>JANAVB010007199.1:4828368-4848368 GCA_029216955.1 Iris pallida
TCTTTGTGGAGGGCAGGCTTCTGAAGGAGATGAACCATACTTTTTGACGCTGGTTCCTAAAAAGGAGGGAGCGACTTCTCTTGCGGACTTCCGGCCCATTGCTTGCTGTAATTTTCTTTACAAGATTATCACTCATCTTATGTGCAGGCATATGTAGGGGATTTGCAGGGATTGGTATCCCAGAATCAAGCAGCGTTCATCAAGGGCCGGTCGATAGCGGAGCACAGCCTGCTAGCTCATGAGATGGTGAGGGAGTTCAAGCAACCTGGAGGGATGAAGGCTTGTGTGAAGCTTGATCTCCGGAAAGCTATGATACGGTCAACAGGGACTTCCTATGTCTTGATGCTTGCCATGGGATTCGACGAGCGGTGGGTTGCGAGGGTGAGGGAGTGCATTTGCTCCCCTACTTTCTCAGTCCTCATCCATGGCACGCTACATGGCTACTTCAGTAGCAACAGAGGGTTGAGGCAGGTGACCCCCTCTCCCCATATCTATTTACCTTGGTGATGGAGTACTTTACTTGCATGATGGATACGGCAGTGCTAGCAAGAGGATCGTTCCCCTTTTCCGATTAGTGATCCGGTTGTATCCCACTTGATCTATGCTGACGACTTATTTGTGCTTCTCCATCCTTCCATGCGAAGGAGCGCTCTCTGACATTATGGAGGAGTTCGGGCGCTATATGGCTCCAGTTACAGGGAGAAGAGCAGAGTCTACTTCAGCTCTCGGTGCACACAGCAGGAGGAGAGAGCTTCGCTTTAGGGTGGACAGAGGCGAGCTCCCAGTGAAATACCTGGAGGTCCCGCTGACGGTCAACTATGCCAGAGAGCAGGATGTCACAGCTTGGTGAACTTTGCTCAGAGGAGGTGGAAGGCTGGCAAGCTGCGGTCTATCTTTTGGCGGCAGGATAGAGTTGGTGCGTTCGGTTATTGCAGGCATCACGATGTTCTGGTTCCAGTCTATCCAGATCCCCACGGCTACTATTCGTAAAGTGGAGGCCATTTGTGCTGACTTTATCTGGGGAGGGATTCATGCGATATCCTGGGACCATTTATGTCGCCTCGGGAGGAAGGAGTGGGGTTGAGGCCTTCCATACGGTCAGGAAGGCAGCTTGTGTGAGATGGCCTGGAGATTCATCAGGGGGGTCGCTCTGGGCAGAATGGATGGCGAACAATACCTGAGGAGACCAACTTCTGGGCTTGCAGGATAGACAATAATTTTTCGGTCACGTTCAAGGCCATCCTAAGGTGTAGACCGATGCTTCAGACCGCTATTTGCAGGCAGATGAAGGATGGGACGACTACCGACCTCTGGCTGGACCCTTGGTTGGGTTCCAGATCCTTGAGCTCCTGGGGGGGGGCAGTTGGACAGAGAAGCGGGCAGGGCTCACTTGTAGTCGGATCATTAGAGATGGAGTCTGGAGGCCTGAGGGATATACTTATACCGCTCAGCTAGCCGAGGAGATTCGCCTTATTACTATCGACGCTAGCCAGGCGGAGGATACATGGTGCTGGGCCCCCAGGTACGGGGGACGGGTCAGGGTTATTCTGCTTTCGTAGTTGCTACGATTTGGTTCGGACCCACCACGACCTGGCTGAGGAGGTGGAATTCATTTGGGGCAAGGGCGTGGCACGAAAAATGCAACTATGTGCATATCGCCTTCTCCGGGGTAGACTGATGACGAGAGACAGACTCCTCCGGTTTGGGATGCAGATCTCGGATGCCAAATGTGTGCTATGTAATGAGGATGATGAATCTATGGGCATCTTTTCTTTGTCTGCCCGATGTCCTGGCACATTTGGACTGAGCAGTGTGCACAGCTGAGAGGGGAGTTGGGGTGGGATCGAGACATCCGAGCATTCTCAGCTGGATCCGAGATCACAGAGGCCGGGATCCGGGATGGGCTAGAAGAGCCAGAGTTCGTCTTGCTGCGTCTGTTTGGCACATCTGGAAGGAACGGAACAGACGTATCTTTGAGGGCTGACTACCCCACATATTGGAATTCATAATATAGAATTCGATGTATCTGTAATGGCCCCATAATATTAGTATTTGGGGCATGGAGAGTCGTGATGTTTACTTTAATACCTTTTCCGCTATATGCGAGGAATAAATTCACCCTTATTCCAATATATATATATATATATATATATATATATATATATATATATATGCTATTTACGATATTGGAAATTATTCATATAATTTATTTATTTTAATACTTTTTTTTTGGAATAAGGGTGAATTTATTCCTCGCAAATAGCGGAAAAGGTATTAAAGTACAACATCACAACTCTCCATGCCCCAAATACTAGTTATGAGGTCATTACAGATACATCGAATTCTATATTATGTAGAATTCCAATAGGGGGGTAGTTAAGCCCTCAAAGATGCGTCTGTTCCTCTCCTTCCAGATGTGCCAAACAGACGCAGCAAGACGAACTCTGGCTCTTCTAGCCCACCCCGACTCCCGGCCTCTGTGATCTCGGATCCAGCTGAGAATGCTCCGGATGTCTCGGTCCACCCCAACTCCTCCTCTCAGCTGTGCACACTGCTCAGTCCAAATGTGCCAGGTCACCGGACAAACAAGAAAAGATGTCCCATAGATTCATTTTCCTCATTACATAGCACACATTTGGCATTCGGGATCTGCATCCCAAACCGGAGGAGTCTGTCTCTCGTCATCAATCTACCCCGGAGAAGACGATATGCACATAGTTGCATTTTTCGTGCAACGCCCTTGCCCCAAATGAAGTCCACCTCCTCATCCTGGTCGTAGTGGGTCCGACCAATCATAGCAGCTACGAAAGCAGAATAGACCTGTCCCGCCCTCCGAATGTCGTCCAACATCCAATATCTGACATGCAAAACCTTAAACTGATATGAACTGGACATCCGAAATTTAACCCTTGGGCCTCGTTTGGTTCACGGAAAGGAAATGAATTCCCTTGTATTTTCCGTGGGAATGGGAAAGTAGGATTCCTGTCACATTTTCTTTATGTTTTTGGTAAAACAAGAAAACCACATAGAAAAGGAAAGCAAGATATAACAATGTTCCAATAATATCCTTATCTTTTAAAACAAAATAACATTATAAAAAATAACATTAATGGTGAAATAAGCAATGACACATGGTTACTTTTGTCATAACTTTTGTAATAAATGTTGGGAAAGGTGGTTACTTTTGTCATAACTTTTGTAATAATGTTGGGAAAGGAGGAGGAAAAATCAATCTCATGGGTCTTGAGTAGAACCATATTCCCACCTATTTTTTCCCTTGTCAGAAAATTGATTTCCAAGTTTGTCGCTACCAAACAAAGGAAAGGAACAACTTTCCTTTCTTGGTTCCTTAAATCCTTGAACCAAACGAGGCCTTGGTCTTAATAGCGGGTTATCATGGTCCCCTTATCACCAATCTTTTAATACCTTAATGTTAATGGTTTCTATTGAATAAATATAGAAGATAGATGAACTACGTAATATCGTGTAATAGAGATGAGTGCATTCCCTATTAGCAAATTGTGTCATGATACCTCTTCCTTTAGACTCTTTAGTTAGGGGAAATTACACGCTCCTCCCTGGTTGCGCAAGCTTAAACTGCATATTTGGAACGTAGGCCTACTACCTTGCCAAATGACCACCTAGGTTTGACATGGCTCTCTCATGCTCATGGCTACCTTGGCTAGGAATTTGGCACCAACATAGCCGACCCCATGCTGACATGAGAAGGCTTGGATGATGATAATGATAATGATAGATGAACTACGTCTTCGAGCACTTACTCTACCATTGACCACTGAGTAATATGATCAGTTACATGATATTTAGTCCATGTTGGCTGTTCATATCGCATTGTAGCATGTCCGAGACTGTTACATTGTGGTGCACTTTATGCTTTTGTGGCTCTGACTACAGAGAGTTTTGTTAGACTTGAGGTCTTGACTTCAAGATCTATTTGTATGCGGGATGTTGACAAGAAAACCAAAGCTAAAAGTTCTAATCAGGGTTTGTTGCTTCTGTAGGATCGTTGAGCACCTCTAGAGGGGGGTGAATAGAGTGCGTGTGTGCAGCGGAAATAAAATCACCAATTAAAAATTAAACTATGGCAATGATGTAAGAGCAGTAAATAAAGATAGGAGATTCAAACTCAGTAACACAGCGATGTATACTGGTATCCCTCTGAGAGGACTAATCCAGTCTCGAGTACTCTTGCTCGATGTTAATCCACTAAAGGCACAAGCTTTAACTGAGTGCTTGCAACTCTTACACCACCGTGCTTGTTGACGAGTGCACGACCAACTCCAACATACACCGTGCTTGGTGACGAGCGCACGACCAGCTCCACAACGAGAACTTGTTGTTGAAACTTGACGACCTCTTTACAACTCTGAATAACCAAAAGACTTCTAAATCAATCTGATAGTACTGGCTTTTGGCTAAGAGAAGTATAGGTGAGATTTGAAACTTTTAGATCACTAGAAAACACTTGAGATGAATAGAGAGAGTGAAGAATGAATTGATTGTTTTGAAATGAAAAGTTCTTCTCTATTTATAGGTGTTTTCCAACACCGAACTCGGGCAGAACTCGGACAGAGTTCGGATGCAAATATCTCGCAAAATAGACGTTGCTCGCAGATTTGGAGGCAACTGAAGTTTGAATACAAACTGACCGAACTCGGTCAGAGTTCGGGCCGAACTCGGGCCGAACTCGGCTAGGAGTTCTGTCAGGAGATATAAAATTCTTTTGTAAAAACAGTTTACAAACATGTTTTTGGTAATTTGTAAAATCATTTGAAAAGGAATATTTTCGAAATACATTTTTGAAATATTTGTAATCGAAAATATGAAGGGTAAAATAGGTTTAGAGAAGGAGAATAATTTTAACCCTAAGCCAGTAATACCATACTTGATTTTACAAGGAAATTCCTAGACTCAATAAAGTGTAAAAATACAGAATAAAAGTAGAAAAGAGTCTTCAGAATTTTGATGACTTTGACGCTTGGATTTATGCAGTACATCGTCCGTTGAATAAGATTTCATGCATCCTGAAATGGTTAGCAGCATTTTCTATATTTTGTGTATGGACTAAAGTATAAGTTGATTATCGAAATCGGGTGTGACCATGGAATGGGCCAACAATCTCCCCCATTTTGATAATTGACAAACTTGAGTCTATACCAAAATATATTTATATTAAAATAGAACAAAATATTAAAATACCTGAAAAATTTTGTTTTGGTTCTGAAAATGTGTTGTATATGCGCGCGATATTTTTGTGGGGTATACTCTTTCTCTCCCCCTTTGTCAAGTAGCAAAATGAATAGGCTCCCCCGTAAATCAAGTAGCAAAGTGAAGTAAAAGAAGTAATCACAGCATAGACAACAAGAATGAAATGAACTATCATAAAAAGTTTTCCACTAGAAAGCCAAATAGTACAACTGATAAATGTCTAACTAAAGTAGTTTAGACATAAAAAGAATAAAAAGTACTACATAAACTGCATCAAACTAAACAAACTAAATCCACTATCCCATGGCTGAATCCACATCACATCGCCGCGTCGTCCGCACCGGGAGGATCATGAGGGAAATAAGCAGTGGTCGGGTCGAAGTACTGAAAAGTAACCTCATCAGTAAAACGAGGACCAGGGAAAGCAGGGTGTGGAAGGATAGTGAGTGGATGGACTGGATCCTGAACCAGGCTGTAATGGAGATCGGCAATACTGTTTCTCAGCACCTGGGCCTGAGAAATATGCCGGAACTCGGAATCCTGATGACGTTGCGTGGAGACTGCAACGAACTCATCAAACCGCTGGTAGAATGATGGATCGAATCCTGGGGCAGGGGCCGGAGCAGGAGGAGCATCTGCTGGAGGGGCCTCAGCATCAGCAGCTGGGACAGCAGGAGCAGCACCAGGAGGTTGAGGAAACCGACGAGAGCGGGTCAACTCAACAGGTGGAGAAGAAATAGCACACGTTTCAAGATCAATCTCGAAACGGCAAAAAATACTCGCAAGGTGCATAGGAAAAACAAGGTTCCTACCTGCATTCTTGCAGTTGAGCATCCAAGACATCATGGTTTTTGGAATGGAGAAAGGAATTCCAAAATGAATGTGATACAGAGCAGAGAGTTCCAAAAATGTGACCTCATCGGTAGAGCCTTTCTTCGGAAGAAGGGCCGAGAAAATCATACGATGAAGTTCGTAAAAAATCTGGTTAAGATGTCTAGAAAATATTCTCCGAGGAGGAGGAGTAGGGTGACAAATCAATTCCCTAAAAGAAGCTAAAGTGACATCGGCAGGGAACTGAACATGGTGGATGTCAACAAGAGCATCACCAAGATCAGGAACGTGAAAATATTCACTGATATCGGTGGCACTAAATTCTAGTTCCTGTCCAGCGACGCAGGAATAGAAATTTCCGTTTTGTTGTACTTGCAAATTGCAGTAGAACATACGGACAGCATTGTCGAAAATACTATCTTGGACTTCGAAAAAGTCGCGAAATCCAAGTTGATCAAAAACAGGAGCATATTCAAAGAAGGTTGTAAAGTTGACAAAGGCTCCAGTACAAATACGACGTAAAGAAAAGGAATCAAACCAGAGATTTGAGAAGTCTCTGTCGGGAAACAGAGTGCCATCAAATTCCTCGGGATCTCTAGGTTTGGCTGGACTGAAGAGACTTGCCGGTGTGTAGTCGGATGAGGAGGAAGCACCCTGAGAAGAATTTCCTCGCTGACGCTTCGGAGCCATGAGGAGATGGAGGAAGATCGTCAATGCCTTGCAAAGAAGGAGGAGAAAAGTCTTCTGGAAGGAGGTGGAACTATTTCACGTTTTGGTGTGGAGAAATAGTGGAAGAAAAGATGGAATTTATAGGTGCTAGGGCCGGCTGTTCGGTTCTGGAGCCATCACAGCGCCGACCGAACTCGGTCCGAATTCGGTCCGAACTCGGTCAGAGTTCGGGCCGAGTTCGGCCACTTGCATTCCCGAGATAGTTAAAGCAGTCAGGTAAGTAAAGATTGTAATAAATGATGTTTGACTGGTTTATTAACTAATTGCTGTTATTTTTAGGTTAACTGTAGGGATTGTCCCAGCTAACGGTGGTTCACCGGGGAACTCTTAAGTACCGCTTCGCTTCGACCGTAGCCGTGGTGACAGACATATCCTTTGTAAGTTTGTCCCCAAAAATAATTTTCATTAGATAATAAATTATCAAGTCATAAATACAGTATTTAATTACCATATGTTTTAAGAATCCGAGAATTCAAGAATGCCGAGCTCACGCCTCAAGATGTTAAAACGGTCTTCAGCCAATGGTTTAGTGAAAATATCTGCTAGTTGATGTACAGTATCAATAAATTCTAAGCAAATATCCCCGTGTTGTTGATGATCACGTAAAAAATGATGTCTAACTTCTATGTGCTTTGTGCGTGAATGACAGATAGGGTTCTTAGTTAAATTAATTGCACTAGTGTTATCACAATATATAGGAACATTTGTATAGTGCAGATTGTAGTCCTCTAAGGTTTGCTTCATCCACAAAATTTGAGCACAACAACGTCCTGCGGCGATATACTCAGCCTCAGTTGTTGATAATGCTACTGAATTTTGTTTCTTGCTAAACCAAGAGACCAGGGCCTTTCCCAAGAAATGACATGTACCACTGGTACTTTTACGGTCCACTTTGCATCCAGCAAAATCCGCATCCGAGTAACCTATGAGGTCAAAGGATTTGGTTTTGGGATACCATAAGCCAACTGTAGAAGTTCCTTTAAGGTATCGGAAGATACGCTTAACGGCACTAAGATGTGATTCCTTAGGGTTTGCCTGATATCGTGCACATATGCAAACACTAAACATAATATCAGGACGACTAGCAGTTAAATATAATAAACTACCAATCATACCTCGATACTTACGCTGATCAACAGGTTTGCCACTTTCATCAGCATCAAGCTTTGTAGATGTAGCCATAGGAGTCCCAATTGGCTTCACATTCTCGAAGTCGTACTTCTTTAGTATGTCCTTCGTGTACTTGGCTTGGTTGATGAATGTTCCGTTTGAGTGTTGTTTGATTTGCAATCCTAGGAAGAAGTTCAGCTCTCCCATCATGCTCATTTCAAATTCACTCTGCATACACTTGGCAAATTCTTGACATAGTTGTTCATTAGTAGAACCAAAGATGATGTCATCTACATAAATTTGCACTAGAAGTATATCATTATTCATAGATTTAATAAAAAGAGTAGTATCAATCTTGCCTTTTGAAAAACCATTATCAAGTAAGAAGGCGCTTAGGCGTTCATACCAAGCACGAGGTGCTTGTTTGAGTCCATAAAGTGCTTTCTTAAGCTTGAAGACGTGATCAGGTTTTTGAAAATCTTCAAAACCAGGGGGTTGTTTCACAAAAACTTCTTCTTTCAAAAATCCATTTAGAAATGCGCTTTTCACGTCCATTTGAAAAAGTTTGAAATCATTAAAACAAGCAAAAGCGCAAAACATGCGGATGGCTTCTAGTCTAGCAACAGGAGCATAGGTCTCATCATAATCAATTCCTTCTTCTTGATTATAACCTTGTGCCACTAGACGTGCTTTGTTGCGTAGAACTTGACCATCTTCACTAAGTTTATTTCGGAACACCCATTTGGTACCAATTATCGATTGACCAATAGGTTTAGGAACGAGTTCCCAAACTTGGTTTCTCTCAAATTGATTAAGTTCCTCTTGCATGGCAGAAATCCAAAATTCATCAGAAAAAGCCTCATCAACATTCTTAGGTTCTATTTGAGAAATAAATGCTACATTAGCTGCTACTTCAGAATCTCTAAGAGATGAACGAGTACTTACACCTTTGGATACATCACCTATTATGAGAGTTTCTGGATGATCCGGTTTGAATCTTAATGATTCGAATCTTTGGGCCATACCTTTCACAAGGCTCTTCTCAGTTCCTGCATCTTCGGAACTTTTATCAGTTCTTGCCTCTTGGGTAGGATCTTTTTCAGAACTCTTCTTTGTCTTTGTAGGTGTATCTTCATCATCACTGTCGCTAGATCTATGACTATTCAACTCATCAAAGGTAACATTAATACTTTCTTCAACAATCAAAGATCTTTTATTAAAAATTCTATATCCTTTACTCTTAGCAGCATATCCGAGAAATATCCCGTCATCTGCTTTCGAGTCGAACTTACCCAAGTTATCCTTGGTGTTCAGGATGAAACAGCGACAACCAAAAACTTTAAAATAAGAAATGTTTGGAATTCTTCCAAACCAAAGCTCATATGGTGTTTTCTTCGAGATTGGTCGAATCAACACCCTATTTAAAATATGACAGGCTGTACTAACAGCTTCTGCCCAAAAATATTTAGGAAGATTATACTGATTAAGCATGACTCTAGCCATTTCGCTTAGAGTACGGTTCTTCCGCTCCACAACACCATTCTGTTGGAGAGTTCTAGGACAAGAAAATTCGTGGTAGTATCCACTATCATCACAAAACTTTTTGAAATCAGTATTTTCGAATTCGCCACCATGATCACTTCAGATACGAGTAATCATGAAGCCTTTTTCGTTTTGAACCTTTTTACAAAATATTTGAAATTCAAAAATTGCATCACTTTTGTTTGATAAAAAGTAAACCCATGTAAAACGAGAGAAATCATCAACAATGACAAAAGCATAGAGTTTACCGCCAAGACTAGCGACTCTACTAGGACCAAATAAATCCATATGAATCAACTGCAAAGGTCTCGAAGTACTTACAGCGTTGATGGATTTAAAAGAAGACCTATGTGCTTTGTTCTTTTCACAGTCAGCACATACCATATCTCTCTTGAAAGGGATTTCTGGGAGTCCTTTTACCAACTTCTTTGTGTTCAGACGTGAGATAGTGTCCATGTTTGCATGTCCTAGTCTCATGTGCCATAGCCAGCTTTCATCTTGATTGGCTACTAGGCACCTTCCTGCATTATCAGTATTCTCCAAAAAGAAAACATAAATATTGTCTTCTCTAATCCCTTTATATATGGGATCACCAGATGACATATCATATATAGTACATTTATCTTTCACAAAATTGATACCATAACCATTATCTGCCAAGTGACTTATACTTAATAGGTTATGTTTCAATTCAGTTACTAGACAAACATCCTTTATTATTGGGTAAGGAGAAATACCTACAGTACCATTACCTATAATATTACCTCTCAAGTTATTTCCGAAGGAGACGTATCCTTCTTTCTTCATCGATAGCGTAGCGAATAAAGATGCATCACCAGTCATGTGTCGCGAACATCCGCTATCGAGAATCCACTTGCTTCTAGCATGAGAGGGTTGAGGGTCCACCTTTTCGAATGCCATAAGACAAACATTTGCATTGCTGCAGGGTCTGTCTTCTTCTTCTGAGTCACTGGCATCACTCTCGTGCCAGATGCTTGTGTTGGCATACTTTCGGCCAGATGTGGATCTTCTGTTTGATCTTGACCGATCATATGGACTGCTCTTCTTGGTAGCTGGACAGTCCTTCTTCATGTGCCCTGATTTCTTACATCCGAAGCATATAGTCTCGTCTTCATTGCTTTCTTGGATGTCTTTCTTCTTTCTGCTTGTGAACTTTAGATATTTCTTGAAGTTCTTCACAAGTAAGGCACGTTCATCACCACTTGATGATTCTTCATCTGAGTCGTTGCATGTTGATTTTCTTGCTTGAGCTTTGAAGGCGATAGTCTTTTCTTTTGGAGTGGCCTCTTCAAAGTCTTGCAAGTCGAGCTCATGAGTCATCAATTTGCCCATCAGTGTTTCTAGAGTCATCGTGGTGAGATCGTTTCCTTCAATGATTGCTGTGGCTTTTGGATTCCAGTTCTTTGTTAGAGCCCGCAGCACTTTCCTGATTTTCTCATGGTTGCTGTAATCTTTACCAAGAGATTGAAGGGGATTAGTTATATCAAGGAAACGAGTAAACATCTGTGTAATTGACTCACCAGGTTTCATTTTAAAAGATTCATATTCCTGAGTCAGTCTACTGATTTTGGATTCCTTGACTTGGGAAGTCCCTTCATGGGTTACCTCAAGGAGTTTCCAAATTTCATGAGACGTCTTACAGGTAGAAAACTCTATTGAACTCGGTTTTGTCAATTGCACAGAATAGTGCATTGATGGCTCGAGCATCAAGACTAGCCTTTGCTTTTTCAGCATCGGTGTACTTGTCATGCGGCTTTTCCATAAGAATACCTTCAACCACAGTAGGTGGTGGTTTCTTATACCCATCAATGACTATTGACCATAAATCAAAATCTAGAGACTTTAGAAAGAAAGTCATACGTGTTTTCCAGTATGTATAGTTTGTTCCATCAAATAGGGGAGGTCTATTTGTGGATTGCCCTTCACCGTTGAATATAGATTTCACGGCTGCCATATATATACTCTCTAGGGTATGTTATATAAGAATATAACCTGCTCTGATACCAATTGTAGGATCGTTGAGCACCTCTAGAGGGGGGGTGAATAGAGTGCGTGTGTGCAGCGGAAATAAAATCACCAATTAAAAAATTAAACTATGGCAATGATGTAAGAGCAGTAAATAAAGATAGGAGATTCAAACTCAGTAACACAGCGATGTATACTGGTATCCCTCTGAGAGGACTAATCCAGTCTCGAGTACTCTTGCTCGATGTTAATCCACTAAAGGCACAAGCTTTAACTGAGTGCTTGCAACTCTTACACCACCGTGCTTGTTGACGAGTGCACGACCAACTCCAACATACACCGTGCTTGGTGACGAGCGCACGACCAGCTCCACAACGAGAACTTGTTGTTGAAACTTGACGACCTCTTTACAACTCTGAATAACCAAAAGACTTCTAAATCAATCTGATAGTACTGGCTTTTGGCTAAGAGAAGTATAGGTGAGATTTGAAACTTTTAGATCACTAGAAAACACTTGAGATGAATAGAGAAGAGAGTGAAGAATGAATTGATTGTTTTGAAATGAAAAGTTCTTCTCTATTTATAGGTGTTTTCACCAACCGAACTCGGGCAGAACTCGGACAGAGTTCGGATGCAAATATCTCGCAAAATAGACGTTGCTCGCAGATTTGGAGGCAACTGAAGTTTGAATACAAACTGACCGAACTCGGTCAGAGTTCGGGCCGAACTCGGGCCGAACTCGGCTAGGAGTTCTGTCAGGAGATATAATAAAATTCTTTTGTAAAAACAGTTTACAAACATGTTTTTGGTAATTTGTAAAATCATTTGAAAAGGAATATTTTCGAAATACATTTTTGAAATATTTGTAATCGAAAATATGAAGGGTAAAAATAGGTTTAGAGAAGGAGAATAATTTTAACCCTAAGCCAGTAATACCATACTTGATTTTACAAGGAAATTCCTAGACTCAATAAAGTGTAAAAATACAGAATAAAAGTAGAAAAGAGTCTTCAGAAATTTTGATGACTTTGACGCTTGGATTTATGCAGTACATCGTCCGTTGAATAAGATTTCATGCATCCTGAAATGGTTAGCAGCATTTTCTATATTTTGTGTATGGACTAAAGTATAAGTTGATTATCGAAATCGGGTGTGACCATGGAATGGGCCAACAGCTTCCACATCTATGGTACAATAACCCCTGTGTTAGTCCTAAAATGCTAATCCTACTATGACATGCTTTTTCTGTATTTAACTTCCTGCAGGATAACTGGACAGCCACATGTCTGAGTAGTTCTACGACCAACCTGGTGCTTATTCGTTTGAGGGAATGAGTTATGTATCTCACGCAACCTAGCTATCCATTATTTTGGAGTTACCAGGGGCGGATCCAAGGTTTGGCTTGGGGTGGGCTGGAGTCCACCCAATTTTTTTATTTTTTTTTTTACATTTTTTTTTTTTTATATGGATTTATCTACTTCCAGCCCACCCAAATTTTTGGTAGCCCACCCCAGCTATAGTTTTTGGATCCGCCCTGGGAGTTACGATATCTTTTCTAGAGCAACTCCATCTTCCACCATGTCTCTTTGCTTGGGTTCCTTCACAATATGCGAGTTCCTAGTTCCAGTCTTCCTATGCATTCTTGTACCAAACTATAAGAAAATTCTTCACTCTTATGTCTGTGGTTTTGTTGTTACAACCGACTAAACTTATACAGGGGCCATAACTGTAAGCTCCACATATTTAGACACTTTTTCCCCTAGTTCCTTAAAATAGTCAAAAACAAGCTGTCATACTTGGACAATATAATGTTTTCCAGAGCCAGCAGCACAAGGAGGAAGTGATGTTCGTCAAATTAGAACAGTATGAGGAATGGATAATTTTGGAGAATATATAGATGCATATAATATTACTCATGATTCATGAAAAATATGTCTCTGGTTTTGTTGTTACACAATTGTTCCCCCAAAAAAGGGTTACTTACTGCATGTCTTTTGATTGATTCAGATTGTGCCACCAGGTCAAGCAAGAAGGATATATAATGCTCTCAAGGAAAAAGGTCTACCGGTTGCTCTAGTTGAGTTTGAAGGTGAACCACATGGGTTCCGCAAGGTAGGTGCACAATGCCAGTTTCATTCTAGTATGCAAACTTTCTCCGAAGCCTCTTTCTGACGAAGAAAATGTTACTATTTTCGGAACTACTTTTGGCATAGGCGGAGAATATTAAGCACACGCTGGAGCAACAGATGATCTTTTTTACTCGGACAGTGGGGAAGTTCCAAGTGGCTGATGAGATTTCTCCTGTTAAAATCGATAACCTCGATTGATTCTATGGTTATGAGCATATGTATAACTACTATGCCCAAACCCAAAGCATAAATAGTTGCTCTGATTTCACTGAAATCAGTTAACAAAGCCCCGAACTGGACCCTTCAGCCAATGCTTAAGAAGGACTAATTCTTCACATGCAGCAGATCTGAACATTTGGTACGAAGGCTCATGTTGTTTATACCTCCAGTTAATATTATTTGATTGTGGGACTAAACTACCAACTCCATTATCACCAATTTTGAGCGCTCAACTGGATAGGAGTCCTTTGTTGTTGTTCTTGTGATTAAACATCACTGCAAGTTTTGGTTCAGTTTTGGAGCTTTCAAGAAAGATCTCTTAGATTCAAAGAGAGCATGCATAGCCAGGGCCGGCCTCGGGTAAGCCAGACAAGTCATCGGGCTTGGGCAACCCCCATGGTTAGGACAACTCCCAGGCCCCTAAGTCTCCAATTTTCTGTAGGACCGTTGAGCACCTCTAGAGGGGGGGGGGGGGGGGGGGGGGTGAATAGAGTGTGTGCGTGTGTAGCGAAAAATAATCACCAATTAAAAATATTAAGCAGTTATATATTATGTCAGATAAAAGACGGTAAATAAAATGTGGTAAAGTAAGAGTCAAGAATTCAAACTCAGTGAACACTACGATGTATACTGGTTTCTCTCTTAGAGGATTAGTCCAGTCGCGAGTACTCTTGCTCGCTGTTAATCCACTATGGCACAAGCTTTAACTGAGCGCTTGCAACTCTTACAACATCGTGCTTGGCGACAAGTGCACGATCGACTTCACAACACCGTGCTTGGTCACGAGCGAACGATCGACTCCAGAAGGCAATTGGAAAACTGGAATGTTTTCTGAATACAACTTCCGATACAACTATTCAACACCAAACTCTAGATTAAACAGAAACTGTACAGGCTTGGCTAAGAGTCGTAAGGCTTAGATATGAAAGTAAAAAGGCTCAGAACACTTTAGATAGAGAAGAGAAGAGAAGAGGAGATAAAATTGGATGAGTGAAATGAATGGTAATCTCAACTCTATTTATAGTGTTTTTGAGGACCGAACTCGGACAGAGTTCGGATGCTAGAATTTCGCATACGAACGTTGGATGCAGATTTGGTGGAAACTGTATTTCGAATTTACCTAGATCGAACTCGGGCCGAGTTCTGACCGAGTTCTGCCAGAACAGTTTTGGCCAAATTTTGATGGGTTTTGGGCTTTTTAATATGTGGACTTTTGGATATATAATTGTGGATAGGTAGGCTATATATTGTGGACTGAGAATAGCTAAGCCAGTACCGATCCGATCACTCACATTTTTCCTAGACTCAATAAAAGAAAAAATACAGAATAAATATGAAAACCAATAGCCCCTTTGATGACGTCTTTTTTCTGACATTGAAGACGCATTTTTTTTTGACGGCAATCGTCCAAATATAAACAGATCTGAAAATCTGAACCCCCGATGCGAGGCCCCGGATAGGTCGTTAGGCGGTTTAGAGAAATCTTCTTGTATTATGCCGTCTTTGGCCCATCAATAATTCTTCGTTGCATATGTCCTGGTTTGATCATGCTTACTGCTTGTCTGCAAGTACATGTTAGACGACCAAAACAATATGATGCAGTATGATACAAGCATAGCAATATGATATAGACCATTTAGGACAATGCTAAGTTTATAGGACAATGCTAAGTTTAAGTAGCAATATGATAGTGAATATATGAATATTAGTGACATCAATAGGTAAACTTAATTTATTAGCCATATTCAAAAATATGATATAATCATTGGGTTAACACTTTCCGCCAATAAAATCTTTGTGGTCAACGCTAACTCCTTGTCAATTGAATTGGCAATATTTCATGTCCATATTTTGAGTTAACATTGGAAAGATCTCGAGTAGCTTAAGGGTCATGAGAGAAACTCGAAATCTGAGCTCACTCTGTCAAATACAGGAACAAACACTTTCGAATATGGTATCCTTTCTTTTTGGATAGAGGAAACCAAAATTAGTTTCGACCAGGGCAACCCACCCCTTGGCTTGGCCCGGCCCTGTGCATAGCATCTTCAGATTGTTAAACCTTGCATTCTGGTTTTCCTAGAGGGTTTTGAATAATCCTATAAATTACATATGCCTACGCCTGGATATATGTTCGGCTAATTTAGTGTTTAGATCCTGGTTTTTATTTTTATTTTTATTTTTATTTTTTGTTCCTTTTTTCCTATTATACCCTCCCTTCATGTTTGATAATGAAATTTTTATATATAGGTTAAGGAGTGTATAATAAGAAAAAGAAAACAAGAAATAAAACTCCAGGGTCTAAACTCTCTAATTTGACATGTGGCTTAAACTCTAAACTGATATAAAATTCAGGATCTAAACTCCAATTAGCCCATATATGTTTCCCATGTAAATTTGGTGCTCTCTGAGAAATGACAATATTATCCTACAAGTTTATCCTCGACAACAACAATTGTTTAAAAAAAATACTGATGCAGCAGCTGAGTCCAGAAACCTTGATCTGGGGGTAAATTTATCTTCTTCTTTTTTAGTGTGAAATTCTTGAGAAAACATAATTCTATAGCATAGCAATTTTCTGTACTCTGCGGAACATTGTTTGATACTCACTTCTCTATCAGCAATAGCATGGAACATTCCGAAAATAATTACACCGACCATCTCTTCTGCTTTATAAATTTTATTAACCATAAGGGTGGTCAGTGCGATTAGTTTCTATAGAACATAGAAACTATAGAGGATCTGTGTAATTAGTTTTAAAGTAGGAGTTGTCCGTGTAATAAGTGTAAAACATAGAAGTAGTTAATGTAATTAATCCAATCAGTAAAATATGATCAGATTTTGGTGTGCTTTAGGCCTCATTTGGTTCGCAGATAGGAAAGAACATCAATTCCTTGTTGTTTTCTTTTCTTTGAAAAATTATAATTTTTATCAATTTTTCTTTTCGATAGTTGAAAATGCCAAAAAAAAAAAAGGAAAATAAAGTGAATACTTAAAGTGGAAAAGTGAAACCTTACTTGGATGGATGTAAACTTTTTTTTTTTTTTTTTCCTAATCTTCTTTCCATTAAGAATCACTTTCATTTCCTATTCAATTCTTTTGGCACCCAAACATAAAATTAAACAATAAACTTTTTTTCAACCCCATGATTCTGTGAACCAAATGAGGCCTTAGCATTATTGAACTTTACCGGGAGTAAAGAAATTGAAATTAACGATAGCTAATTATTTGCCTTGTACAAAAAGATAGATATTATGGAGGTGGAGGAAATAGATGGCAACAAGCTTGTTAATGTTCCTTGGCACCATGCTTCCTATGGTCGCAACACATCCATTTTGCCTATCACATCCTATAAAAGGTATCATTCAATTTTGATTTTGATTCGTTTGTCTGTGTTGGGTTGGTTGTTCATTTGTTGAGTCCACAACTCCAAATATCTCGACACTAATACAATACTTTCTTAGTCTTGTTTGAAATAATTAAAATTCCAGCTACATATATGTAGACCTCTTTGTGCTTTTTTGTTACATTTGTGGTTTGCTGATCCCAATGCTATTAATTTAAAATAGTACATTTTTGTTCATCCACAAAAGTTAGGATGAAAGTTCTCCATTTCACTCAAAGTTATCACGTGTCCTTTTTATCTGAGATCACTTTGAAAGTGATTTTGTAAACATCAATACTAGTTTTGACCACTAATTTGATACGTGATAATTCTTGAGTAGAAGAATGAACATCCATCATAGTTTTGGTGAGTGAACAATGGACTCAACTTAAAATTCAATGTACTACCGTACCATAGGGGGTGAGCGTTATTCGATTTTAAACCGAAAATCGAACCCAATAACAGATTCAGTTCGTTTGAAAAAAAAAATCGGTTCGATTTTGATTTTGAAAATATTAAAATCTCCTATTCTTATTCGGTTTCGGTTTAGGATTTCGGTTCAAAATCGAATAAGACTTGTGCAATTATGTAAATAACCTCAATTCTATGCATATGTTGTAATTAAAATGTGTATGTTTTAAAAATAACTATTCTATTTATGTGTTTTGAAACCAAATTGTGGTAATTTAACAACTAGTCTAACTTTGGACACAATTACAACAAATGTATGTATAAAAATTATAATTTTTAATATAATTTAACCACGGTTTTAATTTGGACCCTACCTTGTCACGCCCCAGAACTAGAATACTGGAGAGCGGGGGCAGACATAGCCAGCTACGTATAACGGAATGGAATCCACCCCGCTATACGGTCACGGCTGTCTAGATATGTGAGGGTTTCACTACAATCCATCAGTCTCTTAAGGTCATAAAATAGCCTATTGTCTCAATCTCAACCAACTAATAATAATCACAAGATATCAGATCTCCAAATATACAATTGTAAGGCGTCCCAAACATTACATATCCAGATGATCATGAAGCTAGTCGTTACAAAATGTGAGGACTAGCAAGAGTTCAGTCATACATGATCAACCCCCGGGGCTTGTCAATCATGTTACAGCCCGTAGGCAGACAGTAAGTAAGTACAATCGAGCTAACACTTGCTCGTCGGCTAAACGCCTCAAAAGAATAATTTACAATATTACAGTGGGAGAACAAAAGAAACCCACTCGATGCCCTGGTTACGCCTGGTGACCACCATCGGGCTGGAAGGCAGGGAGATCCTTTGGTGCTGCTCCGGTATTTGGCCATACAAAACCAGCTGGGTCAGACCCCAGAAAGAGCAAGTGCCACAAAGGAGGCTTCACTTAAGAACTAAAGCCAGCAAATTAGCACAATAATATAATTACATAATAAGAGACAGTAATTTAAGAAAAAGCATGATAGGTAATTATAAAAGACAATCTTGCATAGAATCACTAAAAGACAGGACATATGAAAAAGCATGCCAGGATGATATACGATGAGATAACCATGGAACTATTCAGATAGCTAGGTTACAACCCGTAAACCAAACAAGGACCGGGGTTGTAACCCTTTTGTCTGAACGGAACTTGATTTCTCTCACCATTTATCGGTAAGATAAATATAAGAAATCAGGTCAAGTAACAATCTGGAGTGACAATCATTATAGTGACAATCTGGAGTGACAATCATTATAGTGACAATCTGGAGAGTACAATGCATTAGAGTGACAATAGAGTTCAATCATTTAAAGTGACAATCAAGAGTGCCCCACATAACAGTGAGCTGGAAATGTGTCCTACTCGTCGGCAGGCTACAAGTCCAAGCATTTGCGGCCGGGATAACGGGATCGCCTGTAACTGGGGAACATCTCTTCATGACTAGTGAATTATACTAATTATTAACCTTAGTCCATTTCAGTAGGTACTCCTGACCGTGGTACTCAGGAGTCCCCTCCTAGACATGATGCAAGACAGGACTGGATTATTTGTACAAGCACAATCGCCCACAGTGTCATGATTAATTAAACAGGTCATGTCATGTCAGGTAGCCGTCGCAACAGCTATTCGAGATAATTCATGTCAGGTTATCATGCCAAGTGTACCTTGTCAGGAGTGCACCACGACGGGCCACTATCAGGTCATGTCAGGCTATTATGTCAGGAGTGCACCACTACGGGTCACTATCGGGTCATGTTCAATTATCAATTCCAAACATATCAAGTAAATTCGTGATTATCAAGTTCAGGACAAAAGGCGTAAGGATATAAAATGGGCGTAAAATATCTAATAAAATATCAATATACATGGCTATAGAAAAGCCAAGCTTAAGGAAAATAAAACCAAACTGGCACGCTGACATAAGACCAAGTCAGCCAAGGGCCATACGCTCAGTGCAAAAGTCATACGCTCAGGTCATACGCTCAGGTCAGGTCATACGCTCAGGTCATACGCTCAGGTCAGGTCATACGCTCAGGTCAGGTCATACGCTCCCAAAAGGCAGCGTATGGACTCCATACGACTCCTTGTCACACAAGTGAGCGTATGCAAGACATACGCTCCCAAAAGGCAGCGTATGGACTCCATACGACTCCTTGTCACACAAGTGAGCGTATGCAAGACATACGCTCCCAAAAGGCAACGTATGGACTCCATACGACTCCTTGTCACACAAGTGAGCGTATGCAAGACATACGCTCCCAAAAGGCAGCGTATGGGGACTGCGCTGCGCTAAAGAGCGCGCGCAACTCAGTGGCTCAAGCTAAAAAGCTCGCGCACTGCTCACTGTCTTCTCCAAACAGCAAGAACTCCATGG
>JANAVB010007199.1:4853368-5222736 GCA_029216955.1 Iris pallida
TTCAAAAAAACAAAAAAATTTATAACTGGAGCGGGTGAGTTCAAACCGAAAGATGAATTTCTAAAAATTTAAAACCGAACTGAAATTATTCATAATCGAAACCGAATCGATCTGATAACTGATTCGGTTTATTTTGTTTGTTCGGTTGAATTATGTTTATTATTTAATGGCTAAATCCAAAGTTAGAATTGTTGGTAAATTATATTAAAATCTAATTTTTATGCATACGTTTGTTATATTCAAAGTTATACCGAAAATTGAATTAGTTATTAAATTACTAAAGATGGACTTTAAAATACATACGTAGAATTGTTATTTTCATACACATTTTTAATCATAAGTTGTGCATAAAATTGAGTATAATTATATAATTGTGCAAGACTTATTTGATTTTTGGTTATGGACATGAAAATCCAAAATCGAACCTGAGTAATTTCTTTTAGCATTTTTACATTTGAACCAATTTTTTTCAAACCGAACCTCTTACTCGAATCGGTTCAATTCGGTTCAAGGTACAAAATCTACTCACCTCTACCGTCAACTATCTACATTTTCTATCTTTACTACCGACCTGAAACTCCCTTGCTAAGCACTGCGATAATGCCCTTAGAGCAAACTTCCCGCAACCTACAATAGTTAGCATCAATAAACCGTGTGAGAATGGAGAAATTATTCAGTGGGACGGACTTACCATATAACAATGGTAAACGACGAGCCCGACAATGTAATAACATTTTTTAATATTTTACTATTTTTTGTAATTATATATTAATAATATTTGATAATTATAACTTATTTGAATTTTTTTTAATATATTATTACGACACTGCTATTTGGACCGTCCGGGGGCTGGCCGCCCTCACGTGGCGGGCGCCCATTGGCTCCTGCCACCTGGATGAGGCCAAGTTAGCAGAAGGTCTAATGGTAGCATTTTCGATATTATTATGTGTTATTATATTATTGGGTGAGCAAGTCCTAACTGAATAATTTATGGTGAGAATGATTATAGATAGATTAGTCGGGAAGTTGATCAGCTTACTCAGTTCACAGCAACCGGCAAACCCAGTGACGGAGGCCGACGAGCCGGTGAAGATGACGGTGCCTCTGCCCCTCTCGGCCATCAAGGGGATGATCTGTTTGGCGCATTGGAAGGCGCCGACGGCCGAGACGGCCATCGACCTCTCGAAGGACCCGACGGTTATGTCGGCGAACCGGGCAGCGTTGCTGCCGGACGGGCAAGGGTGGCAGGCGTTGTAGACGAGCACCTCGACGAACCCGAGGGAGAGCACGCTCTCGAGCGCCTCGCGGACCGACTTCGGGTCGGAGCAGTCGATCCGGATCGCGAACACCTGTGCCTTGGCCTCCCGCGCGATCTCGTCCGCGAGCTGCGATAACTTGGCTGCAGAGATGGAAGAAGATGGGAACTTGAATAATAATACTTCATACTTGACCATATTCGAGGACGACGGAACCAGAAATTCGAACTGGAGTGGGCTGACGTGAATTAGGATGGACTACATATAGACAGCCTCACATAAAAATACAAAAAAAAAAAAAAAATTATACATGACAAAAAAAGCAAAAAAAAAATTGGAGGTGAGCTGGAGCCCACCCGAGCCCTCTACTTAGGTCCGCCATTGACGCTATTCTATAACGAAGTTTTCTAGAGTTATGCTTCATAGTTGACCCCATTCTGATACGCTATAAAAGTCAGGCGGATATATATATATATATATATATATATATATACTAACCTAGGTCGCGGGAGAGAATGGCGACAGTGTAGCCCTCGTGAGCGAACTTATGGGCGATGGAGCGGCCGAGGTTCGGCCCGACGCCGACGATCGCGGCGATGCCTTTCGCGGAGGCGGGGCTCGACATGGGGCGCATGTTTGACTTGGTCGGAGGGAGGAAAGTGTGGGAGGAGGGAGAGAGTTTGGAAGTGCTCTTTTAATGCAATATATCAAGTTGGACAGCGCGCCAGTAGAAGACAACAGTCCACCTATATACAGATGTATGACACTTGTGGGGGATGCACTTCAAGCGTGTTAGGACACTGTTTTGGATTAATTCGATCCTCTCACATATGTTAGATTTTATTTAAGTCATCTAATTTTAACCGTTAAAAAATCAATGGTTAAGATTAAATAACTTAAACAAGATCCAACGAGTGTTATTATGGGGATGTCTGAAGGATACAAAAGTGAAAGCATGTAGATCCCTCCTCATATATATATATATATATATATATATATATATATATATATATATATATATATATATATATAACTTAAAAGTTAGAAGTTATGCATGTTTAGCATATTAGAATTAGTCAAAAAGCAATTATATTAACTTCGATTACAAGTAAAGTAAAAGATCATAATCAGGTTCAAAATTTAACTTGGTCAGACGGTTCGGGGTCTGAACGGCTGGGTTGATCGGGTTGACTAATTTTTTGGGAAAAAACAAGGCTAATTCTAAGGGCACCACACCATTTACTTGGGGCTATCCCAAAATTTTTTGAAAAAATTACAAATTTGCCATCAATTTTTTTACTTGGGGCTAGTCCAATTTATTTCCAGGGCACCACACAAATTACTAGGGACTATCCAAAAAATGTTCAAAAATATTACAAGTTTGCCATCAATTTTTTTACTTGGGGCTAGCCCAAAGAATGGTATAAATACCAACTTCATTTCATTTCCTCTCTTCCTCTTCCTCTTCCTCTTCCTCTACTCTTTCTCCCTCTACTCTTTTCTTCTCCTCCTCCACATTTTTAGATCATAAAATTCTAAACCCTAGCCCAATTTTTTCTCCAAAATTTTCTAGAATAGCACCTTAACAACAGTTCAGCCACAGGGCATCCCTTTAGCAAAGAAAAAGCATATGTTCTTTTGCAAAGAAAAAAAGGTCCATATTCTCGTGTGCAATGAAAAGAACGGGTTTTATTGTCTTCCAATAGACCACCGGAGGACATTGATCGGTCTCTAAAGCACATGTTCGAACGATTACAAATAATTTATTCCTCAATTAAACCCAATAATGCTACGACGTGTCACGACCCGCAACCTAGAGTAAGGGCACGAGACGTGGGTACGTCCAGCCTACGCCTCAGTGTCGGCGGTAGAACGCTGTCCTAGGTCACAACATCTAACAGTTAAAGGTAATAAACAGTTATACTCCCCGAATGGGGGTGACATAACAGAATATATCTCAATCACAGCTAAGGTAGAACATGAAAGAAAGATAGATAGATAATAAAGATGCAAGATCCAAATCCACAGAAAATACAGATAGAGAGAGAGCTAAGTATCTATAATAAACTCCCCAACATCCAGACATAATACAGATCCAGAATATATGTACAACTTAACTCCAATGCTATAAAATAAGATAAAACTAACTATGGAGCAACAGTCTCTACTGCTAAGGGATCTGACTGGAAGTCCGGATCGCAAGTGTCCTCTAAGGCTGTCCCATAGAAAGTGTCTAGGCAGGCCTCCTCCTCGTCCTCTGTAAAATTGTCAACAGGTCCAATCAGGACGGGAACGAGCACATATCTCTCAAAACAGTTTATAGCAGGTTAGGAGTATAAAGCATGCAATAGAGTAAAATACAGGAAGTGCTGAAAAGGAAATACGAGTAAACATGAGATATTTTGTAACTGAAAGTAAATACATGATAGTAGAGACTGTAAGTGGCTACGTGATTTAGAGTACAATATGGTTATGTAAACGGCTTAGGGGCACATGAATACAACTAAGAGGCACATGAATACAACTACTGGGGATAGTGTTCACATAACCAATTCTACTTACCCCGCCCCAATCAATACACAAGGATCCATTCAAGTTACGTTATAGGCACATGAATACAGCTAAGATACGTGAACTCATGTAATGAGTAGTACATGAGGCACATGATAAAGCACATGAAAGCACATGAGAACATGTGAATACATGAACTAGTACGAGTACAAGGAGTATCTGATGCACATGATAAAGTACATGAACATGAAATACCCGATGCACCCGTAGAGGGATAACATCACAGGAAAGGATCCATACAGTACTAATCCGTGAAAATACGTGTCAGCATCAAGTAAAGTAATCTAGAGCAAGTGTATAGTCCAGACAAGTATGAAAAGATCAGAGATTGTACTCGCCTGCTAACTGAATGTCCAAGACAAAAGTACTATCCGAGGAGTGGTGTCTGGCTCCTATTAGAACAACACAAGTCACAACAAGTCCAGAATAGTAATAAGATGCACTACGATGCATACTACATGAATCTAGGTCAATCTAGACCAAAATCAACTCTTGGTCAACTCTGATCAACCCTAGAAGTCAAACTAGGTCAACCAAGTCAAACCTAAGTCAAACTAGTCTATACTAGGCTAACAAGGCTATTCTAAGTCTAACAAGATTACACAAGTCTAATCTAGGCTCACTAGTTAAGCAGACACACATTTACACCCATAGGCTAAGAGACTAGGGCTAAACCATGCCTAAAATCCAATCCATAAATCACATCTACACAAGGCTATACCTATATCTAAAATAATACACATATTACATATAGGCTCCTATGTGAATACCACACATACATTATCTATCCATATTAATATATGATATGGTACACACATTAGCATATAGGTATCTATAGTATATCACATATACATTTTATAGGATACCTAAAAATGGAATCTCACAAACTCATAAGCATAAAGAAATAGGAATGAATGTGTTTGTGTGTGATGAGTGTCATGAGAGAATACATAGGTGTGTGAATATATGAGAGTGTAGGTGTGTGAATGATACATGGTGTCAAGTGCGTGTGTGAGACACATAGACATGTGAGTGTCATGTGTGTGTGAGTAGTGTGTAAATTAGTGAGGAAAACAGTGAACATAGGCTAAACAGTGAGTATACTAGTGTGTGGTGTAGATATAGACACTTGGGTGTGTTAGTGAATACAAGAGTGTGTGGATAGTGTGTATATATATGTGTGAAAACTGAAACAGTGTGCAGGAATAGGAAACATAGTGAATACATGAACAACATTCTCAGTTTCAGTCCCACATTGAGGAAACATTTAAATCAGTTCAATAGGAACAAAAAAAAGTTTATAAACTCAGTTAACAGTCCCAACTAAAATACCAGATTTTGAATCAAAGAACCACCACAACAGCACCAAATTCAACACACACTTAGAATACATATAGGTGTACACATTAGGATTTTAAATCCATGCAAATAACATATAGATACGTTAAAATGACTGTCAAAATCGAAATACGAAATCTGGAACAAACAGTGAAATGAAGACTGTTATTAAGGTTTCAGAAAAATAGGAAACTGAGAAATCAATCACAAAATCGAGCTAAAATGCCACAACACAGGTTGGTAATGTAAATATACATTGTGCACGTGTCATGTGATAAGTTTGTGTCCACCCAAGTGGACACAAACGTGTCCAATCCATTTAAAACCCAAAACAAAACCTAGACACAGTGCAGTGAACCAATCATCGTGCACGTGTTCACAGTGTTCGTACACACGACACGATACGACACAAGCCTCGTGGTCGTGTCCAAGTGTCGACTAGGTCTAGGGCTAGGACTAGGACTAGGACACACTGATACGTGTCCATGACACGTGTGCGTGAGATAGGACACGCGTATCAGTGCACGAAATTGACAGCACTCGGTTCAGTACAAATTCGATGCAGGAGCTCGTGCGTGTCCGACACGACACGTGAGGCTCTGGAACTTAGGGATCCCCGTGTCACATGTCAATTTTTACGTGTCTAGGTGTCGTGTCCAGTGAGCTGTGTCTCCCGTGATGCAGGGCATGCAAACTGCCTGTGCACGCGCGCGCGCGACAGCGTGTACACGTGTCTCTGCTGACTCGACACGACACAAAAACCATACAAGGACACAAGAAACTCATAAGCGACACCTAAAACTAATTTTCTGTTCAAATGGATTCCTAAAAATCACTCGAAATGTCCATTGGGGCATTTCGTCAAACACTTGAATACTAGGGCTGATACGTGTCCAAACGGGACACGAAATGGACATAAAATCTAGGGTTTCCTATTCCTACAGTTAGGTTAGGCCTAGGTCTCCCTAGATATGCAATAAAATCAGAATTTTATGGTGTGGAATGAAAGTTACCTATATGTATCAAAATCCTCAAAAAGCTCCACAAAGAGGTGTTCTTCTTGATAGCTAACTCCTCCAATTTGCTCCCAAGCTGAGATTTCTTGATACCAACAGCAAGAGGAATAAAATTAGAACATATTGTAATTGGTTTGGGTGAAAAAGGAATTGAAATAGATTTTATAGGATTTAATGAAGATGGAGACTTACCTCTTTCTAAAACTTTGCAAAATTTCCTAATGGAGGCTAGCCCTAACTTTGAGGAGCTTTAAATAGAGGGGGAGGATCAATAGTGGCTGGCCAAAGCTATTAGGGTTAGGGTTTGGCTACATGGTGTGGGCCTATGGGCTTTTAAGGCTTAAGTCATTAGTCATGACTTATGAAGTCACAAGCCATTCTAGCCTAATCAATTCCTAATCTCTCCATATAAGTTCTAATGAGTTAATCCTCACTAACTTAGGTCAAGCTAAGGTTACTTAACCTAACCAAGTGGTCATGACCTAGGTTAGTCTCTAGGTTAGTCTCCTATTCAACACTAGTCAAAGTCAACTATAGGCCCAAAATTAATTATACTAAAAATCACTAAAAAATCACATTAATTATAATAAATCTAAATAATAAATAATAATTCCAAATAATTCCCAAAATTTTAAAAATGACCAAAATACCCTTAAGCTAGAAAAGTGGTAGTGATGCGACACAATGCTTATCATGGATGTCATTATACAGATCAAAATTTTCTCCAATCATCATGCCAGTCCATGGCCAGGACTGCCATCTCTTCTGCAGCCCAAATTTCTTCGTGTAATTTAGGACTGCCATCCCCCTGACAGTCCTCATTTCGTATAGGACTGTCAGGGTGCTGGCAGTCGTAATTGAAACTTGCTGTTACAGCAAGTATCAATTAGGACTGCCAGCACCCTGGCAGTCCTAGACTTAAGTAGGACTGCCAGGGTGCTGACAGTCCTACACTTAAGTAGGACTGCCAGGGTGCTGACATACACTACCAAAATACGCTCATTTAGCGACGGCTTTTTAGCGACGAAATTATTCCGTCGGTATTAGCGACGGTTTCGTGGCCGCTCAGCGACTGATTACCGACTACACGCCTTTGCCATTTTTATTTTAATTTTAGGGGGAGAAAAAGTCGCACATCCGTCGCTAGAGTGTCGGTGTTATAGCGACGGATCTCCGGTCGTCGCTACGTAGTCGATTAATTGGCGGAAATTGTGTAGAGAATTGGCGGGACATATCTTCGACTACGTAGCGACGGATATTCAGTCGGATAATCAATAATAGCGACTACCTGGCGACGGATTATTAGTAGTCGCTATTCCGTCGCTAAATTTACGTTCCAGACTTAAATGAAAAGACGGAAGAAACTTTTGGCATTCCCCCCAAATTCAATCTCTCTCCTCTCTCTCTCTCTCTGTCTCTCTCTCTCTCGCGCGGCTTCGGTGAACGGCGACGGCGTCCTCTCCTCTCTCTCTCCCGTAGGTAATCCCCTCTCTCTCTCTCTCTCTGTGTCGCGGTGTCGACGTAGGGGCGGCGGGGGCGGCGGGCTTGGGGACATTCGGGCTTGGGGCGGGGGCGTCGGGGGCTGGGCGGCTGGCTTGGGGCGGGGGCGTCGGGGCCTGGGCGGCTGGCTTGGACCGGGGGCGTCGGAGCCTGGGCGGCGGGCTTGGGGCCTGGGCGGCTGGCTTGGGGCGGGGGCGTCAGGGGCTGGGCGGCGGGCTTGGGGCGGGGGCGTCGGGGGCTGGGCGGCGGGCTTGGGGCGGGGGCGTCGGGGGCGGGCGGCGGGCTTGGGGCGGCGGGCTTGGGGCGGGGGCGTCGGGGGCTTGGCGGCGGGCTTGGGGCGGCGTTCTTGGGGCGGCGGGCTTTGGTCAGGGGCGGCGGGGGGCTTTGCTTATCAAATTCATCTGAGTTTATATATTGGCTAAATAATGTGTTATCCATATTGGGTGTTATCCATTAGTTTGGTGGTGTTTGGATTAGTAAATGTGAATATGGAGTTTGGATTCATGGTGTATATGTTCACTGTGTCAAGGACAGTGCGAGTTCTTCTTCTGCATAAGTCAGTGTTTGGGTTCATGGTGTGAGCCCTTGGCCCCAAATTTCCATCTTACGTTATGAAATTTTTGTTGAATTATTAATTTATGCGTTGATAGATTTGGCTAACCAATGTATATATATGAAATATATATATATATATATATATATATATATATATATATATATATATATATATATATATATATATATATATTGCTATCTTCCTTAAAATAATTGAAAGGGAGCAGGGAAGGGTTCTTGCAAACTTTAGTTTACATAGTGTTAATGTGCAAACATCTAGTTAAACCCAAAGTTCAAAAGACCCTGGTAGAACCGAACCCTTGAACCAACTAGTATTGACATGTTTTATTATTTCTAATGCACTAAATGACTCATAGAATAGTGTGTAATTACTCACCCAATTTGTTAAAAGGAAACTTTTGGTCTTTTGCAAAACCCAACTTCTTGAAGGACCTTAGTGCTAACTTTCAAATTCAAACTTCTACTGGTCGATTTCCTATGAGACTCCTGATCGAACCAAAAGGAGATCAATCCATCTCCCTTAAGGATCAAAGGGGATCAAATCAAATCCTTATTCTTCTTATCTCCTACAATAAATCAAATACTATATAAAGGAAGAGACAGCAGACCTTTCCATCTTTAAACCCTAGAAGAGCGGCTACCACTTTTCGCGTGTGTGAAGTCTTCATCGAAGAACACTTGCAGGAAACACTAAGGTTAGCATTGATTCTATGAATTGTTTTATCATTCCTTAAACTAAAAGAACACCATGCGTTCGACAATATGACCAAGACGAGTTAGTTAATGGTGATAAGGGGGTTATGTACTTGTGAACCTCTCGGATAGTAAGCGTAGTATCTTAAATATGCAGACTTCTATAGCTTTCAGTTCATATAGGTGTGTATCAGAGATTAGAAAGGACAGGGATCTCGTTCCAATAGGCATGATTATGGCCGGCAGTCTTGACTAACAAGGAGCTGCTGCTCTGTTCCGTTGCAGGCATACAAAGAATCCTTCCAAGGCTTTAATCCTCTAATTTCTGTTAAGTGACTTATCTTGTTGCTTGCAAGGAAAACCTTGTATCCTAGGATACTACTTGCCTGTGGGCACAAAGGTGTCCCAAGCTGTGTGTACAGAGTACACACTTGCCAGGGGCTTAGCTCTCTGTATTTGCACTGCTAACCATAGCAGCAGTAGTAAAATCCAGACGTTGTGGATATCAGTGTGTGCGTGTGTGCCTATGCAAGATTAGTTCAAATTAGTTTAGAAGTGTTGAAGTTTCACACATGGGTGTTTGCAAATAGGGAGTAGGCAGTAGGGTGCGTGTGTCTAGATATTACTTCAGTCGAGTAACATATTGGTTGTCTTGGAAAGGTATGCAGAGAAGATGTGGTTAGGACCCTGTTCCTGTGCAGGACAGATTACGGAGTGCAGCACTATGCTGTGAAGGTTCAGCACTCTCACTTGACTGATACTGCTGTCGCGGAT
This sequence comes from Iris pallida, assembly GCA_029216955.1. Taxonomy (NCBI): domain Eukaryota; kingdom Viridiplantae; phylum Streptophyta; class Magnoliopsida; order Asparagales; family Iridaceae; genus Iris; species Iris pallida. The sequence continues at coordinate 4,863,093 of JANAVB010007199.1, forward strand.
ATTGCCACTGTAGGTTGATAGTGAACGTCTTGCACTGGTGTTTACCTGCATTCGATTATAGGTGGCTAGTTGATGAAGTACGTGAAAGTTTGCCCAAGGAGTTAGATTTCTTGTTTGAGGCTAGGAACAGCGAGAAATGTGTGGAATCATGTATCCTTGGGGGTATTCAGGACAACACTTGCATCCAGGGCAACCAATGTGCAGAGAAGACTCGTGCACAGGTGCACCAAGTGCAATCGTGAACCCATGTGTGTACAGGTTTTCACGTGCACATGTAGGGATTTAAGGAGTAGCAACTGCAGTAGTAGTGCAGTACAAAAAGGTGAGTAATTAGACTACGAGGGATATCTAAACATCTTGAAAGTAATAGAGGCAGGGGATATACATTTGGGCAATAGAGATATAGATATAGACGTGCAATGTGTCTGGGCTAAACGATATGTGAACTTACCTTTGAGAGTAGCAGTAGACATCTGCATTGATAACATATATTAGCATCAGTGAGTTAGGCTGAACCCACAAGTAGGTTCAGTTGTGTATCAATACGGAAAACTCGAGAGTAAGCAGCCATGGAGTAAGGGTTATCAAGAGACATATGTGGGACTGCAGGTTGCAACGACCCTTCATGAGAATGGTACCTGTACAAGTTGGGTCGATTGGTTTATAAGGGTTAGATTTACATATATATATGTGTGTGTCAAGGCACCTTAGAGTGTGCAGGAACTTAGTGGCAAGCTGCAGGATGTGTACAAGCACAGGTAATTGAGAATAAGAGGGTGTATCAGTGCTCATGTTAGTACTCAACATATAGTGGATATAAGTAAAGTACATAACAGGGAGAGGAATGTTAAGTTTCAAATTTGCTAATAAAGGGGTTCTGTAGAGCATCGGGTTGTCGTGTGTGTGTCAGTAGGTTATCCGTTGGAGTTGGATAGTAGGTTTTAGAGTATCAAGGGGAATTGGCTTCCTGTGTAACGAGGGATATGGGTGTCTTGTTAATAGACACGAAACGCAGCAGGGGATTTCCAGTTCGATAAACTGGGAGTTTCCTATGGTAGGCACAGAATATATCAAGGTACTGCTAGATTGTAGGCACCTGCTATACATTGTAAAGGAAGAAAACTTCCAGGGAACTGCAGTAGGTAATGAGAATGTAGTGTAGAAAATTATGTCCATCTGTTAGAGGTAAAACATGAGTTATGGGTGTTAGGAATATGAAATCAATACAACATTGATGAAAAGAGGGAGAGTGACAGGAGGATTAAAGAAAATAGAGGTGTGTCTCCTAGGGGCTTCCCATGAATCAGGTACAAGAAGAATGTCACATGTGCAACAGTATACAAGGTGAGGTTTAGTGTAAAAGTCCTATAAGCCTGCAAACAGGATCTTGTGTTCCAGGTGAGAATAACTCATTATATCAGCCACAGACTAAATGGTGGCTTAGTGCAGGTACACCTAGAGGGGTGCACAAGTGTGTGTACCAGGGAGTATCTATGGGTTGGATGTGTGTGTAGGGTGAGTTGAACTTAAACTATCCAATTGTTTGGAGGGCCTAGTGTAAAGTGACTAGGGAAATAAGTATCATATGAATGACATATTTAGATTCAAGTGGGATGCTAGAACTAAACAATGGGGGATAAGAAAACCTTTATACCTAGTTAAGAGTAAAACCAAAATCACTTAGAAACATAAAGAATGAGTAGATAGGCGATTCTTGTTTTTAGTTTGTAAATTGATCTTTATAAATTATTAAACAGGCTGCTTGGATATCGATACGGATTCTCGACCCGTATCCACAACTCAGGACATCAGGCAAGTATACCTTGCCAACTTGTACAGTATAATTTATATGCATGTTCATCATCTCGCTGTGGTTCTTTTCCCTACATGCGTGATTGCTTTATTCCATGTCTTGTACACTCGTCCTGTTTTACTTTACATGTTTCTAGTTTCTTGTTCCTTTACTGTTATGATATTTTCCTACCTGTTACACTGTGATAGTCTTATACGTATTGCTTGATAGAGTCGTCTAGTCCCACACCACGATTTTTTCGACTTGATTATAACTTGACTTGACTTGATGACATGACTTGAGTGGGACTTGACTTTGACATTCTATAGATTATGAGTACTTACCTTGACTATGGTCTATAGGATTTTATACTAGGATGGGCTACCGTCTTGGTTGTGTGTACTTGCCTTGACAGCGATTGAGATAATATAGATTGTGAGTACTTGCCTTGACTGCAGTTTATAGCCAGCCATTTCTAGTATGGCATGCCAGTGTCTTAGGATCCTCGTGTTTAGATATTGTGTCTTGGTTCATTTTGTCTCGTTGGATATCCTTGATTGTTTCTTGCTTCTTTTTACTGTTACATGTTGGCTTGTATATTATGTATCTTGCTAGTCCTCTGAGGACCTGATGATCTCTTCAGGTTTAGCGACTACATGGAGTTAGTTAGCAGAGCAGGATGGTAGAGGATTGTGATCCATGATACAGGTATTTGCTTGCGATATTTCTTTGTTATCCATTCGTGCTTTATATTCAGTACCATGGTATGCTCTATTTATTTATGGACTCATATCACTCTTAGAGTCTAATCGAACAATATGCTAATGGGCTGCAGACCATGACACATACTTGTTCATTCTTGCTTTATATAAATCTTGTGGATTGAGATATAGTTTAGATTAGACATGATACCCATGACCAGACAGCTTATACGTACTCGAGTCGGGCTGGAGTCCGCTCGATACGTAGCTGGCTTGCTCACGAGCTCGCGTCCGAAAAGCGGGTGCGGGTCGTGACACATGGTCTATACATCTAACTGTGATATACATATATATGTGCCTATTATAATTAGCATGCAGGACGGCTTGGGGTGTAATGTGTGATTGTAGACATGGTAGAAATTATAGGTAATTAATGCTAGTGTGACTAGACTAAGGTAGTGCTTGCTAGATAATAAGGACACTCTAGTATCCTAACCAAGTTAATTTTAGACTAGATATTTAGGATATAGCTCCCATATCCTAGAAGTGGACTCTTGCAATTTAGAAATAGATAGATTGACTCAGTTTGGTATCGGTATCGCACTATCGGTATCGGTATCGGTATCGCACTATCGGTCAAGGTTCACAATCGGTATCGGAATCGGTTTTGGACTATTCCTATGAGTATTGGTATCGGCGATATCGGTAGTATCGGCGGTATCGTATCGGAGTATCGAACTTTGGTATCGGAAAACAAATAATTATTAATAAATTATTTACATTTAAAAACATATATTTTATACATTTAGGCATAATTTTAAGTATTTCAACGTTATTTCTTAGTAGTTTTGAAATTATATGAAATAGTAGTCACCCTTACCGATTGGTTTTGCCGAATTGACCGGAACAAAGACCCCCATAGTCGGTATCAGTCAATATTTGGTATCGGTCGGTATCGGATCGGAACATGCCAAACCGTATCGGTATCGGCCGTATCGGATCGGTATCGGCCGATACTTTAAACCATGCTATCGGTATTGAACAATCGGTATCGGTATCGGTATCGCACTATCGGTATCGGTATCGTACTATCGGTATCGAACTGTCGGTATCGGTATCGCACTATCGGTATCAGTATCGGTATCACACTATCGGTATCAGTATCGGTATCGCACTATCGGTATCGAACTATTAGTAACAACTGTTGTCACGCCCCAGTTCCGGAATACGGGGACGTACACGGCCAGCTACACCGTATAAGGTACGAATACGCTATACGGTGATGACGGCTGTCCAGTCTGGTTGGGTATCCTAGCAAGCAATCAATCTATGGCCTAAATCCGATCTCATATCCACAGGTAAATCACAATGAAACAATATCAAGAGAGATAGTCATATGAAAAACAGGAAATACTCATATGAAAATCTGGAATCTACACTACAGGATAATAATGTAGACAAGTATACCTCCCCACAGTTCCTAGCATGGTCTGGAACTGAAGCACACCCTCCAAGTCAAGTCTGGAAGATCCACCGGGTCGGTAGCAGAAAATCTGGGAACAATCCAGGGTTGGTCAGGCCAACCGTAGCAAGTACCAGAAAGGAAGGCTCAAGGACGGACGAAGAAAACCAGCAGGATAAAATATGACAGGAAATAGCATCTAAAAGTAGTAAATAAAGTAAGGGATCGTGCGGTACCAACGCACGATAACAATCCACAAGTATAGTACAGCTAACACAATCACAACCTCCCTAGCATCCACTAATCCCTGCATTGCCAACTGGAATCAATAACAGCCGGCTAGCAGGCAACAAGCCAAACAACACAGAAGGACAAGCGGCCACACAATGCCTACGGCTTGCTATTATTAACTAACTAGGGTTATCACAGGCCTAAGTACTAACAAGATGCAATGAGACTTCAAAGTCCAGCTCCTGCTTGCTACTACCCGAATGGCCCCAGCAAAAGAAAAAGATAGATATAGCAGGCACACTGCAGTAAGATACATGTGCCCTAAAGAAGTGCCACACTCGACGGAGGGCTGGGAATGCGCTCATCTCGACGGATAGCAACAAATCCCTAGTATATATATAGATACATAGGGCCAGGGCCAGACAAGCAACAGGTCACTGGGAAGTCCCCATGAACTACATGATTAATCTAGTTATTAGCCTAGTCAGTTTCATTATGGATCCCTGACCGTGGTACTCGGGGATCCATGTCCTAGACATGATGCAAGACAAGACTGGACTGGTGATTTATACAAGCACAATCAAGAGAAATCAACCACGGTGTCAAGACAAGGTCATACCTAGCAAGTCAGGACTGGCTGTCGCAACAGCGATCAAGAGTAAACATGCCATGTCAAGAGTACTAGTCAGGAGTGCGCCACCACGGGCCACTATCAGGAATCAAGATATACATGTCAGGTTTACTCGTCATGTCCAGAGTGCTAGTCAGGAGTGCACCACCACGGGCCACTACCAGGAATCAAGTCAGGTCCAGGTCATCGTGTAACACCAGGAACAAGGTCAAACCTATCAGTCACAAGAAGTCACATGCCCAAATCGTGACATGGATATCAAGTCGGGTACAAAATCAGAACCTCTACTATAATCACATCTCAAGAATATATGGGAGCCTAGAGCTCCAATCATCCCGTCTGTCTATCCACCAGATCAATCTATCAAGAGTCACTCTTCTACGATGGATTCAATATCATGTCAGGAAGGTCAATAACCAAATATCCAAGCTAATCACTGTAAGCAATGCTAGGCCCTCTGGCTCACAAGAATCCTCCAAGGCAATGATCACAAGCCACTAGAAAACGAGCCCCTCTAACTACCAAGACATAGCAATCAAACCAGGTTCCCCAACTACCGGAATACACAAAGGTACCAGGTTTTGGGCATTTGGGAAGTCGAGTAAAAATCATATAATAATACCCTCAATATTCTCCTCGTTCCACGAAATATCCGAAATTACCAAAATCCAAGAATCCACATAGATCCACCGAGTCAATATCCCAAGATCGTACTCTCCACAATACTCAATCCTCAGTCATATCCACAAGTTACAACTCCCAATACATAGGACAACTGTCAGCTCTATCTGACAGACGAGGACAACCCCTAGGATGAAGGGTCAGGGGACAAGAGTCCGGTAATAAATGCCGCCGGAAGTGGCAAGGATTACATGGACCGCTCTGGAGAAAATCCACAACCCTTAAACCAAACAAGGACCAGGGTTGCAGACCGTCTCCCGAGTGGAACCGTTCTCCTTACGCTATCCGACGGACAAGACAGGTCAGGAGCTAGGCGACTGATCTAGTCTAGAGTCTACCTAGCAAGTAATGGGATCAGGTATACTATACCAAGACATGTACGAGCCCAGTCCAGCAAACCAAAGGAAGGGTTCTGCCCAATCCTTCGAACCAAATTCCCGATCGGGAATTCTGGAAAAATTCGGCAGAGTCTCCTCTGTATCCTGGACGGGAGCTCCCAGCAAATTGGGGCTAAAACCACTCGGCGCAACCCGCCGCAGAATCACAGTCACAGGCTCGCAGGCTGAGAACACTAAGTCTCAGCTACCAGTAGCACTACGATGCGTACTGGAAACAAGTCGATAGCCGAGAACACTAGGTCTCGGCCTCCAGCAGCACTACGATGCGTACTGGAAACCAATCGAACCCGAGACCACTAAGTCCCGGCTTCCAGCAGCGCTACAATGCGTACTGGGCGCCAAGCCAACATGCATAATAAAATAACCGCCTCGCAGGGCGCATCACAGCACATGCTCGTAATTCTAACCCAAGCGCAATCACAGCCATAAGAATAGTTCGCCAAGCCGTTACCCGACCGCGAGTCGGACACGGGGCATATGGGGACAATCCATACATGTGAGTCGTGCTCGTGTCCTCGGAGGTGTGGATGACCCATCCGAGTCGCCCGATACGGTCTATCCCGGTATCGGACCAAGCTAGTCTAGGTTATCATGGCAGTTCTACTACTAGGCTACACTAAACATGGTTATAAAATTTACAAGTACAAATTAATTAAATGAAATAAAAATCCAGGAGAGAGGGCAAGAGCCGTCGATGAGCAAGGGATACTTGCCTAGAGGGCTCGGCTAGGTAAGCAAGTCTTCGGCAGTCGCGATCCAAGGTGGCACGCCAATCGAGGTCCTCAGAACACACAATAAACAATCATTAGTACCAATAATAAAATAATAGAAGAAATCACAGGGGATGGAGGAGGCTATACCGTGTGGGTCCCGCAAGCAGTGCAGGGATCTGGCACGAAAACCGAGGTACGCGGATCGATACGGACACGCAAACCGAGACGCGCACGTATATCGAGACGCGCACGAGAATCGAGGTGGCACGAATATCGAGACGAGCGGATAACACGTGCACGTAAATTGAGACATGCACGTAGATCGAGAAATCACGAATATCGAAACGGCGCACGAATTACGCGACACGCAAATCAAGGCGAGCACGTAAATCGAGACGACCCAAGTCCAAGGAGCACGCAAATCGATACGGCACACAAATCGATGTGTGCACGCAAATCGATGCGGTACGGAGTCCAATACGGCACGCAAGCCGAGGCGGCACACAAATCGATGCGTGCACGCAAATCGAGGCGGCACAGGTCACGAGGAAGGCACAAAGGCCGAGGCACAAAAACCGAGGCGGTGCACAAATCGAGATGGCACGGTGCCCGAGGCAGCGCGGGGCTCGAGGCGTCCCGCTGCCCAAGGCAGCACGTGGGTCGAGGTGCACGGAAAACGGGACGACACACAAATCGAGGCACACATCCCGAGAAGCACGGGGAACGAGGGATCACGCGAATCGAGATAGCACGCAACCCAAGCAGCGCGGGGCCCATAGCGTCCCGCTGCTCGAGGCGTGCACGGAGCTCGAAGCACGCAACTCAAGGAAAGGCACGGAGCACAAGGGCTCGCTGCCCGAGAAGCACGCAGGCCGAGAGGGCTCGCTGCTCGAGCGGCGCGGGGCCCAAGGGCGTCCCGCCGCTCGAGGCGGTGCTGGCCCGGGCGCGGCAACGGCACGGCGGTGGTGTTGGCCGCCGGGGAAAAGAGGAAAGGAAGGGGGCGGAGGAGAGCGGGGCTCACCGGGGCTCGGCCAGGTGGGGCTGGTCGCCGCCGGCGGAGAAGACAGGGAGGGGGAGATCGGGATCTCTCGCCGGCGGAGGGGAGTCGCGTCGGCGGAGGGAGGCAGACGACAACAGCAGCAGGGGGCAAGGAAGAGGAAGGGGCGGAGGAGCTCACCGGAGGGGGTTGCCGGCGGAGAGGGAGGCGGCCGGAGCTGGGGGCGCGGCCAGGCGAAGGTGGCCGGAGTCCATGGCGGTGGCGGCGATGATGGTGCTGGCAGCAGCGAGGGGAGGCGGAGGTGATGGCGACGATGATGGTGGTGGTCGTCGCGGATGCCACGGAGGCGGCGGTGGCCGGCCATGAAGATGGTGGTGGAGGGAAGCAATGGTGGTGGCGGTGCTGGAGGGTGATGGCGGCGGTGGAGATGGGCGGCCGGAGTCGATCGGGAGAGGGGAGACGAGGTGGTGGCCATGGAGGGGGCAGGGAAGAGCAGGAGAGGAGAGAGAGAGGGAGCTCGGGAAGAGAGTGAGAGGGCTGAAGAATTTTGGGGGAGGGGGCTGGTCCAGGGAAGAGAGAGAGAGAGAGAGAGGGAAAGGTGAGGGAGGAGAGTTTCGGGAGAGAGAGAGAGGGAAAGGTGAGGGAGGAGAGAGGGAGTGGGTGAGTGATGTGAGGGGTGATGTGAGAGGGAGTAGATATTTTGGGAGGGTAGTTTAGGAACAAGAAAATAAATAATAATAATAATAATGAGGATAAATTTGCCTCCAAGAAAATAATAAAAATTTCAAAAATACCCCAAAATTAAAATTCTCCAATTACAGCAAAATACGTATTTTAAAATAGGAATATCACATCCTACCCACCTTACAAAAATTTCGTCCTCGAAATTTCAAAATTATAAAAGTAGGGTTTTTAAAACTAGTACATATACATATCATGAAAACTCTACCCACCTTACAGAAATCAAGTAATACAATCAAGAAATGAACAAATCCTCAATATGAAAACCTCAAAAGCATAACTTCTAGCTACACAAATCAACTCGGAAGGTAAATCCAAAACACATGGAATTTCTTTAATCAAAAATCTCGCATGCATGAAATAACTCCATAAATCAAAACAAGTACAAAGCACCGAAAACAATACCAAAACCTAAAATCCCCACTACACGGAAATCAACAAAATCAACAACATCATAAAATAAAGGATACTTGTCTCAAACTGACGACCGTAGTTTCCGAATATCCGAAAAAGTGTGTCATGATCATCCCTGCCACGCCATCCGGAATGGCTGCAAAAGATGCACCAGGGCACTATAATCGAGCGGCTGCAACTTTCGTTACCTCGCCGTCAATGTAAACTAGGGTCATCCAGTCACTCTTGACAAATACCCAAAATAAATCAAATCTACAACTCAAATGTCCAAGTCACTAAAATCAGAAAATATCTAACCAATATAACATAATAATTCTACAAAATAATAACTCATAATCCATGTCAAATCGTAATATGCATCTAAAAACAGCTTCACTAATAATCACAAGATAGTTTTCTAGGAAACTCCAAATCCAGAAATCTATGCCAAAACATATTCTATAGAGAATATATGTATATAATCCAAAATAATATCTGAAGGAAACAATCATGATTGTGGAATTGTCCGGAATCAAGGGAGCTGAAATGATACAAGAAAATCCACTGGATACTCCATAAATGCTGAAACATCCCATCTCTGAGTCCTGGTGAAATCTTCATGCTGCAGCGATCAAGCCAACGCTCGAAGAGGGTGATAAAGATACTAAGTCAACACAAAGTCAACGCACGAAAAGGATAACAGGAAATCAAACAAGACGAAACACCGGTAGAGAGTCCAGAACCCAAGATAAATAATATAGTAACCCAAAGATAAGACCAGACATCGTCTTACCTGATAAAGTGATCGACATGACCAACTACAGGACCATGCCTCTCAAAACAAGGAATAATGGTAGATGACAACGAATAAGACAGGACAATGCAAGATAGGTCCAGGTAGAGATGGGGACCAGTTCACAAGTTCAAAGGAGCAAAGGACAAGTGTAACAAGTGGGAATACCAAGAAATAGTGGACTGAGATCAATAATCATGTGATACCCAACAAAATCTCAAAACGAGACCTGCATGGGCCCCCACTAAAACCATGTCACGCCCCAGTTCCGGAATACGGGGACGTACACGGCCAGCTACACCGTATAAGGTACGAATACGCTATACGGTGATGACGGCTGTCCAGTCTGGTTGGGTATCCTAGCAAGCAATCAATCTATGGCCTAAATCCGATCTCATATCCACAGGTAAATCACAATGAAACAATATCAAGAGAGATAGTCATATGAAAAACAGGAAATACTCATATGAAAATCTGGAATCTACACTACAGGATAATAATGTAGACAAGTATACCTCCCCACAGTTCCTAGCATGGTCTGGAACTGAAGCACACCCTCCAAGTCAAGTCTGGAAGATCCACCGGGTCGGTAGCAGAAAATCTGGGAACAATCCAGGGTTGGTCAGGCCAACCGTAGCAAGTACCAGAAAGGAAGGCTCAAGGACGGGCGAAGAAAACCAGCAGGATAAAATATGACAGGAAATAGCATCTAAAAGTAGTAAATAAAGTAAGGGATCGTGCGGTACCAACGCACGATAACAATCCACAAGTATAGTACAGCTAACACAATCACAACCTCCCTAGCATCCACTAATCCCTGCATTGCCAACTGGAATCAATAACAGCCGGCTAGCAGGCAACAAGCCAAACAACACAGAAGGACAAGCGGCCACACAATGCCTACGGCTTGCTATTATTAACTAACTAGGGTTATCACAGGCCTAAGTACTAACAAGATGCAATGAGACTTCAAAGTCCAGCTCCTGCTTGCTACTACCCGAATGGCCCCAGCAAAAGAAAAAGATAGATATAGCAGGCACACTGCAGTAAGATACATGTGCCCTAAAGAAGTGCCACACTCGACGGAGGGCTGGGAATGCGCTCATCTCGACGGATAGCAACAAATCCCTAGTATATATATAGATACATAGGGCCAGGGCCAGACAAGCAACAGGTCACTGGGAAGTCCCCATGAACTACATGATTAATCTAGTTATTAGCCTAGTCAGTTTCATTATGGATCCCTGACCGTGGTACTCGGGATCCATGTCCTAGACATGATGCAAGACAAGACTGGACTGGTGATTTATACAAGCACAATCAAGAGAAATCAACCACGGTGTCAAGACAAGGTCATACCTAGCAAGTCAGGACTGGCTGTCGCAACAGCGATCAAGAGTAAACATGCCATGTCAAGAGTACTAGTCAGGAGTGCGCCACCACGGGCCACTATCAGGAATCAAGATATACATGTCAGGTTTACTCGTCATGTCCAGAGTGCTAGTCAGGAGTGCACCACCACGGGCCACTACCAGGAATCAAGTCAGGTCCAGGTCATCGTGTAACACCAGGAACAAGGTCAAACCTATCAGTCACAAGAAGTCACATGCCCAAATCGTGACATGGATATCAAGTCGGGTACAAAATCAGAACCTCTACTATAATCACATCTCAAGAATATATGGGAGCCTAGAGCTCCAATCATCCCGTCTGTCTATCCACCAGATCAATCTATCAAGAGTCACTCTTCTACGATGGATTCAATATCATGTCAGGAAGGTCAATAACCAAATATCCAAGCTAATCACTGTAAGCAATGCTAGGCCCTCTGGCTCACAAGAATCCTCCAAGGCAATGATCACAAGCCACTAGAAAACGAGCCCCTCTAACTACCAAGACATAGCAATCAAACCAGGTTCCCCAACTACCGGAATACACAAAGGTACCAGGTTTTGGGCATTTGGGAAGTCGAGTAAAAATCATATAATAATACCCTCAATATTCTCCTCGTTCCACGAAATATCCGAAATTACCAAAATCCAAGAATCCACATAGATCCACCGAGTCAATATCCCAAGATCGTACTCTCCACAATACTCAATCCTCAGTCATATCCACAAGTTACAACTCCCAATACATAGGACAACTGTCAGCTCTATCTGACAGACGAGGACAACCCCTAGGATGAAGGGTCAGGGGACAAGAGTCCGGTAATAAATGCCGCCGGAAGTGGCAAGGATTACATGGACCGCTCTGGAGAAAATCCACAACCCTTAAACCAAACAAGGACCAGGGTTGCAGACCGTCTCCCGAGTGGAACCGTTCTCCTTACGCTATCCGACGGACAAGACAGGTCAGGAGCTAGGCGACTGATCTAGTCTAGAGTCTACCTAGCAAGTAATGGGATCAGGTATACTATACCAAGACATGTACGAGCCCAGTCCAGCAAACCAAAGGAAGGGTTCTGCCCAATCCTTCGAACCAAATTCCCGATCGGGAATTCTGGAAAAATCCGGCAGAGTCTCCTCTGTATCCTGGACGGGAGCTCCCAGCAAATTGGGGCTAAAACCACTCGGCGCAACCCGCCGCAGAATCACAGTCGCAGGCTCGCATGCTGAGAACACTAAGTCTCAGCTACCAGTAGCACTACGATGCGTACTGGAAATAAGTCGATAGCCGAGAACACTAGGTCTCGGCCTCCAGCAGCACTACGATGCGTACTGGAAACCAATCGAACCCGAGACCACTAAGTCCCGGCTTCCAGCAGCGCTACAATGCGTACTGGGCGCCAAGCCAACATGCATAATAAAATAACCGCCTCGCAGGGCGCATCACAGCACATGCTCGTAATTCTAACCCAAGCGCAATCACAGCCATAAGAATAGTTCGCCAAGCCGTTACCCGACCGCGAGTCGGACACGGGGCATATGGGGACAATCCATACATGTGAGTCGTGCTCGTGTCCTCGGAGGTGTGGATGACCCATCCGAGTCGCCCGATACGGTCTATCCCGGTATCGGACCAAGCTAGTCTAGGTTATCATGGCAGTTCTACTACTAGGCTACACTAAACATGGTTATAAAATTTACAAGTACAAATTAATTAAATGAAATAAAAATCCAGGAGAGAGGGCAAGAGCCGTCGATGAGCAAGGGATACTTGCCTAGAGGGCTCGGCTAGGTAAGCAAGTCTTCGGCAGTCGCGATCCAAGGTGGCACGCCAATCGAGGTCCTCAGAACACACAATAAACAATCATTAGTACCAATAATAAAATAATAGAAGAAATCACAGGGGATGGAGGAAGGCTATACCGTGTGGGTCCCGCAAGCAGTGCAGGGATCTGGCACGAAAACCGAGGTACGCGGATCGATACGGACACGCAAACCGAGACGCGCACGTATATCGAGACGCGCACGAGAATCGAGGTGGCACGAATATCGAGACGAGCGGATAACACGTGCACGTAAATCGAGACATGTACGTAGATCGAGAAATCACGAATATCGAAACGGCGCACGAATTACGCGACACGCAAATCAAGGCGAGCACGTAAATCGAGACGACCCAAGTCCAAGGAGCACGTAAATCGATACGGCACACAAATCGATGTGTGCACGCAAATCGATGCGGTACGGAGTCCAATACGGCACGCAAGCCGAGGCGGCACACAAATCGATGCGTGCACGCAAATCGAGGCGGCACAGGTCACGAGGAAGGCACAAAGGCCGAGGCACAAAAACCGAGGCGGTGCACAAATCGAGATGGCACGGTGCCCGAGGCAGCGCGGGGCTCGAGGCGTCCCGCTGCCCAAGGCAGCACGTGGGTCGAGGTGCACGGAAAACGGGACGACACACAAATCGAGGCACACATCCCGAGAAGCACGGGGAACGAGGGATCACGCGAATCGAGATAGCACGCAACCCAAGCAGCGCGGGGCCCATAGCGTCCCGCTGCTCGAGGCGTGCACGGAGCTCGAAGCACGCAACTCAAGGAAAGGCACGGAGCACAAGGGCTCGCTGCCCGAGAAGCACGCAGGCCGAGAGGGCTCGCTGCTCGAGCGGCGCGGGGCCCAAGGGCGTCCCGCCGCTCGAGGCGGTGCTGGCCCGGGCGCGGCAATGGCACGGCGGTGGTGTTGGCCGCCGGGGAAAAGAGGAAAGGAAGGGGGCGGAGGAGAGCGGGGCTCACCGGGGCTCGGCCAGGTGGGGCTGGTCGCCGCCGGCGGAGAAGACAGGGAGGGGGAGATCGGGATCTCTCGCCGGCGGAGGGGAGTCGCGTCGGCGGAGGGAGGCAGACGACAACAGCAGCAGGGGGCAAGGAAGAGGAAGGGGCGGAGGAGCTCACCGGAGGGGGTTGCCGGCGGAGAGGGAGGCGGCCGGAGCTGGGGGCTCGGCCAGGCGAAGGTGGCCGGAGTCCATGGCGGTGGCGGCGATGATGGTGCTGGCAGCAGCGAGGGGAGGCGGAGGTGATGGCGACGATGATGGTGGTGGTCATCGCGGATGCCACGGAGGCGGCGGTGGCCGGCCATGAAGATGGTGGTGGAGGGAAGCAATGGTGGTGGCGGTGCTGGAGGGTGATGGCGGCGGTGGAGATGGGCGGCCGGAGTCGATCGGGAGAGGGGAGACGAGGTGGTGGCCATGGAGGGGGCAGGGAAGAGCAGGAGAGGAGAGAGAGAGGGAGCTCGGGAAGAGAGTGAGAGGGCTGAAGAATTTTGGGGGAGGGGGCTGGTCCAGGGAAGAGAGAGAGAGAGAGAGAGGGAAAGGTGAGGGAGGAGAGTTTCGGGAGAGAGAGAGAGGGAAAGGTGAGGGAGGAGAGAGGGAGTGGGTGAGTGATGTGAGGGGTGATGTGAGGGGGAGTAGATATTTTGGGAGGGTAGTTTAGGAACAAGAAAATAAATAATAATAATAATAATGAGGATAAATTTGCCTCCAAGAAAATAATAAAAATTTCAAAAATACCCCAAAATTAAAATTCTCCAATTACAGCAAAATACGTATTTTAAAATAGGAATATCACAACTGTATTTATATTTTTCTCTTCTCGAGCTAGAATACTAGCGGATCCACCAGTTACATGATTATATATTAATTCTATTTAGTTTGTCTTACTATACAGATTTTTACAACTAATCTGTAATGGATCGTTATTTCGTTGATCGTACATGGATGTACAAACGATAACACGAGAGCAGAATAGGTGTGAGTGACAATTTTCAGGCAGGTGTGGAAGTGTTTCTTAAGTATGCCATGAGCAAAGCTCAGTTTATGGACGGTAACAAAATCAAGTGTCCATGTCGTAATTGTCGCAATAGACGTTACGAAGATGTGGTGAGTGTAAGAGATCATTTGACCCGTAAGGGTTTCGTACGTGATTACGGCCTGTGGTCATCGCAAGGTGAACTATATGCCGAAAGACAGGTTGCGAATGCTGCTACTTATGCTTTTGATGATAATGCTGCAGCGAATTTTGTCGTCGATGACGACGAATGCTCCGTTGATTATGGAGACGTGCAGAACCTTGCACAAGATATGGTGTACGACGCGGCAGGGCCTAATTTTGATCCGGAGGATCATAATCCCGAGGCGAAGGAGTTCTATGATATGTTTCAGGATGCTGAAACTTCTTTATATCCTGGTTGTGATCCACATTCCGTACTGTCAGTAACGATGCGATTGTTGAACATAAAGTCCAATTTTAACTTGCCACAAACTTGCTATGATCGGATTACACAACTAATGAAGGAGGTGTTACCGAAGGTGTAACACCCTGTTTTCTGAAATTGGGGATTTTTGAAATTTTATTATTTTTTATTGTTTATAAATGGTGTTTTAGGCATGATAGGATTTTTGGTGATTAGTAGTGTGATTTAAACCATTTCCTAAATCATGACTTATGACTTTGTGACTTACTAGTGTAAACTTAGTGTAAACTTAGTGTAAACCCTAGTTTTCCTTAACCTAGAGACTAACCATGATCATGTGAGCCTAGCAATAGGTTTAGAACATCAAATTAGGGCTTTTTAGCCTAAAGGGTATTTTGGTAATTTTCTAGGATTTATTTAGAATTATTTGTATTTATGTGTTTTTATTATTGTTTAATTATTGATTAGTGTCATGTTAGTCCCTAACCTAGTTTAGCACTAATCTAGAGGTTAGCTACTAACCTAGAATGATAAGGGGATAGATAATTGCATTGGATAAAGGAGGATAAATATCTTGATATTACTTTATTAGATATTTTGCTTAAACCACTCAAAATATCAAGACTTTACACCAAAGTCTTTGCCTTCTCCATGAAGGGAAGCCAAGGACACCCCCCCTGTCTTGGCCGGCCATAGGGCACCCCCCCTAGCCCTACACCTTCCTATATAACCCATTGTATCATTCATGATTCATTTTACATGAATAAGCCTACAAAAATTCCCTTTTCTTCAAACCTTCCTAACTTCCTCAAATTTGAACCAAATTCACTCTAGTTTCTTGCATTGGACTCCCCTACACTAGAGGGTACTAGTTAGGGCCTGCTATTGAGGATTTGAGGGGCTTTGGGCATCACCAAGTTGAAGTGGACACCCCTCCCTCTCCTTGTTTTTCTATTGGATTTGCATCAATAGGTAAATGCCCATAAACCTTGTTAATATTGTGTTTTCTCTTCATATTTGCATGCATCTAGGTACTAGGGAACTGTGGGTCAAGTTTGGTAAAAATTAGAGTCGGTTTGGTGTCCGTATCGGACACGTATCCTAAGCTAGAAACCCTCGTTGATGAAATGCCACAAAGGAAGTGTTTTTGTTAAAATGTAAAACAAATTATATTTTCTGGTAGCCCTAGACTTCTAGGACACAACCCTAACTTACTGAACACATTTCCGAGTCGTGTCCGTGTCCAAAACGGACACGAACTCACTGCACGAGACTCGCGCACAGTGCCCTGCTACCACACCCTTCGTGCGCACTGCACAGGCCACTAGGACACACCAAAATTGGTGGACACGAGGGGGCAATGTCTGCAAACATGCCCACGAAATCTCACAACTTCTCGTGTCGTGTCGAGTGAGAAATCTCACTCGCACTGGACACGCACTGCAGTGCACGCGCACAGTCCAGTCGAAAATTCGACTTAGACACGCGACTCGTGTCGCATGGACACGAGTCGAGGACACCTCGTGGTTACATGAGTGTGTAGCCCAACACGTGGGCTACACGTGGGCATGACCACGAGGCCCCACGTGGCTCGTGTCGTGTCCACGAGGCGCGTGAACACGTGCACGACGCTGTGCATTGTGTTGTGTATCCTAGTTTACCCGTGTGGTGTTTTCGTGTGTTTTGACACATGAAACTGTGTCGTGGTGTCGTGTTAGGCACCTAGGACACTAGGGTATGTGTGGGGTGTCAATTACCAACCTAGAGTTTCGAGCCATAGCTTGGTTTCGTGTGAGAAATTAGGATTACCTACTTTTCGAATGAACAGTGCAATATTCCAGTTTTTGGGATTTTTTCCAGTTTTCTAAAAACGAATTTCAAATCTAATTTTAATATGATTTATACATATATATGTGTATTTTCAGTGTATGGATAGATAGTATATATGTATGTGAGTGTGTGGGAAAAATTTGGGTGTATACACATGTGTGTACATGTGTATATACATGTAGGGGTGTGTGAGTGCATTGTGTTTTGTTTGGGGGGGGGGGGGGCAGTTTTCCTGTTCTCAGGAAATCTGAGGACACCCCCTCCCCTTCCTGTTAGTTCAGCCCATTCCCTCTCTCTCTCACTGTCCCTCTCTCTTTCAGTCTCTCTCTCACTCTATGTCTCTCTCTCCCTTTCCTCTCTCTATATATATGTTAATATATATAGGTTTAGTCTATATATATATATATATATATATGAATGATATATATATTTGTTTAGAATTATATATAGTGTGTCTATATATAGATACCTAGGGTATATGGGTATCACATAGGCTATAGGCCTATGTGATTGTTGTTTGTGTATATATATATATAAGGTTATATATATATATATATATATATATATATATATATATATATATATATATATATATTTTCATATATATATATATATATATATATATATATATATATATATATATATATATATATATATATATATATATATATATATATGTATGGGTTTGGTATTATATATAGTGTACTCCCATATTGATATATAGGTATTAGATAGATTGTGTATAACTATATATATATATATATATATATATATATATATATATATATATATATATATATATATATATATGTATGACTTACTAGGTATAGGTTTATATAGAAACCTAGTCGATAGCCTATGGCCAAGGTGACTAGCCTATGGCTTTGGGGCTAACCCAATTAACCTAATGGACCTAAACACCTACTAGTTAACCCTTGTTGACTAAGGGTTGACCAAAGTCAACCTTAGGTCAAATTTGACCTAGTTAACCTAGAATTGACTAGGATTGACCTAAAAATGACTAGTTTAACTAGTTTGACCATGTTTGACCTAATTACCTTATTGACTAGTCTTGTTTGACCTAATTACCTTACTGACTAGTCTTTGTTTGACAAATACCTTAGTTGGTCTAAGTTTGACCTAGACTTGACCCAGATTGATCATGTTGACTAGTATTTGACTAGTTTGATTAGAATATTGACCAGGAGTTGACTTTAACCTAGATTTGACTAACCTTGACTTGTTTGACCTTGTTTGACTTTATTTGACTTAGTTTGACTTCCTGTGACCTAGTTTGACTATTAGAGTTGACCAAGAGTTGACTTTTGACCAGATTGACCTAGAATCATGTAGTATATATTGTACACTTTATTTTACCATTGTGGATACATTGTGACTTGTATTGCTCTGATTAGGAGCCATACACCTCTCCTCAGACAGTATATCTTCTTCAGACATCGTGGTGTCGTGTTAGGCACCTAGGACACTAGGGTATGTGTGGGGTGTCAATTACCAACCTAGAGTTTCGAGCCATAGCTTGGTTTCGTGTGAGAAATTAGGATTACCTACTTTTCGAATGAACAGTGCAATATTCCAGTTTTTGGGATTTTTTCCAGTTTTCTAAAAACGAATTTCAAATCTAATTTTAATATGATTTATACATGTATATGTGTATTTTCAGTGTATGGATAGATAGTATATATGTATGTGAGTGTGTGGGAGAAATTTGGGTGTATACACATGTGTGTACATGTGTATATACATGTAGGGGTGTGTGAGTGCATTGTGTTTTGTTTGGGGGGGGGGGGGGCAGTTTTCCTGTTCTCAGGAAATCTGAGGACACCCCCTCCCCTTCCTGTTAGTTCAGCCCATTCCCTCTCTCTCTCACTGTCCCTCTCTCTTTCAGTCTCTCTCTCACTCTATGTCTCTCTCTCCCTTTCCTCTCTCTATATATATGTTAATATATATAGGTTTAGTCTATATATATATATATATATATATATATATATATATATATATATATATATATATATATATATATGAATGATATATATATTTGTTTAGAATTATATATAGTGTGTCTATATATAGATACCTAGGGTATATGGGTATCACATAGGCTATAGGCCTATGTGATTGTTGTTTGTGTATATATATATATAAGGTTATATATATATATATATATATATATATATATATATATATATATATATATATATATATATATATATATATATATGTATGGGTTTTGGTATTATATATAGTGTACTCCCATATTGATATATAGGTATTAGATAGATTGTGTATATATATATATATATATATATATATATATATATATATATATATATATATATATATATATATATATATATATATATATATATATATATGTATGACTTACTAGGTATAGGTTTATATAGAAACCTAGTCGATAGCCTATGGCCAAGGTGACTAGCCTATGGCTTTGGGGCTAACCCAATTAACCTAATGGACCTAAACACCTACTAGTTAACCCTTGTTGACTAAGGGTTGACCAAAGTCAACCTTAGGTCAAATTTGACCTAGTTAACCTAGAATTGACTAGGATTGACCTAAAAATGACTAGTTTAACTAGTTTGACCATGTTTGACCTAATTACCTTATTGACTAGTCTTGTTTGACCTAATTACCTTACTGACTAGTCTTTGTTTGACAAATACCTTAGTTGGTCTAAGTTTGACCTAGACTTGACCCAGATTGATCATGTTGACTAGTATTTGACTAGTTTGATTAGAATATTGACCAGGAGTTGACTTTAACCTAGATTTGACTAACCTTGACTTGTTTGACCTTGTTTGACTTTATTTGACTTAGTTTGACTTCCTGTGACCTAGTTTGACTATTAGAGTTGACCAAGAGTTGACTTTTGACCAGATTGACCTAGAATCATGTAGTATGTATTGTACACTTTATTTTACCATTGTGGATACATTGTGACTTGTATTGCTCTGATTAGGAGCCATACACCTCTCCTCAGACAGTATATCTTCTTCAGACATTCAGTTATCAGGCGAGTACATTCTCTGACCGTTTCATATTTGCCAGGATTTATATTCTTGCTCTAGATTACTTTACTTGATGCTGACACGATTGTTATCACGGATTGGTACTATATGGATCTTTTCATGAGATGTTATCTCCCTCGGGAGCATCAGATACATCATGTTTGTATTTTTCACGAATCATCATGTATCTCTATGCTTTCATAGATTCACGAATCGCTTGTGACTCATGTACTCTCATGCTCACAAAGCCTCTCATGAATCTCCTATTTATGGGCTTATCACGAATCTTAACATAACTTGAATGGATCCTTGTGTATTGATTGGGGATGGGGGAGTGGAAATAGTCATGTGGATATTACCCCAGTAGCTATAGTCATGAATCACTCTTAGCTGTAGCCATGAATCTCTTATGTCATTTCACATGTCTATATTTTACTCTGACTCACTAGACACTACTAGTTCTCTATTATAGTAGATATTTCATTACAGTTATCTCTTTTGCTACATGTATCTTCTTTCAGCGTTTCCTGTATTTTACTCTATTGTATGCTTTATATTTCCTATCATACTATGCACTGCGTGAGATGTATTGTGCTCGTTCCTGTCCTGATTGGACCTGTTGAAAATATTACAGAGGATGAGGATGAGGCCCTGGTGTCTACCTATTATGGAGCAGGACTAGATGATACTTATGTTGTGGACCCTCAGCAGGATCCACCTGCAGCTGAGGATGTTGCCCCAGTAGTCTAGGCTAGTTTAGCTAGACAGTCTTTTCTGTATTATCTTTTTGTCTCACATTCTGAGTTGTATTTTGAGATGTTGAGATATGTAGACTCTTAGACTTATTGTATTATGAGTTGACATTCTGATGTTATGTTATCCTAGACACTTGGACTTATTTCATCTATTCTACTATTCTCTTTGAGTTACTGTCTATCTATCTATCTTTCATTCTTCTACCTAGATGTGATTGAGATTATTTTCTGTTTGTCACCTCCATTCGGAGAGTATAAACTGTACATGTACTTTATATTGTTAGATGATTGACCTAGGACAGCGTTCTACCGCCGACACTGCGGCGTAGGTTTGACGTACCCACTTTTCGTGCCCTTACTCTAGGGTGCGGGTCGTGACAGAAGGAATCAAAAGAGCTTCCAAAAAACTTCTACAAGTCGAAGATGATGGTCCGACAACTGGGACTGGGGTACGACAAGATAGATTGTTGTCGCAACGGATGCATATTGTACTACAAGGAGAACGAGGATGTAGAAAGTTGCCGCTTCTGTAATACGGATCGTTACAAGAAAGTCAGGGGAAAAGGAAAGTCAACTAGAAAATGACGTCCTTACAAGTATATGCATTACTTATCTGTCACGACCCGTTACCCAAATTGTTGGGCCGGGCCGAGCCATGTCCAGCCTACGCTTGGTTAAAGCGCAGTAAGCTGTTCTAAGAATAGACAATAAATGATCTAAGCTACTAACAGTTCTAAAATCACATTTAAATGTTCATCACAACACAGCATCTATAAGCGAAGGTAACATAAGCACAGACTTAATAATACATAACCAAAGTATCTAACTGGAGACAAAGTCCAGTATCCAAATATAAGTACATACCAAAGTCTAAGTCCCAAAACACGAGAAAGATATCTAAACAAGGTTCCCCGCTGGGGCCTCTACTGGAGCTAAGGCCAGGTCCTCAATGCAGTACCATAATATGTAACACATAGCATTTCCTCCTCGAAAAGTATACCTACAACGTTATCCTGTCAGGACGGGAGCAAGTACAACCTCTACAACTAAAGTACTGAACATATAATGAAAGAGATGTACAACAAGAAACATGGTGTGATGAGTCTATAAAACAGGAAATACTAGAAACATGACCTCATGGTACAACTGGGATCACAATATCATAGTAACACAGGGAACATGGCATATCCGGAATCATGGTATATCTCATAATCTATCATGGCAAGGATACATATGTCATAAAGACAGATGTATATGTAATGTTTAAAACTGTAGCAAGTACGTGATCGGTCAATAGATGTACAATGTGCTGGAGGGCACATAATGAAATGTACATACGTACAAGTTAACAAGCATAAATGTACATCCGTACAGACATGCGGGGTAATGGCCTGCGGCAAGGCAATGCATATAGAATGCGACCGAGCTCGCTACTGTAGGGGGGTCGTGATCACGTACAATACTATCAGTTTCCCCATAACCCATATTCTAATCATGTGAGAGATACAAGAACAGTAAAAACATGTGAGAGACACTGGGAGTAATATAAGCATGGCCGGTACTGGAAACAATATGAAACATGTGAATACTCCGAGTAGTATAAAGCATAGTAAAAACATGTACTGAGAACCAGTAAGGAACATGTGAAGATATGATAACTGTCCTAAGCATGGTAGGGACCAATTTAATGTAACATGTGAAGATTTAACTTGCAGTTATTCAGAAAGGAGTATTTTAACAGGGTTAATACATGTTCTAGCATTAAAAGACAGTAAATGAGTGTGTAGATGTACTTGCCTCGAGCAAAGCAAGAATACTAGTACGAAGATATAGATGTCCGGTGTCCTGTCAATAATGATATACAAACTCAGTTCTAAGCTATGTTCAATAATACACTAGTGGTGTGACACGACTCCTAACTAGACACTAAGCTAAGTGGAGACCTAGCATAAAAATATAATGTGGAGTGCCACTATACACAAACTAACTCTCTAGGGTCTTTACACTAGTGCGGGGTGAGGTCCAATACTATAACAACTCAAATCAACGCAAAACTTGCAAGTCGTAATTACTCAATAAATAAATCAAACTGTACACTAAGTTCCAACAATTTTAGAGATAGACAAAAAGCTTAAATATATATAAAATAAAGTACCAAAATAATCCTTGTTAATTATAGAAATTTATACTAATTTTTCTGGGATTTATAAACCCTCATAAATATTTATTAAAAATCAGCAAACATAAATATACTGAAAATGAGTTCTGTTTTCCTATTTTTATAAAATACCAAAAGTACTTATTAAATGCTAGAAAAATTATAATAAATTAGCTAAATTAACATAATATTTAAATACCATTTTTCCAAGATTTTTACAGCAATTAAAATATATATAAAAATTCAAAACCAGAAAGTAACAATATCTAGAAAAATAATTAATTATAAATTAAGGATAATACATAATCAAAATCTACAGATGTTGTCGGATGATAAAATAAATATCACCAACGTGTCCAGAACGGTCAAATCAGCTAGGATAGCCTACCCATAAGTCCAATTTAGACACAGGGGCAAAACGGTAATTTCGGGTCAAAATGATGTCCGTCGTTGGATACACTTTGCACCAAAAAGCGTGTCGGGATAGAAGTCTACAAAACCTAGCAAATTATATGTCCACGAATCCAGAATGATGATACGAACCCAACGGTATATCCGGAATAGGATTCCGATGTGCCGATCTCAAAATGATACGTTGACGCGACACTTGGTATCCGGTTTGCACGGAAATACGTGTCGGAGCAAATGTCTTCAAAACTCAGCAAATTATATGTCAACGAGTCCAGAATGACGATACGAACTCAACGGTATATCCGGAATAGGATTCCGATGAGCCGAACTCAAAGTGCCCCGTTGACTCGAAAAGTGGGACCCGCTTTACACCGAAATGCGTGCCAGGGCCCACGTTCTCCAAATTAAGCAAACTTTATATGAAAACATGCCAGAACGACGCCACGAGTCTACTGGTGGTGTCAGAAATTGAATCCGGAGTCCCGGGTTCAAAAATGGAATTTAACAAGTGCGATTTAAAGAATTCGGACGGCCAACTTTGGCGTCGAATTCGACCAACCAAACGTGCTTAAAATGAAACGAAATCTAAAGGAGACAGGAAGATGGTTATACCAGCTGTGCACCGGAACTGACGGTGCGCAAAACGGAGCTGCGACGGCGAAGTTACGAGCTGACGAAGTCGGCTCCACGAAACTGTCCAAAAACAGTTCAATTTAAAATGTCAACTTGGTGGCCAGTTTTGAGGTATCAAACGACGAAATTAACGGACAAAAATTGACAGGAGTGACGATGGATATACCGAGATTGAGGCGGAGTAAAAAGTTTGCCGATCCAACGGTCGGATCTCCCGAAAAATGCGCACGAACTTGCTGTCCCGAAACTCCATTTCTGGATTCAACCCGCGCGCGCGTCGACGGGATTTCGTGCAAAATGCACGAATAGCCTATGCGGCGCGTCGGGGAAGTGGCCGATGGCAAGGGGGAGGTCGTCGGGGTCGCGCAAGGCCAGGGGGGGTCGCTGGCGACGGCGGTCGGCCGCGGTGGTGCGCGCGGCCACGCATACGCACGCGTGCGCGCGCGGGGGGGGTGGCGCAGCAGCTACTGCCGCATGTTGTTGCTGTTTGCAGCGCTGCGCGCGGCTGCGGCGGCGTGGGGCGGCGGCGTGTCGTCGGGGCACGGCGAGGGGGGCTGTGCGGTGGTGGCGGCGGCTTGTGGAGGTGGTGGCGGTGGTGCGAAGATGATGGTGAGGGTGATGGGAAGTTGGTAGAGGAAGAGGAGGAGGAGAAGAGGGAGGTGGCACATGGCCAGGGTGGCGGTGGCCGGCGACGCCGAGCACGGCGGGGGTGGCCGTGAGGTGGTGGTGGGAGCTTGTGGTGGTGGTGTTGTTGTGTTTATAAAGAGAGTGAGAGAGAGAGGGAGAGTAATATATAAGTGTGTGAGTGTATAATAAATATAAAGAGAGAGAAAGAGTAGTAGAGAGAGAGGAGGATATTTGAATGAGAGGGAGAGAGAGAGAAGTCGGTTTGGGGGGGGGTAGCTGTAAAGGAGAGGGGAGTGAGGGGGTGGTGAGTGTAAGGGAGTGGTGAGGGGTGAGTGTATGTGTGTGTTTATATATATATATACATTATATATATAATGAGAGGGGGTGAGAGTTAGAGAGAGGGTGAGTGTAGAGGGATATTTGTGAGAGAGGGGGGGGGTGTTCGGCTGTGAGTGGTGAAGTGTGTGTGTTTGTTTAGGTAGAGAGAGGGAGTATATATACATGTATGTATATATACATATATATAATAGGGAGAGAAATTGAGATTTTAAATACAAGGAGAGAGGTATTTTAAGTAGGGAAAAATACAAATATAATAGTGGGGTGTATGGGTAGTCATGATAGGGTCTACGCCCAATTGGGTTGGGTATTGGGCCAAGTTCGAACAGGTTCGGGACCGAGATTTAATTAATTAATAAATTTAAACTAATTAAAATCATGGACGAAATGGGAGCACAAGGGAGATCGATTTTGTGGCACGCAAGTGGCATGCGCACAGTAGGCTCAAAATGGGCCAGGGTCATATATTGGGTCGAACAGATTGGACCGATGTCGGGCCCGGAAGTTAAATTGGAATTTAAATCATAAATTACGGCAGACGATAAATTGGTCTAAATTGACACGAAAGTTGTGCGAAGCAAATGGAGCACAAGATGGTGTGCCTGAGTGGGACACGAAGGTCATGGGTGGAGAGCGTCTCGAGTAGATCATTCATGAGAAGTTGCTTCTGAGAAAACGACTGGTCTGGTGCTCCTAAATTAAAAGCCACGGTAACGTGCAAACGACGATCAAAAATAAAAGTGGGAATAATTATTGAATGATTAATCGGTCTAAGTTGACCCGAACTTGCGTGATACAAAAAGAGCACAAGGGAACAAGTTCAAGTGGGACACGATATATCAAAACGAAGATAATCTTGTCTACTTCAAAACTCGTGAAGAGAGTTTCCAAGGATTGGCATCCCTGACGCTCCAGAAGTCAAAGACATGGAAAGGTACATTAATGATCTAAACAATTAAATAATAAAACATTTATCGAAAATAATTTATTTAGAAAATTTTAAAATAGCCCTGAAATTCAGGGGGCTTACATCCTACCCACCTTACAAAAATTTCGTCCTCGAAATTAAAAATCATCCAACGGGTCAAACTATAACATGTAGCTGCTCTGGCTACAATACTCAATCTGCTACTCTTGTAATCATCTCTTCCGTTTCTCTTTACAATCTTTTTGGTTCAGGTTCGACAAAGTCCTTCTATCATAACTACGTCATATATCCTTGAGAATCTTCCATAAACATGGAACCTTAACGTATATCCTAAAATATAGGTCATTCTCTGGACATGTCTATAAGCCTAAAATGCTAAATCATCAACCATATTTCCAACCTCAATTTGTAAATACTTGATTTCCTTATCACATCCTAAGTATCCTTATTCTATCAATCCACAGTTCCTTTGCATCATTTGTCGTCAATCCTTTCCTACAGCTTCTCCTTGAAATCATACTTTCAATTCTTATTCTTGGCGTAGAGCATCTTCTTTTTACTCAACAAGTCCTCCGAATATAAATCCTCGATTTCAAAACTCCCGATTTATTAATTACCAAAGTACATATGTCTTTGTCTCGTTCTGATATCTTCCCGATCTCGTACGCAATACGATAACTCATTCTAATTTATTCTATATCAATCCATGTATCGATCTACCCTCTAATCACATGTAATTAGCTATAGATAACCCATAATCACTTGGTCATCAAAGTCATTTAATGCTCAATCCTCAAATTCTAAGCACAAGATTCTAATCCTCAATCCATAGTCACAACAATATACGATCTCATTTCTCCATCTTAGATACCCTATCATCAAAACATACTATCAATACAATCATTCTTAATGGTTTCCAAGTCTGCTACAGTCAGTCACCTATACTTGTCCCATAAGCTTAATCTAACCAATCCCTAGGAAAAGTATTTATCACAATCACACAATACATTTATAGTTATACTTACAGAATCAGTCAACAAGGTTTGGCTATTTCGGTCATCTATCAAGCAGAAGGTAACAAGGCCTAAGACTGGGTCAAGCAATCCATAACAGTGTCCAAACAAGTTAAAGGGTCAAGCAAGACAGGAAAGTTTATTGGAATATCTCCAAGAATGGTACGAAGACAACAAGATTTATAACGAGAAGAATTATCCAAGAGGTTAACGAAGAAAAGTTTAGTCAAGTCATAGGAGAGATGGAACATAAAAATAATTATGTCCAAAAGATAACATGAAAGCAATCCTATTGGAGAGTCCTAGAGAACCTGTAATTCTAGTTGTAGATGTAGATAGATCAGAGTTAATCAAGACGGGGAAGAATAATGATAAGAACTTATTCTTGCTCATTCGGTCATAACAAAGTAAACCAAGTTGGGATATGATCTGATAACCATACACGTCTTCCTGAAATCATGTTGCCAGAATTTTCGCCCCACCAGTAAGCTTAGATGCAATAAACGGTGGAGTCATAACTAAGGTATACACCCTATAATCATGTTATCTAGAATCCTCGCCACGCCAACCGGTATGGCTGCGAGAAAATCTAAATTCTATGAATAGGATAGTATATCCAAAATCAAGCTCTATGTTTTTGTCATACCAGCTAATATGGCTGCGATAAATTCTAAACTCCATAAATAAAGCAGACGTTTACCTTATCAGGATATATCATAATTCAATCCACCAAATTTATCACGATGCAAGATCAAAGTTAACAACAAAATCAGAAATTAAATTCAACAATGAATTTAAAGAAGAGCAAATGGAAATAAGTGGAAACTGATTTCTAGATAAGATTAGAGTGAGATTAGAGTGAGATCCTCAGGGATCATCCCAAAGGTACAACTTGGTCTAAATTGACCTACCGAAATACAAACAAGAGGCTAATTATAGCTAACGGTCCTATGCTGTGATGAGTTCTCTTATGTTGCAATCCTAGTAATCCTCTAGGTGTTCTAAATGTCATCCCTAGTGTTATCAAGTTGTCCTAGATCCTAATTGCAGGCATGCTTGGTACAATAACGTAACCAAACAACTTAAGTCTGGACCTGCATGGGCCGCCAAAAAAACATGTCACGACCCGTTACCCAAATTGTTGGGCCGGGCCGAGCCATGTCCAGCCTACGCTTGGTTAAAGCGCAGTAAGCTGTTCTAAGAATAGACAATAAATGATCTAAGCTACTAACAGTTCTAAAATCACATTTAAATGTTCATCACAACACAGCATCTATAAGCGAAGGTAACATAAGCACAGACTTAATAATACATAACCAAAGTATCTAACTGGAGACAAAGTCCAGTATCCAAATATAAGTACATACCAAAGTCTAAGTCCCAAAACACGAGAAAGATATCTAAACAAGGTTCCCCGCTGGGGCCTCTACTGGAGCTAAGGCCAGGTCCTCAATGCAGTACCATAATATGTAACACATAGCATTTCCTCCTCGAAAAGTATACCTACAACGTTATCCTGTCAGGACGGGAGCAAGTACAACCTCTACAACTAAAGTACTGAACATATAATGAAAGAGATGTACAACAAGAAACATGGTGTGATGAGTCTATAAAACAGGAAATACTAGAAACATGACCTCATGGTACAACTGGGATCACAATATCATAGTAACACAGGGAACATGGCATATCCGGAATCATGGTATATCTCATAATCTATCATGGCAAGGATACATATGTCATAAAGACAGATGTATATGTAATGTTTAAAACTGTAGCAAGTACGTGATCGGTCAATAGATGTACAATGTGCTGGAGGGCACATAATGAAATGTACATACGTACAAGTTAACAAGCATAAATGTACATCCGTACAGACATGCGGGGTAATGGCCTGCGGCAAGGCAATGCATATAGAATACGACCGAGCTCGCTACTGTAGGGGGGTCGTGATCACGTACAATACTATCAGTTTCCCCATAACCCATATTCTAATCATGTGAGAGATACAAGAACAGTAAAAACATGTGAGAGACACTGGGAGTAATATAAGCATGGCCGGTACTGGAAACAATATGAAACATGTGAATACTCCGAGTAGTATAAAGCATAGTAAAAACATGTACTGAGAACCAGTAAGGAACATGTGAAGATATGATAACTGTCCTAAGCATGGTAGGGACCAATTTAATGTAACATGTGAAGATTTAACTTGCAGTTATTCAGAAAGGAGTATTTTAACAGGGTTAATACATGTTCTAGCATTAAAAGACAGTAAATGAGTGTGTAGATGTACTTGCCTCGAGCAAAGCAAGAATACTAGTACGAAGATATAGATGTCCGGTGTCCTGTCAATAATGATATACAAACTCAGTTCTAAGCTATGTTCAATAATACACTAGTGGTGTGACACGACTCCTAACTAGACACTAAGCTAAGTGGAGACCTAGCATAAAAATATAATGTGGAGTGCCACTATACACAAACTAACTCTCTAGGGTCTTTACACTAGTGCGGGGTGAGGTCCAATACTATAACAACTCAAATCAACGCAAAACTTGCAAGTCGTAATTACTCAATAAATAAATCAAACTGTACACTAAGTTCCAACAATTTTAGAGATAGACAAAAAGCTTAAATATATATAAAATAAAGTACCAAAATAATCCTTGTTAATTATAGAAATTTATACTAATTTTTCTGGGATTTATAAACCCTCATAAATATTTATTAAAAATCAGCAAACATAAATATACTGAAAATGAGTTCTGTTTTCCTATTTTTATAAAATACCAAAAGTACTTATTAAATGCTAGAAAAATTATAATAAATTAGCTAAATTAACATAATATTTAAATACCATTTTTCCAAGATTTTTACAGCAATTAAAATATATATAAAAATTCAAAACCAGAAAGTAACAATATCTAGAAAAATAATTAATTATAAATTAAGGATAATACATAATCAAAATCTACAGATGTTGTCGGATGATAAAATAAATATCACCAACGTGTCCAGAACGGTCAAATCAGCTAGGATAGCCTACCCATAAGTCCAATTTAGACACAGGGGCAAAACGGTAATTTCGGGTCAAAATGATGTCCGCCGTTGGATACACTTTGCACCGAAAAGCGTGTCGGGATAGAAGTCTACAAAACCTAGCAAATTATATGTCCACGAATCCAGAATGATGATACGAACCCAACGGTATATCCGGAATAGGATTCCGATGTGCCGATCTCAAAATGATACGTTGACGCGACACTTGGTATCCGGTTTGCACGGAAATGCGTGCCGGAGCAAATGTCTTCAAAACTCAGCAAATTATATGTCAACGAGTCCAGAATGACGATACGAACTCAACGGTATATCCGGAATAGGATTCCGATGAGCCGAACTCAAAGTGCCCCGTTGACTCGAAAAGTGGGACCCGCTTTACACCGAAATGCGTGCCAGGGCCCACGTTCTCCAAATTAAGCAAACTTTATATGAAAACATGCCAGAACGACGTCACGAGTCTACTGGTGGTGTCAGAAATTGAATCCGGAGTCCCGGGTTCAAAAATGGAATTTAACAAGTGCGATTTAAAGAATTCGGACGGCCAACTTTGGCGTCGAATTCGACCAACCAAACGTGCTTAAAATGAAACGAAATCTAAAGGAGACAGGAAGATGGTTATACCAGCTGTGCACCGGAACTGACGGTGCGCAAAACGGAGCTGCGACGGCGAAGTTACGAGCTGACGAAGTCGGCTCCACGAAACTGTCCAAAAACAGTTCAATTTAAAATGTCAACTTGGTGGCCAGTTTTGAGGTATCAAACGACGAAATTAACGGACGAAAATTGACAGGAGTGAAGATGGATATACCGAGATTGAGGCGGAGTAAAAAGTTTGCCGATCCAACGGTCGGATCTCCCGAAAAATGCGCACGAACTTGCTGTCCCGAAACTCCATTTCTGGATTCAACCCGCGCGCGCGTCGACGGGATTTCGTGCAAAATGCACGAATAGCCTATGCGGCGCGTCGGGGAAGTGGCCGATGGCAAGGGGGAGGTCGCCGGGGTCGCGCAAGGCCAGGGGGGGTCGCTGGCGGCGGCGGTCGGCCACGGTGGTGCGCACGGCCACGCATACGCACGCGTGCGCGCGCGGGGGGGGTGGCGCAGCAGCTACTGCCGCATGTTGTTGCTGTTTGCAGCGCTGCGTGCGGCTGCGGCGGCGCGGGGCGGCGGCGTGTCGCCGGGGCACGGCGAGGGGGGCTGTGCGGTGGTGGCGGCGGCTTGTGGAGGTGGTGGCGGTGGTGCGAAGATGATGGTGAGGGTGATGGAAAGTTGGTAGAGGAAGAGGAGGAGGAGAAGAGGGAGGTGGCACATGGCCAGGGTGGCGGTGGCCGGCGACGCCGAGCACGGCGGGGGTGGCCGTGAGGTGGTGGTGGGAGCTTGTGGTGGTGGTGTTGTTGTGTTTATAAAGAGAGTGAGAGAGAGAGGGAGAGTAATATATAAGTGTGTGAGTGTATAATAAATATAAAGAGAGAGAAAGAGTAGTAGAGAGAGAGGAGGATATTTGAATGAGAGGGAGAGAGAGAGAAGTCGGTTTGGGGGGGGGTAGCTGTAAAGGAGAGGGGAGTGAGGGGGTGGTGAGTGTAAGGGAGTGGTGAGGGGTGAGTGTATGTGTGTGTTTATATATATATATACATTATATATATAATGAGAGGGGGTGAGAGTTAGAGAGAGGGTGAGTGTAGAGGGATATTTGTGAGAGAGGGGGGGGGTGTTCGGCTGTGAGTGGTGAAGTGTGTGTGTTTGTTTAGGTAGAGAGAGGGAGTATATATACATGTATGTATATATATACATATATATAATAGGGAGAGAAATTGAGATTTTAAATACAAGGAGAGAGGTATTTTAAGTAGGGAAAAATACAAATATAATAGTGGGGTGTATGGGTAGTCATGATAGGGTCTACGCCCAATTGGGTTGGGTATTGGGCCAAGTTCGAACAGGTTCGGGACCGAGATTTAATTAATTAATAAATTTAAACTAATTAAAATTATGGACGAAATGGGAGCACAAGGGAGATCGATTTTGTGGCACGCAAGTGGCATGCGCACAGTAGGCTCAAAATGGGCCAGGGTCATATATTGGGTCGAACAGATTGGACCGATGTCGGGCCCGGAAGTTAAATTGGAATTTAAATCACAAATTACGGCAGACGATAAATTGGTCTAAATTGACACGAAAGTTGTGCGAAGCAAATGGAGCACAAGATGGTGTGCCTGAGTGGGACACGAAGGTCATGGGTGGAGAGCGTTTCGAGTAGATCATTCATGAGAAGTTGCTTCTGAGAAAACGACTGGTCTGGTGCTCCTAAATTAAAAGCCACGGTAACGTGCAAACGACGATCAAAAATAAAAGTGGGAATAATTATTGAATGATTAATCGGTCTAAGTTGACCCGAACTTGCGTGATACAAAAAAAGCACAAGGGAACAAGTTCAAGTGGGACACGATATATCAAAACGAAGATAATCTTGTCTACTTCAAAACTCGTGAAGAGAGTTTCCAAGGATTGGCATCCCTGACGCTCCAGAAGTCAAAGACATGGAAAGGTACATTAATGATCTAAACAATTAAATAATAAAACATTTATCGAAAATAATTTATTTAGAAAATTTTAAAATAGCCCTGAAATTCAGGGGGCTTACATTATCAATCACGAAGCGCTTGCAGAGGATGTATATGTCTCAGAATACAGCAGAACACATGACGTGGCACAACAAAAAACGTACAAAGAACGATGGAGAATTGTCACATCCTTCGGATGGAGAGGCATGGAAATATTTTGATTTTCGCCATCCAGATTTTGCTGCAGAGCCCAGAAATGTACGCATGGGGCTATGTTCTGATGGGTTCGCCCCTTTCGGGCAGTCGGGATCTCAATACTCCTGCTGGCCGGTCATTCTGACCCCTTACAATCTGCCATCATGGATGTGTATGAAGACTTCTTATATGTTCGTGACAGCTATCATACCGGGTCCCAAAAATCCGACGAAGAATATCGATATATATTTACAGCCGTTGGTGGATGAGCTAAAACAGCTGTGGGAGATCGGCGTCACGACGTATGATATTTCCAGGAAACAGAACTTTCATATGAGAGCTTCACTGATGTGGACAATCAATAATTTTCCCGCATACGGTATGTTGTCGGGATGGAGTACTCACGGCACCCTGTCTTGTCCGATATGCATGCAAAATAGTAAGGCGTTCCGCCTTAAGCATGGAGGAAAAACTTCTTTCTTTGATTGTCATCGTCAATTTCTGCCCGCGAGTCATCCTTGGAGAAAGAACAATGACGCATTCTAAGCTGGAAAATAAGAATTTTCTCATCCGCCTGCCAGATTGTCGGTATACGATATTTGGGAAGATGTAAAGAATTTTTCCACTGTAATGGAAGATCCATCGAACAATCGTGTCGATGGGTTCGGACAAACCCGTAACTGGACCAAACGGAGTATCTTCTGGGACTTGCCTTATTGGAAAGATAATCTTATAAGGCATAATCTTGATGTTATGCATATCGAAAAGAATGTGTTCGATAATGTCTTCAATACCGTCATGGACATTAAAGGAAAGACGAAGGACAATCCAAAAGCAAGACAAGACATTGTCGAGATATGCAAGCGTCCTTTTCTGAACTTGATACAAAGGGGAGCTGCTGGACAATTAAGTAAGCCGATAGCACAATACACATTGAGCAAGGAAGATAGATTAATAATCTACAAGTGGGTATCTACTTTAAGATTTCCCGACGGCTATGTGTCGAATTTGTCTAGATGCGTTGACCTCAATGAACGCAAGCTAACGGGAACGAAGAGTCATAACTGCCACGTGTTTATGGAAAGATTACTGCACATTGCTTTGAAAGAGTTGTTGCCTTCTGCTGTATGGGTTCCGTTGGCCGAACTATCAATATTTCTTAGGAATATTTGTTCAACTAAGTTGACTGTGCAACACATGGTTGAACTTGAGGAGAAGATTATCTTAACAATTTGTAAGTTGGAGAATGTCACTCCCCGTTCCCAGAATGCATATTTTTATACATGTACAACTCATATATATTTATTTAATATTTATTATGTATTATCCTGTATTTAAATTCCTTTAATTTCATGTTAATTAATTATCTGTATTTTATTTTCTGTAATTTTATTCTTGTATTTTATTTCTGTATTTTATATTCTGCTTTTAACCTCTCTGCTTTGCTCTCGGGTTGGCCTTGGATGGATCCGATGAAACCCGACCCAATAACCCCCACCTACCACCACCCTTCCTATTTAAAGCCCCATCCCCTTCTCTCTCCTCATAACTCTCCTTCACCATTACTTCTTCTTCTTCCTCACCACTCTCTTCCACCAACCAATAGCAGGCAAGTACATCTTGCTTCTTGCTTCCACTTGGAGAACCATTTTTATGGTTCATTATTCTTCCTCTCACGATTCTAAGAGAGTTTACTACTTAGCATTTTTGATTTCTTTGGCTCGTTTCTTCTAGATCTAAGTTGTGTTTTCGGTTGACCATGGGTTTTGATCTCCCAACTTGGCGTGCTTTTCGGAATAGATGGTTCGTGTGGTGGAGCTTCTCATTCCACACCATTCTGAACCATGGGAACTTCATTTCTGGCTTGTAACGGAGGTTTAGTCACGCTCACGTTCTTACGTGCGTGCGTGAATTTTCAGTCACGCTCACGTTCTTACGTGCGTGCGTGAATTTTCAGTCACGCTCACGTTCTTACGTGCGTGCGTGAATTTTTAGTCATGCTCACGTTCTTACGTGTTAGCGTAAATTTTTAGTCACGCTCACGTTCTTACGTGTTAGCGTGAATTTTTAGTTACGCTCACGTTCTTACGTGCGTGCATGAATTTTTAGTCACGCACACGTCTTTACGTGCGTGCGTGACATTTGAGTTACGCACACGTCTTTGCGTGCGTGTGTGAGTTACTTTTTACGCTCACGCTGTGCGTGCGTGAGTTACTTTTCACGCTCACGTTATGAGTGCGTGAGTTACTTATCACGCTCACGCTGTGCGTGCGTGAATTTCTTATCTCGTCCTTGCGTGCGTGCGTGAATTTCTTGTCAAGCTTTTCACGCTCATACGCTCACGCTGTGCGTGCCAACATGAACCACTTTTCACGCTCACGCTGTTTATATGCTCACTCCTATCTACTAGACTTGGCGTGACTTGTTGGCCTTAGCATAGACTTGTTGGCGTGACTTCCTGACCTGAGTGTTTCTATTTGTTCTATAATTTATTCATTTAATGGTGGCATGTTAGTTCTCCTATTATATCCTGATGCTTCTTGCATGAACTCGATAATCTTGGCATGTTAATATTTTTAATATACATGGTTATGTAGAACGTGTCCTGTGTCTTGATTGGTTTATGGATACCCAGTAAGACTGGAATTTAACCATGAGAGTTATAGACTCGACCCCATTTAATACTAATTGACTTTCATGCCTTGTTACCATTGATAATAATGGTTATCTTGACTAAAATTGATCATGCGTTCCTAGTTGGAACTAAGAGACTGGCTAGTCGTCTTATTGAATTGATTGAATGAGACACGTTCATGAAATGAACTATTGTAATCGACTGGCTGATCCCGAATATTGGCATACAGGCACATGCAGGCTTCAAATTATTTATTTATTTAGTTATTTTACAAAAATAGCATGTGTACTTTATGGTCAAGACATGATTACTCCGTGGTTAGATTTGATTGTTGTATTACGCTATGTAAGACCTACAACCTAGCCGCACGGGTATCGTTGTAGAGTTGCGCATATCGTACCCCGTACGAAAGTACTCATTTGAATGACCATGATCCACGGCATGGGATTTCGCTTAACATAGAGGCTTTAAGTTAAATAAAATAATGATGGCATGGAGAGAATGGATTCCCGAGTTCTTACATGGCAGCCCTCTTGGGACTAGTAGTGCCCGACAGGCCGGCTGGTTCCCACAGATACTGTAAATCTGTCACACAGGCAGGGAACGGTATCTGCTTATATTATTAAATTGTACATGGTATATTAACGGCGGGCGTCCCGCTGGGACTCGTCTAATTACATGATTGGCGCAATTAATTGACTGGATAGACTAGCCTTGCTCGCACATAGTAAGAACTGAGGAATCCGTATTTGCATAATTCCAGGATAACTTGGGACTCACAATAGCAAGCCGTAGGAGTTGATTGGCCGTTCAAGATGATTTGTTGGTGTACGGTACCTACTCTGTTGCCTAACTGAGATGATCAGAATGTCAGGACATGACGGGCCAACTTCTGTCCTTGTTTGGTTGGGAGGTTGGTTCGAAGTATCGTGATGTTATGTGAATCCTAGTGGAAAGCAGAGATATATTATTATATCCTCTTACTTACTGGTTTAATCCTTCATATCGTGCTTCCTTGTGGTACTTGCTATTAGAGGTCTAACCTCTCTGGTTTTGCATGGCCAGATTTAGAGCCAGTCCTCGAGGATCCAGCTTACTTCTACCTCCAAGATGGTCAATACTAGGGGAATGATCGCAGGAGGACTCGAGTGGGTTCCTTACTTCACCGCTCGTTTTGTTATTTACTTCATACTTAGCCGTTTGGCACCGACATGTTAGTCGGATTGTCTTGCACTTACTTTTACATAATTGTAATTAAGTCAGACTGCAGCTGATAACAATTGTGTATATGTTACTATACCATCTGGCTATGTTTTGTAAAGCCAGATCTCAGGAACATTTTAATTTAAGCGTATGGGACGCCTTACTGCTTTATCTTACATGTTCTCTATTTCTGTTTCTTGTTTTGAATGATTGAGACAATAGATGTGGAGTGACCATAGTAAGACTTTCATGTAGTATGCACCCCTCGTCTGGTTAGACAGTATTGATCGTATTATACGGTATTCATCTGCCCGTAATATGTAGCTGGCTGAGTCATTCCCCCGCTCTCCAGTATTCTGGTTCTGGGGCGTGACAGAGAAAATATTTCCTCCTGGCTTCTTCAACAGCATGGAACATCTACCGATTCATCTAGCATACGAAGTCCGTGTCGGTGCATCTGTTCATTATCGATGGATGTACCCATTTGAAAGGTACATAAATATCGATATAATTTAAGCTGAATTTTCATTTATTTTAAAATTCTTTCTTAATTCTCAAGATAATTTGTCTCTCTAGATACCTACACCATCTAAAGAAAAAAGTTGGCAACAAAGCTCATATAGAGGCTTCGATATGCGAAGCATATCTTATCGAAGAGGTTTCAAACTTCTGCTCCATTTATTTCGATACTCATGTTAAAACAAATCGAAATAGACCTCAAAGGAATGACGAGGACGTTGAGGATGGAGGAAGATTCAATGTAAGGGACAAGCCTGTTGGGGCTAGTAAAAGACGGTGGTTGACAGACGACGAGTATGATGCCGCTCACCGATATGTCTTGTTAAACTGTGACATACAAGAAGTGAGAGATTTGGAGAAGTAAGTCAGTACACTTGCACTCGTTATAATCTCGAATTTGATGAAGTAAGTGACTACACTTATATATTCTTATTTTCTCTAATAGTATATTTAGAGATGAAATCAAAATGAGGAGACCCGATATTACCGATGAGGGACTTCAAAGAGTGGTTGATTGTACATTTCCGTCATGGTTTCGCAAATACGTAAGTAACTGTGATTATAATTGAGATTATTAATATATAATCTGAAACATTTAAATTATAAATATTTGTTTACAGGTTTTATTGCCTGAAACAACACTCACTCATGAGAGTGTTCGTTATCTGGCACGGGGACCGAAGAAGCAAATAAAGACTTGGCCAGGCTATGTCGTTAATGGCTTCAGGTTTAAGTCAACTCAGAATGCTATAAATGTCGAATTTATCAATGACGACATCAATACCAAGGAGTCCGGTGTTTGCATAAGAGGCACCGTCTATGACGACGAGCCAGACTTTGACTATTATGGAGTGCTTCGGGATATTGTAGATTTACAATATACTGGCCCATATGATATGCATATTGTGATGTTCAAATGTGAGTGGTTCGATACGACACCAAATATCGGTTGGAGAATCGATAAACAATTTGGATTCGTCGATATAAATCATCGCAGGAGGTATAGAGGGTCCGATATATTTGCGAGGGATGAGGATACAGATGAAATCGACGATGAAGATAAGGATGAGGATGAGGAGGATGAGGATGAAGACGAGGCCGATGATGAGAACGAAGACGATAATTAGGTTAAATATTGTTGTATAGTAAAAACACTTTCAATTACGTGAATTAAGTTTGACCTCATAAAAGCAATTACGTGAATTCATGTTTTTTCATTCGATTATTTACTTATTGCAGATGGCACTCCTAGTCTTTTTTGTCACGGCGGCACTCGTCTCCCTACTGGTGGTATGTATATTTTAGTTTAGTTTTTTATATCCATTTACACTTTCATATTGTTAATTATGTTTATGTGTTCTATTTACAGGTCATGATGGCTGGCCGTGGTCGTGGTGCTGGTCGTGGTGGTGGTGGTGGTGGTGGTGGTGTTGGTGGTGGTGCGGGTCGTGGTCGTACTGGTGCTGATGGTCGTGGTCGCATTCAAAGTTCCCGGGATGTGACCCCATCGAGCGAGCCCGATCCGGAGAGTACCCCGGGCAGAGACGCATCCCGCCCTCGATCGACCACTTCATCGAGGCATCAATCCGGATCTGCTAGCGGATCCGATCCGCTATCGGAACCACCAGCAGCGGATCCACCAGGGGATGCCCCAGTTACTGCACAGTGGGCCCCGGAGTACCCCCATACTCGGTTCCATCCGGTTACTGGGGAGTACATACGCGGACCCGCGGATCCTCCGACGGCACCAGAGAGGCCGAGAGGCGAGTTCCGACGAGAGCTATGGCCCGCGGGGACCTCGTAAGTAAATTTAAGTTAATTTATTAATTTTCTTTCATTTATTCAAGTTAATAATCCAGTCGTTTCTTCTTTGTAGGTTTTTTCCGTTTAATATTGGCAGGGCCCTTGGAGAAATTATCAGGGCTAACTTCCACGGTCCCTACCTCAACTTTACGTCGGTGCCCCCAAACGTGCAGTACGTCTGGCTCGACGAGTTGAGGGTATATATCTATATTTTTTTGGTTAAGTCTATGTGATTCTTTAATCAACCATTTTTTAAATTACGTGATAAATAATTTTCTGTGTTAGACAACGTACTGGTGGCCCCCCCATCGAGGAGGGGATCCGCAGGACCTACAGAAGCGCATGCTCGAAGAAGATACAGGATATAATTCATGACCTAAAAATGGGGCATACGAGGCCGAATTGGGTCCGGCAGGAGTATTATGAGGACCTCTTAGGCATGATGGATATCCCTGCGTACAAGAAGAAATCGGAGAAGGCGAAGGTGAACCGATCTGCCGCGGGCCTTCATACGGGGGGATCAAGGTCCCACGCAGCGACACTTGCAGATCTGGTGAGCAACCGTAGATTTATTTCACTATCGAATTAGATATTATTAATTAAAGGAGTTAATTAGTTTCTACGGAAATTTCGTATGCAGGAAGGAGGAAAGGGCGCCAAAATCGGTCACCATGCACGACGTGTTCCAGCATACGCACAAAAGACGGAAGGACGGGAGCTTCGTCGACGAGAGGGCTAAGGAGACTGATGTAAGTACTTATGTTTATGAGATTAACGTTAGAATTAAAAGTATTCGGACTATAACTTAGGTAAACTTAGGATTCACACTTAACTTAGTGAAACATAGGATTTAGATTACAACTTAGGTAAATCTTATAATATAAACACATTCATTTGATAGGCTGCGTATCGTGAGGCCCTTAGTCGGGCTCAGTTAACTGACACCGAGGATGTCGGTGAAACGACGCCCTTCCGGACGCCCTCTTCTTTGGCCGCTCGGAACGACTTGTTCGTAGATACCGTCGGCAGCTTTAAGAAAGGGTTCCTGTACGGAGTCGGCTCCCTAGGGCCATTGCATATGGCGACGAAGAGATTTCCATCGACACCGCCTCCTCCCGTGGCCCGGGCAGACGATGATGTTAGGTCGCAGGTTACGCAGCTGCACGAGGCGGTGTCGTCCTTACGGGAGCAATTTGCCACGCACTTTCTGCCTGCGTCTGCTGCTGCCGGTCCGTCTGCTGCTGCCGGTACGTCTGCTGATGGTGCTCGTCCGTCTTTTACTGGTCCGTCGACTGCAGGTGTCGGTCCGTCTTTCGTGGGCCATCTTTCTTTCATCCCTGATGCCCCTGTGCTACCGCCTACGGCTGTGACGGCACTCCTGGATCTCATGTCCGCAGAGCAGCTTCGGCGACTTCCGAGCAGTGTCTACGACGCCTTGCCTCCGTACCTTGTGGAGGAGTATATTCGTCGGTCGAATACGGGAACGGACAATCGACCTCCTCCTTCTTAAAATGTTGTATTAAGAAAATTTGGATTATTTGTGAGAGCTTTGAACTAATTGTGCTATAATCGGCTTATAGCACCGGATATTATGTTACTTTTTAGGATAATTGATATTTATTTTCTATTAATTTGGTTTGGTCTGTGATTCTTGGATAATTGGTGTGCATTAAATTCGTATGTGCATATTTGGTCTATGTGATTCTTGGATAATTGGTGTGCATTATATATTTGGTCTGTGTGATTGTTGGATAATTGGTGTGCATTATATATTGGTTTGGTTTATGCATATATTTGTGAACAGGGAAAGTGCTGCAATTTTTTTTCCCAAAAAACTCAGTTAGCGACGGACTAGTGACCGTTTAGCGATGGATATTCCCAGTTGCCGACGGATTTTCGACGGATTAGCCGTCGCTATCTGGAGTTTTTAAACTGTTTCCAGGTAGCGACGGGTGATCGACGGATTATCCGTCGGCAAGGTTCTGGTGGTATAAACTTCGACGGAATAGCGACGGACTATCCGTCGCCAGGGCGACTGATAATCAGCCGCTAAGCAGTCGCTCTATCTGGCGACCGCTTAGCGACGGACAATCCGTCGACATGGTTCTGGAAATGCATGACATTTTCAGAATCATGGCGACGGACAATCAGTCAGTAATCCGTCGCTGTGGCGACGCGGTCGCGACGGATTAGCGACTACTCTTCCGTCGCCATGGTGCTGGAAATGCCAAGCATTTCCAGAACCTGATCGACGGATAGTTCGTCAGAACACCGTCGCCAATCCGTCGTTAGGTACCGACGAATACCGACGGATTAGCAACGGAACGATACGATCTGATACGCTGTTACGACGGGTTACCGACGAAATTTTACGTCGCTATTGCCTACACATTTCAGTACTTAATAGTTGAAATGGACGAAAGTCCGTCGGAAATGCGTCGCTAATGCTTCGTATTGTGACGTCGACAATCCGTCGCTATTCAGTCATGTGACGACAACTTAGCGACGGAACATTATTAGCGACGAGCTGATTGCCGACGGATTTTTTTGGCCAAAATCCGTAGGTTATCGGTCGCTAATAGTAATTACCGTCGGTTTAGCGACGGATGTGGCCGTCGCTAAAACGATAAATTTTGGTAGTGATAAGTCTCTGTGACAGAGTTTCAGTTTGAGAAGCTCATCACAGAATTTTATATAAATAGGACTGTCACCCCCTGGCAGTCCTACACTTATGTAGGACTGCCAGGGGGGTGGCAGTCCTATTTGTAAAACTCTGTGACAGAGAGTTTCAGTTTTCGTTAAGGACTGCCATGTTCCTGGCAGTCCATCATTCTTTCAGGACTGCAAAAAAGATGGCAGTTCTGTTTTATAAAAGGACTGCCAGGCTTCCTGCAGTCCTGTTTTATAATAGGACTGCCTGGAACATGGCAGTCCACTTTGGCAGTAGGACTGCCCGTTCTTCGGCAGTCCTCAGAGATGACGCCCACGAGCAGCAGCCGAACGGCCATTTCGTGTTCTAGGGTTAGGTTTAAACGAAAAAACTGAGATTTTCTGAGTTTGAAAAATACTTTGACAAACAAAAAATTGTTCTAACCTAATTTATCATAAGAAATGTAGAAGAAAACTAGGGTTAGGAGTTTGGATTGGAGTTGGGGAGAATGAGAGTAGGGTTTTGGAGAGTAGGGTTTTGGAGAGAGGGTTTTGAAGAGAGAATTTTTTATGAAAATAAAATGAAAGAGAGGGTTTGGGGGGTGGGATAGCCCCAAGTAATTTTCGGGACGTCCCCAGTAAAAGTTCCTCAAACCTGGGTTGTCCCCTAGTAAGTGATAGCCCCTAGCAATTTGTGTGGTGCCCTTAGAAAAAGCCAAAAACAATAGTTCGATCGGTCTGTATCTAACAGTCTGAAAAAACTAGCAATTTACTGATTGACTGGTTCAATTGACCGGTCCAATTTAAATTTTGAAACATAGGGTAGAAAATCTTGGCTTGGATAGAGAACTATGACACTTCGTCATGGAGGGATACGAATAAATATATATTTTATTTTATTTTATTTTATTTTTCCACTAAAAGACCACAAGGATGAGCAATAGTTGGATGATTTGTCAAAAATTTCAAATGACTTTTTATTTTACAACGCTGCTTGCCAATCGGAATGGAAGGACCGTGTGCAGCGGGGTACGCTGATGTAATAAACTGACATTAAGGGAGATAGGATCGGATGCTAGCAAGGAGATGACTGGAGTCGATAGAAAAGACCACTTCAGTTCGATTTCGTGCACAATTTTCCATCGATTCGGCAGACATTTTCGATTTGTTTTTTTAATGTTACCAAACTTCATATCTAACAAGGAAACTGCCTAGCTTCGATATCCAATTAGCTCCCATATTTTTTATCAG
Source organism: Iris pallida (assembly GCA_029216955.1). NCBI lineage: Eukaryota > Viridiplantae > Streptophyta > Magnoliopsida > Asparagales > Iridaceae > Iris > Iris pallida. The sequence goes on from JANAVB010007199.1 coordinate 4,905,883, forward strand.
AAATTATTTACGGATTAAATGGCTTTTCTGCTAGGGCTGGTCCTTGGAGAATGGTATCCCACTTTTCTACTTTGAAACAAAATTTGAATATCCAAAAATACTCTTTATCATATTTACTAATTAAAAAGATTAATTAAAATTAATATGAGGTATCTAGGTAAATACAAGATATGTCTTTTGATATTTATAATTACAACAGTTCTTAAATGCATTGTGTATCTAAAAACAATATAGTGAAAAATTGACTCTGTTTAGCATCATTCGTTCATTGAAAAATGAACAAATTTTGATTACAAGTGTCTTTTTAATCTTTCTAAAATAAATACATGCAACCCATGTTCATATATACTATAGTTGATAATAAGGTGGAAACTTATTCCTGAAAAAAATCCTTTGGAGCATGGATAGACTCGAACTCGGACTCGAACTCGAACTCGAACGTGGACGAAGGATGCTTTGATAGTGCTGAGCGGAGTTGGCGCATGAGCAACGAGACTGCGTAGGACACAATAACAAGTCTGTTTGGTTGTGCGTGGTACCATCACTGCGTTGTAGCAAAGCAACCCACTTCTTCGATCTGCTTGTCTTCATAAATTATTGCTCCCTCTCCATATTTTGTACTTTAACCGAATCAATGCCGGGTCATCTCAACAAAATATCAGGCTCCTCGTCTTCGTCTAGGGATCCTTTAAACTCATTGCATGTCTTCAATTGTAGAGGTTCCCTCAACTTCGTCCATGTTCGCAAACATAAAGGTTCTCTCAGCTTCCCCCTCCCTGATTGCATGCCCCCAATATGTGTCTCTTTGGAGAGGCTATGTAGTGTCCCGTTTCTAGCGGTAGCATTGTGTTAGCTTGTGGCTTGAACAGTCTAATCAAAATTGAGTTTGTGCAGCAAAACCCTTTCGACATTCCTATGGTATGGACAAACGAATTGATACCGTTTCCCATCTACGGACTCACTTTTTTTTATTTGAGTCCAAATACAGTCAATCGTGCATTGGAGAATGAACTCTATATAAGAGTTATTTTTTCCATCATTTTTATTGTTTATTTTTTGTTGGATGCTTTTCGTTGTTTGCTTTTTATAGATGCGTTTTGCTACTTAGTTTTTGATGGATGCTTTTTTATTGGTTGCTTTTATCAATTTCCGCTTACATATTAAATTCTAAAAGAAAGATGGGGGAATATAAAAAGAAGTATGACGAACCTACGACGGTGCGATGTCAGGAGAAATTATTGTCGCGACTTGATCGTCGCATAGGAATTCTTTTGGCAAATGTTAAAGGCCACCCTCAAATTACTAAGGAACATCAACTTAAAATTTCCAAAAAATTACAAGTTTACCATTTTGAAAACACTAAGGGCCACCCGCTTCTGTCAATCGAGGACTGCAGGTCTTGCCTGCAGTCCAAATTGAAGACAGGACTGTAGGCTAAGGCCTGCAGTCCAAAGTGGGTGACCCGACGACCTCCCCTCCGCCGTCGACTCCCTATGCAGGTCTGGCTCCTTCGACTCGGCGTGGTCCCTCCTCCCTCCCGGCCCCCCTCCTGGCCTTCTCCGTCCTCTTCCGCCGCTACTCCCGCTGCAACATGCCCACCTCCGCCATCTGCTCCTTCAGCTTCCTCCTCCGCAACCCCAACTCCTTCGTCTAGCCGACGACGAACCCCCGCTGCTCGACCTCCTCCTCGACGCGCTCTGCAAGGAGGGCCACGTCAGCGGCTGGGGGGGAGGGAAGATCGGAGGGCTGCGGGGAGTTGGGGGAGAGGGTGCTGCACGGGGGCTTCGGGTCGGCGGCGGCGGGAAGAGGGTGCTGCGTGGGGGCTTCGGGTCAGCGGCGGCGGGGAGAGGGTGCTCCGCGGGGACTTCGGGTCGGCGACGGCGGGGAGAGGGTGCTGCGCGGGGACTTCGGGTCGCGGCGGTGGGGAGAGGGAGGTTGTCAGCTTACTCCTCTTGGTGGCCCTTAGTAAATCACCTAATATTAGGTTGCCCTTAGTAAAAATTAAAAATGATCATGGTTGCCCTTAGTAATTTGGGGGTGACCTTTAACATTTGCCATTCTTTTTTATATCGGTATTTCTACAATCCTTGAGTGATTTTAACCCTTTCTGTCTTCACCTTCACTTTTTAATAAAGAATCTTTTTCGTTCCTTTGCTATGTCCCTATAGTCAAATATGCATTGGTAAAAGAAACCAAGAAAAAGAATAGTAATCGTATATTGCTATCCTTGTTAACTGTAGGTGCAATTGAATGAAGTGATATTTCACTTGTTATTATGGGTAGAAAATGGAATTCATAGACTCTATTATGTATGCTTAGGGCTGGCCCTTGGGTAAGTCGAACAAGACTTAGAATTTGGACAACCCTTCTCTGCTAGGACAACCTTCCAGGCTCAGCATGATCGTACCAAAGGTCAAGGTCACGGATGATCACCAGGACCAGCTGACAATAAGGATTAAGAAGCAACCGAAATTAGCTCCAGGATAGGGCAACCCAATCCTCCGGGCCGGTCCTGTGTATGCTTATAGTAAGAATACATTCTAAGCCTTTATGTTGGAAATGAATTGTGGCAATTGTCTGGGATCGTTTGGTCGCCAGTAATGTTTGAAGAGCATTGACTTGCCAATTGAGATAACCCTGGAATAAGAGTATGAATTATGAATTGTGTATTGAGAAATATGAAATAAGAATGAGAATGTGTTGTACAAATTATTAATTTGCAAGTTTCTATTATCATGTATTTTATATTTTATAGCCAAGTTGCATATATACATGTATGGTCATGGACAATTTATGCATAATATTTGATTCCTTGGACGATATCCGGGGCCACAAAATTGTGTAGGCCTAGGAGGAATATATGTAGGTGCTAGATGTTGAGCACATGTATTACAATACCTTCAGTGAGGCTAATTACATGTACTGGAAAAGGCGTCAACTAATACCAGGGATCGTCCTTATTGGTGAGACACCAGTGATCGTTATATAGTCCGTGTGCATTGCTAACGATATGTGCAGGATAGAGCATTATAACTTTGTTTTGCAGAGAAGGATAAACCGATTGTGGGGTAAGAATAACTAATGAGTGATATGTCATGTTTTATGTTTCTTATTATGTATTGTTAACTGAACCTAGAGAAATAGAAAGATCATGTAATAATTCGGCATGCTTTGATATTTTTACATACTATGTTGATTTGGGTGAGCTTAGGCTCATATATTACACCAGTACATTTCCAAAAGGGGAAATTTATGAAATGTCCAAAAAACGAAAAAGTTTTATGAAAAACCCACCGCGCAATAACATTTCATCGCGTGCCCAGAATTAGCAAAAAATATATAAAGAGGGTTCTGAATGACTTTTTTGCCCGGCCTTCCTTCTAATTTATTAAAAACACCCACAAAACTACTCTTAAAAAAACGTTTTGATACTCCATCTTCTTCCATACGCTGCTCACTTTCGAATCTAGGTTTTCTCCTAAAAAATCTTCAAAAACTCGTCGAAAAATTTCGGAAAGATCGAGACAAACGGCAAAAGTGCTAAAACGGAGGTCCAAACATCATTTTTTTACGATTCTAAAATTTCGGAAGGCCGACTAACAAAAATTTGTTAATCTCAGGCTCCTCGAAGTTATGCTCATTTTGCGATAAACCGGACCTCGTTTCGACCTCCCAGTCAAAAGTCATGGCCCTCCAAAGTTTCAACTGACCATAAAATGCAGGAGAATGGTCATTCTCCGTGTTAGAACACGATGAATGTTAATTTTGCATGAGGGTGGCCATTCTCCGTGTTAGTAACACAGAGAATGGCGTTCTCCGTCATAATTTACACGGAGAATGACCATTCTCTGTGTTAGTAACACGGAGAATGACATTCTTCGTCTTAATTTATACGGAGAATGGCATTCTCCGTCTTAGTTTACACGGAGAATGACCATTCTCTGTGTTAGTAACACGGAGAATGACATTCTCCGTCTTAATTTACACGGAGAATGACCATTCTCCGTGCTAAATTACACGGAGAATGGCCATTCTCTGTCTTAATTTACACGAAGAATGGCCATTCTCCGTATAATTTAAGACGGAGAATGGTCATTCCAGTACTAAAACGCAGGAGAATGGCCACATTCTCCGTGTAAATTAACACAGAGAATGCCATTCTCCGTGTTATTTAACACGGAGAACGACCATTCTTCGTGTCATTTAACATGGAGAACGGCCATTTCCGTGCTAAATTACACGGAGAATGGCCATTCTCCGTGTTAATTATGACACTTAGAATGATTATTCAAATGTTAAAACACAGGGGAATGCCATTCTCCGTGTTAGAAACACGGAGAATGCCATTCTCCGTGTTAGTAACACGGAAAATGGCATTCTCCGTGTTAATTTACACGGAGAATGGCATTTTTCTTATTAAAATACAGGAGAATGACTATTCTTCGTGTTATATCGATGACATTTTTTATTTTTTTGTTTTATGGAAAGAAATTTGACATGAATAAAGATTAAAGTGTTTTCGTTCTTCTTTCAAAACGATGCTAACTCTTATGGAAAAGAAGAAGTTGTTCTCTCAATAATTGACCTAATTGTAGGAAAAGAAGAAGAAGAAGAAGAAGAAGAAGAAGAAGAAGAAGAAGAAGATGAGCAATGATCGGAGTTCGACTGAAAAAAAGTACGGTAAACTACGAACGATCTTTGCGATCTCTGCGGAAGATGAGAGCAATGAGATTCAGATCTCTCGTGAAGAAGAAGAAGAAGAAGAAGAAGAAGACGACGAGAATCGCAATCCAAATCTGAGTTTGTGCGGAGGGGTAGGTATTAATTTTGTAAATACAGAACATCTAAAGGAAATCTTGGAATAGTTAACGTGGAAATATATAATTCTGGATATTTCATAAAACCCATCCTACGGGTGGATTTTTCATAAAAAGCAACCCCGAAATTGGGTTTCTCAGCAATTTTCAGTTTCCAAAATTGCTAACCCTCGTCCTTGTAAGTGTTGGAAATCAATTGAACATTTATTGGTGTTAGATGCTCTTTCAATCCAATTGAAACTCTTTATGGAATTTGAAGCTTTTCTTTTGAATATATGTCACGCCCCAGAACCAGAATACTGGAGAGCAGGGGAATGACTCAGCCAGCTACGTATTACGGGTAGATAAATACCGTATAATACGATCAATGATGTCTACAAGACGAGGGGGTGCATACTACATGGAAGTCTCCCTATGGTCACTTTACTTCTATTGTCTCAATCATTCAAACAAGAAACAGAAATAGAGAACATGTGAGATAAAGCAGTAAGGCGTCCCAAACGCTCAGTCAAAATGTTCTTGATATCTGGCTTTACAAAATACAGCCAGATGATGTAGTAAGTATACACAATTGTTAGCAGCTGCAGCCTGACTTAGTTACAATTATGCAAAAATAGGTACAAGACAATCCGACTAACATGTCGGTGCCAAACGGCAAAGTATAAAGTAGATAACAAAACGGGCGGGGAAGTAAGAAACCCACTCGAGTCCTCCTGCGATCATCCCTCTAGTGTTGACCATCTTGGAGGTAGAAGTAAGCTGGATCCTCGGGGGCCGGCTCTAAATCTGGCCATGCAAAACCAGAGAGGTTAGACCTCTAATAGCAAGTACCACAAGGAAGCACGATATGAGGAATGAAGCCAGTAATAAGAGAATATGATAATAGATCTCTGCTATCTACTAGGACTCACACAACATCACGACACTTCGAACCAACCTCCCAACCAAACAAGGACAGAAGTTGGCCCGTCATGTCCTGACATTCTGATCATCTCAGTTAAGTAACAGAGTAGGTACAGTACACACACAAATCAATTTAAACGGCCAGGCAACTACTACGGCTTGCTATTGTGAGTCCCAAGTTATCCTGGAATTATGCAATAAAGGATTTCTCAGTTCTTACTATGCGCAAGCAAGGCTAGTTTACCCAGTCAATCAATTGCGCCATTCATGAATTAGAGGAGTCCCAGCGGGACGCCCGTCATTAATATACAATATTCAATAGGTAATATAACCAGATACCGCTTCCTGCCCGTGTGGCAGATTTGCAGCATCTGTGGGGACCAACCGGCCTGTCGGGCACTACTAGTCCCAAGAGGGCTGCCATGTAAGAACTCGGAAATCCATTCTCTCCATGCAATCATTATTTTATTTAACTTAATAGTCTCTACGTTGAGTGAAGTACCATGCCGTGGATCATGGTCATTCAGAATGAGTACTTTCGTACGGGGTACGATATGCGCAACTCTACAATGATACCAGTGCGGTCAGGTTGTAGGTCTTACATAGCATAATACAACAATCAAAACTAACCGCGGAGTAATCATGCCTTGACCATAAAGTACACATGCTTCTTTGGTAAGATAAATAAATAATAAATGAATTGAAGCCTGCACGTGCCTGTATGCCAATATTCGGGATTAGCCAGTCGATTTCAATAGTTCATAATTAATATGAATGTGTCTCATTCATTCAATTTAATAAGACGACTAGCCAGTCTCCTAGTTCCAACTAGGAACGCATGATCAATTATTAGTCAAGATCACAATCATTATCAATGGTGACAAGGCATGAAAGTCAACTAATATTCAGTGGGGTCGAGTCTACAACTCCCAGGGTTTAATTCCAGTCAATAGGGGTATCTATAACTCAATTCACGACACATGGTACATCCTACGCAACAATCCATATCTAACAGGAATATTAACATATCATGATTATATCAATTTTATGCCAAAAGGTGTAAGGATATAAAATGGACGTTAAATATCTAATAAAATATCAATATACACAGGTTGCGCTCAAGTCAGGCTACGCTCAAGCCAGGCTACGCTCAGGTCAGGCTACGCTCAAGTCAAACTACGCTCAAGTCAGCGTACGCTCAGGTCAAGCTACGCTCAAGTCAGCGTACGCTCAGGTCAAGCTAGCATATGGACTCCATACGACTCCTCTTCAAGGCAGCGTATGTACTCCATACGACTCCTCATCATGGCAGCGTATGCAAGACCATACGACTCCTCATCAAGGTAGCGTATGCAAGACATACGCCGCCAAAAGGCAGCGTATGAGTCGGACTACGTTGCGCTAAAGAGCGCGCGCAGCTCAGTGGCGCAAGCTAAAAAGCTCACGTACACTGCTCACTGTCTTCTCCAATCAGCAAGAACTCCATGGGTTGAATCCAAAGCTTCAAAGTTCATAACTTGGTCAAAATAAGTCCAAATCTAACTTTTCAAAGGTCAAAATTGGGTAGAATAAAATTCTCTACAACATAGAACCATCAAAACTTGAAAACAAAGAAGTTTGATAAATCAAAACTACCAAAATTCGAAAATAACTAATTTCTAGATCTACTAAAAATAAAACTTCAAAACGAAAAATGCCAAGTTCTAAACTCTCTTAGAATCACAAGAAGAAGAGAATGGAACCATAAAAATGGGTCCTCATGAAGAAGCAAGATGTACTTGCCTATGGGTTTGGTAGGTGGAGAGAGTAATGAGAAAGAAGAAGAAGAGTAATGGTGAAGGAGAGTAATAAAGAGAGAGAAAGAGTTGGAGGCTTTAAATGGAAGGGGTGGTGGTAGGTGGGTTCGGTTCATGATGAACCACTATAACCCGAAAATAAACCAACCTAGGCCAAACCTAAAGTAAGCTAAAGCAGAGAATAAAAGCAGAAAGTAAAATAGAGAAAATTAATTGCAGGAATTTAATTAACATGAATTTAAAGAGATTTAAATACGAAACAATACATGATAAATATTAAATAAATACATTTAAGCAGTACATGTATTAAAAATACGTATACTGGGAACGGGGAGTGACATCTCTACCCTCCTTAGAAAAATTTCGTCCTCGAAATTTCAAATCCAAGCAGGATAGGAATATCAAGGCCAAACTAGTACAAGCAATTTAAGCAAGCAATCATTTTACAATGTCCATAGAAAGTAACATATCTATATTTATCAATCTACGATATCAAGTAATTTCTACTCATAGGGCGACTAGCATGCGGAGTTAAGACAATCAAGGTACACGGGAAGAAATATACCTTGTGAGTCAAACAGATGTGGATACCGTGATCGGATATCATCCTCACGTTCCCACGTTGACTCTCCTAATGAGTGATGATCCCAAGCAACCCGGACAAGACTAATTGTTCGGTTCTTGGGTATCTTCTCTCTTCGGTCCAAGATGGACACAGGCTGCTCCTCGTAAGACAAGTTGGTACCAACAACCAACTCAGAATGATCAAGGATATGGCTTGGGTCCGATACATACCTTCGTAACTGAGATACATGAAACACGTCATGCACCTCTCGTAACGAAGGTGGAAGGGACAAACGATAAGCAACATCGCCTACCCTATCAAGGATAACGAATGGTCCTACGTATCGCGGACTCAACTTCCCGCGAACGCCAAATCTAATGACCCCACGGGTAGGTAAGATCCGTAAGAATACGTGGTCTCCAACAGAAAACTCTAGCGGCCTACGATGCTGGTCCGCCCAATGACGATGCCAATCCTGCGTAACTCGAAGTCGCTCTCTAATTCCTTTAACCAATTCAACTGTCTGGACAATCATTTATGGGCCTAGCATCTTCCTCTCCCCGATATCATCCCATGCTAGTGGCGATCTACACTTCTTACCATATAGTGCCTCAAATGGCGCCATCTGAATACTGGCTTGATAACTTTTGTTATATGAGAACTCAACTAAGTTGTCACGACCCGCACCCACCGTGAGAATACGAGTACGTAACAACGCCCAGCCTACGCCACAGTGTCGGCGGTAGAACGCTGTTCTAGGTCATGAACTATAACTAGCATAATATGAATACTCTCCATAAGGAGGCCAACACAGAGGTACAACTCAATCACAATCTAAGGTAGAATGATAAAGATAGATAAACATAAAATTCAAAAGAGATACAGGAGATAGAAGTCTAAGTGTCTAAGATACATAATCCCAGAAATACATCTCAAAACTCAAATACAGTAATCCATAAGTAAATACAACTCCAGACAAAATGAAATAACTATCTAAACAACCTCTATTGTGTCTCCTCTAGGCTAGCAGGCAATCCCAGGCTATCTGTAAAATTTATCAACAGGTCCAGTCAGGACAGGAGCGAGTACAGTACATCTCAACAGATCATAGCAGGTTAGAAAATATAATCATACAGTAAAGTAAGATACAGGTACTGAAAGAAAACAGTATGTAAACAGAGAGAGAACTGTAATAGAAATATCTACTATACATAGGGAACTAGCAGTGACTAGTGAGTCAGAGTACAAGATGAACATGTAATACTCTCCCTGTACCCTCGATCAATACACAAGGATCCAGCCAGGTTATGTTATATGATGCTTTGTAACAGACCCCGAAGGTGATAGACCCCGAAGGTGATAGACCCCGAAGGTGATAAGCCCCCGAAGGGTGGTAGACCCCGAAGGTGATACATAGTAGTCCCATAAAAATGGGGATTCTAGGGGTAACCCAACAGTGTAAGTCCCATAAAAATGGGGATTCTGGGGGTAACCCAACAGTGTAAGTCCCATAAAAATGGGGATTCTGGGGGTAACCCAACAGTGTAAGATTCCAGGAAGACTCTACGATCATGAGGGTACATGTCGTAAGTGATCAAAGAACCAAGAAGCATATGATACGCTATGAAAGTGAAACGCACAGAACATAGAGTACCCGATGCTCCCTAAGGATAACATCTCAAGAAAGGATCCATATAGTACCAATCCGTATGACCAACGTGACAGTACAAGTAAAATAATCTACTGCAGGAAATAATTCTAAGCAGGATATGAAATGATCAGAGAATGTACTCGCCTGATATCTGAATGTCCAAGGTAAAGATACTGTCCGAGGAGAGGTGTCTGGCTCCTAATTAGAACAGCACAAGTCACAACATGTCCAGAAGGGTAATATAAAGCACTACAATGCATTCTACATGAATCTAGGTCAAACTAGATCAAAGTTAACCCTTGGTCAACTTTGGTCAACTGTACTAGTCAAACTAGGTCAAACTAGGTCATGTCCTAACCCAGCAAGTCTTACTAGGCCTAACCAAGACTATCCTAGCAAGCACACATCAATATAAGGCTATACAAGCCAACATACACCCAACTCTATATAGCATGCAATTATTCAATACTCAAATAGGCAAGAATTCACATTGGATATACACTAGGTAATCTATTACTTTAAGCTATATATGTCTACACATATATACACATGCATATATTGGTATTCAACATTAGGTCTATAATCATGGCATTTCAAATGGTTATATAAACTTATATATAACAACACAATATGCTAACATATGTATAATATACATACATAGCTAAGTTAACTATATTCATAAATACTTATTTAAGAGGCTATGTGTGTGTATGTGAACATGGCAAAGGGGCAAGTGAGGGTTAAATGGGCATACATAGTGTATACATATCAAAGAGTGTCAAAGTGTAAGTGAACAATGTGTCAAGTGTGATAGTGTCAACATAGTGTAAGGGGGTACATGAGGTAATATAGGATTTGTGTTAACATAGAACATTACATCTCATTAACTTGTATATTTCATACATTACATCTATTATTATATTACATTCATGCTTTCATTCATTCATCATTCATTTATTCTCTTGCACTACTATATGTACCATACATTACATACTATGGAACCTACATATTCATTACAAGCCATACTTATACATGCTTACATTAGATAGAATACTTACACCTCGTACATCATTTATTTAACCATTTACTCATGCTTGTATTCTCTATTTAGTTACATAATGTATATACATTAACATGGGTTAAAATCAAATAGAACATTATATTACACACAAGGGTGCACAAAATGCATATGCCGAATAGTAACTCCTACTAATAATCAATACTGTACCATCTTAGCATAAATTAAAATTTAGGATTAAAGTATGTTATAGATCTATGTGTTAGCTTTCCGAAACTTTAAACGGATCGCATTTTCGTTTCCGGAAACTCCCGGAATCGCAAAAAACACCGAGAACGCGTTTGTCTTTCGTACAGCTGACACTCAAATAATTCTCCAGAAAGTTACAGAAAGAATTAGGCCTATTAATACATGTTTTTGGAAATCTAACATCAATACGCTTCTTTTAAAAAAAACAGGAGATTAAACCGAGCTTTGAGCTAGAAGTTATGACATTTCTAAGTTAGGGCTGAAATTAAAAACGTGGATAAAAATCATGACGGATTTAGATAGTTTAAGCCAAAAGAATACACAATATATATCCTAATTATCCACAACAATAATAGCAATAATAATATGAGGAACCACACTCACAAACTTGATTATATAATCATCATGAACCATTTATTACATATATAAATATAGATACACTCTCATTACAATATATATATATAAATCTATATATATAACATGAACACATCCACAACACAAAGGACACTCCTATGACCTCCAAATGGACACAAAATGGACACAAATGGAGATACAACCATGGGGGTCATTCCTATGGGTTCAAAATAGACCTATATGCATGAGGAAATGAAAAGGAGAAGGGATTTATACCTCCCGGTAGATCGAATCGAAGAAAAACCTTCCCGGAGCGACACTGATACGAAGAGATTCCAAAAAGATACGAACGAGCTCCGAATCCTCCCAAACTTGGGTAGCTTCCTCCTTGGCTAGAATGGAGAAGGAAAGAAGAAGATTTGGTGGTGAAATGGAAGGATTTGGTGGAGAAATTGCTAGGGATTGCTCTCTAGGAATTTGGGGAAGAACAAGAGAGAGAAAAATAGATGGATGATGACAAATGGGAGGCTCAACCCTATCCTTATTGTGGCTGGACATAAAGGTGGTTTTGTCCTATTAGGAAAAGTCCAAAAGCCCCTACTAACCTATTCTATGAGTATTAGGAAAGGGCTAATTGGTTGGGGCTAAATTAGTCATTCTAAAGTCTCTAATCACACTAACCTTATCCATAATAATTAGTCTAACCTCTAACTAAAATATTTCTATCATGTGGACTAAAATTAATATCATGTGGGCCATGCCTAACTAGTGTGTAGGTCCCACTAGAGTCAAACTACCCCCGGGTCCCCGTTTCAAGTCGGATTGAGTTGAAATTCGAACCCGACTCAAATAACCCCAAAACAATATCATAAATAATAAAATAATATCAAAATAATTCAAAGAGCTCAAATGCAAAAAATATTCTTAGGCCAAAAATGACATTAAAATATCATAATCACATGGTTAGGCTCTAGGTCAAACAGTCTATAGGATTTCACTAGCAAAACGTCAAAACCACAAGTCATTGATTTAAATAATTTTAAAATAATTTAAAATCACCAAAAATCATATAATAAATTAAATATCATTATTAAAATAATTATAAACATGAAATTTTAAAATTATCCTCATTTGAAAAACTGGGTGCTACATAAGTGCAGGTGGCTTTTCCAAGATCCTCCAAAATCTAGGGTGCAAGCTCGCAACATATCTTCTAAAGTCTGAATTGTCCTTTCTGATTGCCCGTCCGTCTGTGGATGGTAAACCGTGCTAAATCTTAACTTGGTACCCAGACTATGATGTAAGCTCTTCCAGAAATGTGACGTGAAACGGGTATCTCTGTCTGACACAATACTGACAGGGACTCCATGCTGCCTGACTATCTGCTGCATGTACAACTCTGCCAACTTTTCTGTAGATTGCCCTACTCTGAAAGGAAGAAAGTGTGCTACCTTTGTTAGCCGGTCCACTATCACCTAAATAGCATCTTTACCACTTGGTGATCTCGGTAAACCGGTCACAAAGTCCATTGTAATATGCTCCCACTTCCATTCCGGGATAGGAAGCGGTTGCAATAATCCAGCTGGCCTCTGCTGTTCTATCTTTACTTGCTGACATATCAAGCAACGGGAAACAAACCTAGCTATCTCCCTCTCCATCCCGTTCCACCAGAAGTGCTGCTTGATATCTTGGTACATCTTGGTCCCTCCAGGATGTATAGAATACTGGAAACTATGAGCTTCTGTCATAACTTCCTGTCTAATATCTCCACTAGGCACGCATAAGCGCGTTCCAAACCTAAAGGTACCATCTTCATGAATTTGTATCTCCTTTCTGAGTCCTGACTCACATTCTGTCCTAAGCTTCTGAATCCTTGGGTCCTGTGCTTGGGCTGCCTTGATCCTGTCTACCAAGTCGGATTGAACTTGTAGACTCGCCAGAATTCCTATATCGTTAGGAAGTATAACTTCGATGCCCATCTCCTGAAGGTCTTCTAAGATGTGCTTCTGCGTTGTCAACATAAATGCGCCGCCTCTTCTGCTAAGAGCGTCTGCTACCACATTAGCCTTGCCTGGATGATACTGAAGCTCAACGTCGTAATCCTTGATCAGCTCTAACCATCTTCTCTGCCTCATGTTCAGCTCCTTCTGAGTAAAGATGTACTTCAAACTTTTGTGGTCTGTGTACATGTCCACTCGGTCACCATATAAGTAATATCTCCATAACTTCAAAGCAAATACTACTGCCGCCAACTCCAAATCATGAGTTGGATAATTTTTCTCGTGGTCTCGAAGTTGCCTAGATGCATACGCTATCACCTTCCCATGTTGCATAAGGACACATCCAAGTCCTTTACCTGACGCATCACAATATACCGTAAAACCTCCGGGCCCAATTGGCAATGTAAGGATAGGTGTTGATATCAACTTTTGCTTCAAATTCTCAAATGATGCCTGGCATTCTGCCGTCCAGACGAATGGTACATCCTTTCGTGTCAAGCGGGTCATGGGTGCTGAAAGCCTCGCAAAGTCTGATACAAACCTTCTGTAATATCCTGCCAATCCCAAGAAACTCTGCACATCTGCTACTGTCTTGGGTACTGGCCAACTCTCTACTGCTTCTACCTTCTTGGGATCTACTGCTACTCCAGCTCCTGATATGATATGACCCAAAAATAAAATATGATCCGACCAAAACTCACACTTGCTGAGCTTGGCATACAACTGGTTCTCTCGCAGAACCTGTAACACTTTCTTGAGGTGGTCTTCATGCTCCTCTTCACTAGCAGAGTATACGAGAATGTCGTCGAGAAACACCACGACAAACTGATCTAAATATGGCATAAAGATGCGGTTCATCAAATCCATGAATATAGCTGGAGCATTGGTCAAACCAAACAGCATCACTAAGAATTCATAATGTCCATACTTCGACCTGAATGCTGTCTTGGGAATGTCTTCCTTTCGAGCCATCACTTGATGGTACCCTGAACGAAGATCTATCTTGGAGAAAACTCTAGCCCTGCTCAACTGATCAAATAAGTCGTCGATCCTTGGTAGTGGGTACTTGTTCTTTACTGTCGCCGCGTTAAGCTTCCTGTAATCGATGCATAATCTGGATGATCCATCCTTCTTCCCCACAAGTACCACTGGTGTTGCCCATGGTGATATGCAAGCTTGGATAAACTTCTTCTCCTTCAATTCCTCTATGTGCTGATACACCTTGGCCTGCTCCGAATCCACCATTCTGTAAACCCGATCTGATATTGGTTTAGTTACAGGTGCCAATTCTATGCTGAACTCAATATCTCTAACCGGTGGTAGACCTGGAAGTTCTTCGGAAAACACGTCTAGAAATTCTTCAACTAACTTCGGAACTTGAACTTCTTCCATTGCTGTTACTACTCCCTGCTCTTGCTGAGTTGCCTCTGACCTGACTAAGGTGAACCTCTTCATGCCTGGAATATCAAAAGATACACTCCCACTACGACAATCTATTGTCGCATGACTGTCTTTCAGCCAGTCCATGCCTAAGATAACGTCAAAATTTTCAACAGGAAATTCTATCAACCGGGCGGGTAAGGAATGCCCGTAAACTACAACACTACACGCTGGAATAACTCTACTAACTCCTACGAGTCCATTGCCAGTGAGTATATTCAACCTCCCTGGCAATGCCTCGAACTCCATTCCTAGCCGTGTCGCAAATTATGCAGATATAAATGAGTGTGATGCTCCCGAATCAAACAATGCTACTGCGGGATATGAGGCAACGAGAATGTTACCTGCTACAACATCTTCCGATGCTAATGCCTCCTCCAAGGACAGTGTGAATGCCTGCCCTCGACCTCCTTGCTGGTTCCCATGTTGCGGCCTAGCCTGGTGCTGCTGCTGGCCCCTTCCTTGATGCTGGGGTGGTCTATGCTGGTGTTGCTGTATCGGCGGTCCCTGCTACCGAAATATCTGAGCCTGCGGCATTAACGGACGCTGGGCCAATGGTCTCACTGCTACCGCTGGTCCTCGATACTGTCCTGCCCCTGGTGCTGGCAGAGCAAGAAACTGTTGCCCTGGTCCTCCTGACCTCGAATTCATGGGACATGTGGTAATCCGATGATCTGGATTTCCACATATCAAACACAGTCCGTTTAATGTCCGACACACATCTCTAGTGTGCCCCATCTTCCCACAATAAGTACAGCCCGCTGGGGGTTGCTGGTTCTTCTTCTGTTGCTGCTGCTGCATGGGTGGTGGTGCTGGCCCTCGCATTGCCACATCGTGAATGCGAATGCCAAGGGATGGGGCTGTTGTTCGGGACGCTGCTCCCCCTCCTCCTTCAATCTGACTGTGAGATCTCTTCTGACCTCCAGTCCTAACTGTGATCCTCTGAATGGTGATCTCATGCCTCCGGGTTGCCGTCAATATCTCATCAAAAGTCTGGTAATTGTGCCCCTCTGTCAATTGCAAGAGCTCAAGATGAAACCCTTGCTGAAACCTCATAGCCCTCTGGCGCTCCGTCGCTACCATCTCTGGGGCAAACCTACTCAATCTGCAGAACTCCGCTGCATAAGCATCTACCGTCTTGCCGGCCTGTTTGAGGTTGATAAATTTTTGTTGTAGCTCAAACTGCGCCACAACTCCATAGTACTTCGTCTTGAATCTTGCTGTGAAATCGTCCCAAGCAACGGGACGTCTGATATCTACTTCCTCTGATTCCCACCAATCACGTGCGAGATCCTGAAGTAACAACTTCACCTGATCCACACGTTCTTCTGTCGGTACCTTAGCCGCCGTCAGAATAGCCTCAATATCCTTAAGCCATGCATCTGCTGAGATGGCATCCTCCGTTCCTTCAAAACGGCGAGGGTTGAACTTGCAAAATTTGGTTGATGCACCAGAATCCGATCTTGCCCCTCTTTCCAAAGCTGTCTGCAACCCTTGGTTGAGTAGTACGTTCTGCTCTTGCAACTGAGCGTGCATGCGCTGTTGGGCTAACATCTGGTGTTGCTGAGTAGCCATCATCCCTCTCATAATCTCCAGAAGGGCTGGTGTATCTACTTCTACAGGGGTAGGTGGAACTGTTGGTGGTGGTGGAACATCCGGATACTGCGGTCCAGCTGCTGCTTCCACTATCACTTCTTCCTGGGTAGCCTCCTGAGTTAGTTCCGGCTCTTGTTGCTGACCAACATGGTCAGGTTGTCCATGTTGCTGTCCATGTTATTGCTGTCCAGCTCTGACAGGTGCGGACGAGGTGCCCCTAAGAAAAAAGACAAGAGAACAATCAAACGACCAGACATGAAGGATCAATGAAGTCAAAGGATACTGGAATGTCAAGCTAGAGTTGAGAGTAACGAATCATGAGATCAAGGAGAAACATGTGTGATTGAGACATCCTATTAATCACCCACAAGTCTGAAATCAGACCTGCATGGGCCACCACTAAAATCTTGTCACGCCCCAGAACCAGAATACTGGAGAGCGGGGGAATGACTCAGCCAGCTACGTATTACGGGTAGATGAATACAGTATAATACGATCAATGCTGTCTACAAGACGAGGGGGTGCATACTACATGGAAGTCTCCCTATGGTCACTTTACTTCTATTGTCTCACTCATTCAAACAAGAAACAGAAATAGAGAACATGTGAGATAAAGCAGTAAGGCGTCCCAAACGCTCAGTCAAAATGTTTTTGATATCTGGCTTTACAAAATACAGCCAGATGATGTAGTAAGTATACACAATTGTTAGCAGTTGCAGCCTGACTTAGTTACAATTATGCAAAAATAGGTACAAGACAATCCGACTAACATGTCGGTGCCAAACGGCAAAGTATAAAGTAGATAACAAAACGGACGGGGAAGTAAGAAACCCACTCGAGTCCTCCTGCGATCATCCCTCTAGTGTTGACTATCTTGGAGGTAGAAGTAAGCTGGATCCTCGGGGACCGGCTCTAAATATGGCCATGCAAAACCAGAGAGGTTAGACCTCTAATAGCAAGTACCACAAGGAAGCACGATATGAGGAATGAAGCCAGTAATAAGAGAATATGATAATAGATCTCTGCTATCTACTAGGACTCACACAACATCACGACACTTCGAACCAACCTCCCAACCAAACAAGGACAGAAGTTGGCCCGTCATGTCCTGACATTCTGATCATCTCAGTTAAGTAACAGAGTAGATACAGTACACACACAAATCAATTTAAACGGCCGGGCAACTACTACGGCTTGCTATTGTGAGTCCCAAGTTATCCTGGAATTATGCAATAAAGGATTTCTCAGTTCTTACTATGCGCAAGCAAGGCTAGTTTACCCAGTCAATCAATTGCGCCATTCATGAATTAGAGGAGTCCCAGCGGGACGCCCGTCATTAATATACAATATTCAATAGGTAATATAACCAGATACCGCTCCCTGCCCGTGTGGCAGATTTGCAGCATCTGTGGGGACCAACCGGCCTGTCGGGCACTACTAGTCCCAAGAGGGCTGCCATGTAAGAACTCGGAAATCTATTCTCTCCATGCAATCATTATTTTATTTAACTTAATAGTCTCTACGTTGAGTGAAGTACCATGTCGTGGATCATGGTCATTCAGAATGAGTACTTTCGTACGGGGTACGATATGCGCAACTCTACAATGATACCAGTGCGGTCAGGTTGTAGGTCTTACATAGCGTAATGCAACAATCAAAACTAACCACGGAGTAATCATGCCTTGACCATAAAGTACACATGCTTCTTTGGTAAGATAAATAAATAATAAATGAATTGAAGCCTGCACGTGCCTGTATGCCAATATTCGGGATTAGCCAGTCGATTTCAATAGTTCATAATTAATATGAATGTGTCTCATTCATTCAATTTAATAAGACGACTAGCCAGTCTCTTAGTTCCAACTAGGAACACATGATCAATTATTAGTCAAGGTCACAATCATTATCAATGGTGACAAGGCATGAAAGTCAACTAATATTCAGTGGGGTCGAGTCTACAACTCCCAGGGTTTAATTCCAGTCAATCGGGGTATCTATAACTCAATTCACGACATATGGTACATCCCACGCAACAATCCATATCTAACAGGAATATTAACATATCATGATTATATCAATTTTATGCCAAAAGGTGTAAAGATATAAAATGGACATTAAATATCTAATAAAATATCAATATACACAGGCTGCGCTCAAGTCAGGCTACGCTCAAGCCAGACTACGCTCAGGTCAGGCTACGCTCAAGTCAAACTACGCTCAAGTCAGCGTACGCTCAGGTCAAGCTACGCTCAAGTCAAGCTACGCTCAGGTCAGCGTACGCTCAGGTCAAGCTACGCTCAAGTCAGCGTACGCTCAGGTCAAGCTACGCTCAAGTCAAGCTACGCTCAAGTCAGCGTACGCTCAGGTCAAGCTACGCTCAAGTCAGCGTACGCTCAGGTCAAGCTATGCTCAAGTCAAGCTACGCTCAAGTCAGCGTACGCTCAGGTCAAGCAACGCTCAAGTCAGCGTACGCTCAGGTCAAGCTACGCTCAAGTCAAGCTACGCTCAAGTCAGCGTACGCTCAGGTCAAGCTAGCATATGGACTCCATACGACTCCTCTTCAAGGCAGCGTATGTACTCCATACGACTCCTCATCAAGGCAGCGTATGTAAGACCATATGACTCCTCATCAAGGTAGCGTATGCAAGACATACGCCGCCAAAAGGCAGCGTATGAGTCGGACTACGTTGCGCTAAAGAGCGCGCGCAGCTCAGTGGCGCAAGCTAAAAAGCTCACGTACACTGCTCACTGTCTTCTCCAATCAGCAAGAACTCCATGGGTTGAATCCAAAGCTTCAAAGTTCATAACTTGGTCAAAATAAGTCCAAATCTAACTTTTCAAAGGTCAAAATTGGGTAGAATAAAATTTTCTACAACATGGAACCATCAAAACTTAAAAACAAAGAAGTTTGATAGATCAAAACCACCAAAATCCGAAAATAACTAATTTCTAGATCTACTAAAAATAAAACTTCAAAACGAAAAATGCCAAGTTCTAAACTCTCTTAGAATCACAAGGGGAAGAGAATGGAACCATAAAAATGGGTCCTCATGAAGAAGCAAGATGTACTTGCCTATGGGTTTGGTAGGTGGAGAGAGTAATGAGAAAGAAGAAGAAGAGTAATGGTGAAGGAGAGTAATGAAGAAAGAGAAAGAGTTGGGGGCTTTAAATGGAAGGGGTGGTTGTAGGTGGGTTCGGTTCATGATGAACCACCATAACCCGAAAATAAACCAACCTAGGCCAAACCTAAAGTAAGCTAAAGCAGAGAATAAAAGCAGGAAGTAAAATATAGAAAATTAATTGCAGGAATTTAATTAACATGAATTTAAAGAGATTTAAATACGAAATAATACATGATAAATATTAAATAAATACATTTAAGCAGTACATGTATTAAAAATACGTATACTGGGAACGGGGAGTGACAATATATTATTCTAATATAATAATGACATGATGTATGGAACGATATTATTTAATATTAGATTTTCTAAAAGTTGTTAAACAAGTTTGAAATATTTATGTTGGCTATTAAAAGCCTATGTTTC
This sequence comes from Iris pallida, assembly GCA_029216955.1. Taxonomy (NCBI): domain Eukaryota; kingdom Viridiplantae; phylum Streptophyta; class Magnoliopsida; order Asparagales; family Iridaceae; genus Iris; species Iris pallida. Next base: position 4,925,820 of record JANAVB010007199.1, read on the forward strand.
CACTACAAATTATCAATAAAAGGATTATTTTTATTTGTTGTGATTTGGTTTTCTACTTTATTCACGCAGCATCAACCTTACTTTGATATAGTTTATTCAATGTTTATGTTTATGCATTGTACAAGTGTACCTTAGACTTGTAAGTCATCGCGGCCATTGACGACTTAGACCATCTCCAATGGGGGTTTCTATCTTTCCTATTTCTATGGAAGAAATCCATTTTAGAAAAAACTTCTTCCGATGGTGATTTCTATCACCATTTCTATCCTATGTGGTAATGATGTAGGATAAAAACTTTCTAGGAGGGTTTCTACATGTAGAAACTCTCATAGAAATTCTCCTCTCTCTCATGACAATTATTATTGGGCCCCACATCATTAAATTGGTTCTTTTACTATGTGACACATAGGATAGAAATGGAGAACCATTGGAGAATATTTTTGTATGTCTATAATTTCTATGTAAAAATTCTTCCAATTAGGATAGAAATTTCCTTAAAGTACAATGCTAAGTAGGATAAGAACTCAATTTTAGAAATCACCATTGGAGATGGTCTTATTGATCTGGTGGAATTGAAGAATGACAAGCTAGACAACTTTGGAGGTTGGGACTTCCACCACTACGCAGATCATGTGATCTAGGATCGCACGTGATCCCAATGTCATCATCTCTTGAGGCTTTGGTCGCTTGGCCTTCATCTAGTCTTTCAACCTAACGATTGCTTGCATTAGACATCTCATTTGGTTGAAATTGGCTGATGACAACTCCCTTGCAACGTCAGCCATAACGTCTGATGACATCCTGTTAGGCATCTCATTTTGTTGAATCTCATATTGGCTATTTTCTTTCCAAATCCAACAATTGTAACATCAATTACTTTCATAATATGAAACCACCCGACTGGTTTTAGTGTATTTTCATATATGTATACTAGCATACATGAACGAACCTTGCACGTATTTTAACCTCCTTTTATTTAACTTTTTATTTGGGAAGAGCAAAGACATCATAATAACAAGCTGCTTTTAAAAAAAAAATTATATACGTAATTACCTAGCTACCCTCATTAAATTTAATGATCAATTTTAATTAGTAAAGTTAGACAGGGACATATCTGGAAGAAGAAAAAATTTACGGTAAAGCCAACTTTCTTTATTATACAGTAGAATAGATATATATAAAATGGGGATAAACTGTAAAATAGCATATATATGTATATGGGTCCGGATCGGGAGCTCCATTTCCGGAGCCCCACCGAAGTCCCGCGATCCTTGACCGTTGGATTGTGCAGCATCGCGTAGGCCCCGCACGATCCGATGGTGCAGGAGAGTTGGGGCTTCGGAGGGTATATATATATTTTTTTTGAAGTAAAGGATAATTGTGGCGAACTCGCCTCCACTGGGGCTCGAACTCCCGACCACTTAGACCGCATGCATCTTCCTTAGCCACTAGATTAGAGATCATTTGCATATATATATATATATATATATATATATATATATATATATATATATATATATATATATATATATATAATGCAGTGAGTCAGACAAAATTGGGGATAAAATGTGTGCCGACACACTCGTTGTAAGTTTGCGCGACCAAGAAAAAGAATAATTGTTAGTAGGTTCGAAAAAAAAGAACACCCAAAAAAATAATAATAATAATTTTCTCCGAGGACCATACCAACTAAATCATTTGGCATGCTGTCACTTTGTTCGTTCACCTTGGGATCTAGTGATCTTCTTCGACAGCACCTGTCCATGGAAGAAGACTTCGCTTCGCTCCTAGCACGTCTGTCCCCTCCCTTCATTATTGGTTGCACGCGCGCGCGACACATCGAGGGACTCTGCCAATTTTTGACCAAACTATGCTCAACTTTGACTAACAAAACCAACCACTCAAAGTGCATTTAAACCATCCTTAGATGTCACAAAAATGCAAATAAAAACTCGCTGATCCGAAAAACCCAAAAGATTACGAAAATGCTCAAATCACCCCTCCGCTAACTTTTCTGTTAACGGGGTATTAAAATAGGATTGTTTTGACCATTTTACCCCCGGACTATCTAATATTAACTTGTTAAAAACGGTTAGTTCTAAAATTATTTCGTTAAAAACGGTTACGCAAAAATACTTGTTAAAAAGTGGATAAATATTAACAAAGGAAAAATGGTCTTTCCTAGTAAAATTATTTATTAAAATTATTTTAATTAATATTAACTTGTTAAAAACGGTTAGTTCCGTCAAAAAAATGGATAAATATTATTTAAAATTATTTTGTCATAAATTATTTTTTATTTAACAAATATATAAATACTTTTGGGAAAAACAAAACTGATAAATACAAAAATATTTAATTCTTAAAAAATAGAAATGATGAAAAACTGAAAAAAAATACCAAATAAAAAACAAAAAAATACTATTAAAATATGGAAAAAATAAAATAATAGAAAAAATATTCCAAAAAACCAAAAAATGAGGATAAATCTTAAACAATAAAAAAAGACAAAAACAAAAACTATACAAATTTGAAAATAAAAGTCACTCTTAAAAAACTAGAAAAGATTATTAAAAAGATGAAAAAAATGAAATAAGAACTAAAAAAATGGAAACAAAAAACAAAATATTAAAAAGATTATTAAAAATAACCTCCCGTTCTTAAAAAGATAGAATTATCATGCTTGACGTCATTTTCAAAAATAAATGTTTATAATCTAAATAGTAGGTTTTCATCTTAAATTTTTTCTGGAAAAAAAATCTTTTAACAAATGTCTGGTTAGTCCTGAACTATCCAGCCATTTAACTTAGGGCATGACTAGATAACTGTAACTAATATTATATTATTTAATATTTTATAATAATTATTATCTTAGTTTAATTTATTAATTACAATTTTATTATAATATTAATTAATAATAATTTAATCATAATTATAATTATAGTTAATATTTTATATATTATAATAATTTTAATTAATAATTTAGTAATCATCATTATAGTCTTACTTAATAATTTATTAGTCATGACTATTATCGTAATTATTTATTTATTAATTCTAACTAAAATTGTAAATCTTGGTACAAATTTATTTTCATCACATGTATTACTTAAACAAATAACTTAAATATTACTAAACGTGTCAAAAATCTAAAAATAAATTGTAAAATATGTATGTCGGAGCATGGTCCGGTTTCTCATCCTCCCATAGTAAAAAATCACAAGAATTTGTTGGAAAATTTGCACTCCCGTAGAATCATCTTCCAGGATTTGTTGGTGTCCATAAAGTTTTCAATGGGCTAATTAATCCACAATAGCAATAAATTGTTCTTCCATAATTTCTATTTGGACGTCTTGAGAAAAAAAAAGAAATAAGTAAAAAAAGCTTCAAACATTACATGAGAGCAAATAAGTAAAAAAAAATAGAATATAAAAAAACGGTTTTGTATTTTGGGTAGTGCACATTTTTTTTGGGTAGTGCACTGTTTTGTATAAAAAAAATGGAATATAAAAAAGGAATAAGTAAAAAAAGTTTCAAACATTACATGAGCAGCAGCCACAATGTAAGCATTAGGGGTATTTTGGGTAGTGCACATTTTTTTTTTCCAAAATATGGGCTCTAACGGCAACTTCTAACGTCATTTTAACGGAAAGGGACATTTCGAGTAAAAACGGTTTTGCGGGAGGTGCAAACTGCTTAAGTTTTCTAAAATGTCTTATTTTGCGATCGAGACAACTCTAAGGAGGGTTTAAATGCACTTTACCCTCTCAATATGCCACGACCGTGACACATTTGTAAACAATACTACAATCTTTAGCCAGTCAAAGAAGCATCCACTTGCAATTTGTTTGAACAATTCAAATAATATCGATATTAAAAAAAAATTAAAAATATTTTATACTATGTATCATTTGAATAAAAGAAAACAATGATTTTACAATTTTTGCTGATGAACAAGAACGAAGAAAATATGCAAAAAAGACTGACACAAGACGTTTACATCACAATTGGCGCCTATGGTTGAGCGTTGAGCTGCTATGGAAACCCCGGGCAACGCTCTGGACGGCCGGGTTGAACCGCAGGCACCCGAACAGGCCGTGGCTGCCGAACGGCAGCGCGGTCCTCCTCCTCGTCTCCTCGGACGCGGCGCGGTTCGACGTGTAGTGCATCTCGTGGGGGGACATGCCGCCCCTCCTCGCCGAGGACCCGACGCTGTCGGTCGACCGGAAGCTCGAGTTTCTTGAATCCTCTCCTCCTCCTCCTCCTCCTCTCTTGCCGGACGACGGCGATGTTATGGACGACGATGAGCTTGTGGTTGGTGAGATGCTGAACTTCCTGAGAGGGTCCTTGCTAGTGCTCCCCGTGGCGCGTCCTTCCGACGCGCTACGGAACAGTAGCAAGTCCCTCAGCCTCCACTTCTTGCTGCTGCCTCCTCCTCCTCTGTTCTTTGCGGAGGGGACTGCAGCAGCAGAAGTGGAGGCTTGAGAAGGAGAGTCCGCAGAGGATTGCATAAGCGATCCCATGAACTCTCCTCTCATGGGAGAGAGGGATCTCGACTCTTTCCTGCTTCTGGAGGGAGGGGTCGAAGAAAGGGAGGGGTCTGCACCCCTCCCCCTCACCCTCCCTCTCTCCCAGGTCGACTCTGCCATCGCGACGGCGAAGGGATCGATCCCTCCGCCGTCGCTCTTCTTCTTATGGCGGGGCGACCACAGCCGTGGCGACCTGGGAGATCTCGGGGAAGAAGCCGCGTTGTAGAGCCGGGGAGGCGGCTTGAGCGGCCTTATCTTGCCCTCCTCGAACAGCTCGTCCGCGGCAGCGAGTTTTGGGGGCAGGACGTCGAGGTGCCCGCTGAACTCGAACACGTACTCGCCGTTGCTGTCGTCACCACCGTCGTCGTCGTCGTCGGCTGGAGATTTGCGGGACTTCGGTGTCCCGGGGGTCTCCTCCCAATCGAAGGGGACGACCGAAGCGGCATATATAGCGGCGGCGCGAGCCGGGCTCGTAGGGGCGCTGGTGTAGTGGCAGTAGTAGTCGAAGGGGTCGACAGGGAAGCACTTGGGACTCGTCGGAGCACTCACATAGGGAGTGGAGGTGGTGCTATCAAAGTGAAACTCCTTCGTAGGCACCATCACCTCCATCTCTTCTATGTTGTTCTCAACCTCAACCTCTTCTTCTTCTTCTTCTTCTCTTTTTATTGCTACAACTTTGTGTTTAGTTGCTTTTGTGAACTTTGGTGAAGTAAAGGAGAATAGAACGTAGGTTTTATATATATGGAGGAGTTTGGTTTGTGGGGAGGAGGGAGGAAGTTGCAATGGACGACCAACCAATGAACTTTGGATGGCAAATAGCCGCCTTCACTTTTCCAAGTGTGACACAATTGCTGGCCTAGCATTGAACACATGTGTAATCTACTAATATGCATAGGCTAGATCCAAATCTTGCTGACTTTTTTTTTTTTTTTGGAACACTGACTTTGTAGAATGTTTCAAATAACATGTGCCAAAAATGTTGGCAGGAGCAATGTTTTGAAAACCTGCGACTCTTCAAAAAAAATCTAGTTCACGTCGAGTTGTTCACTGGGCCGGTTCGGCCCGGGCCCGCCCGTGGACCGGACCGGCCCGCCCCCCTGTAAGCCCGGACCGGCCCGCCGTGGGCCCGAACCGGCCCGGCCCCCCATCTGTACTCGGTTCGGGTCGGGCCCCCCCCCCCACAGCCCGAGCCCGGCCCGGACCGGTAATTTTTTTTTTTTTTTTTTTTTTTTTTGAATTAAACAGGCCCGGCCCGGTTGGACCGGCCCGCTGGGACCGGTCCAGCCTGAGCCGACCGTTGTAATTTGATTTTTTTTTTTTTTTTAAACTTTTGACCGTTGGGAGGGGGGGGGGGGTTCTTTTACCAAAATACCCCTTCCATATAGCCGTTATTAAAACGTTGGGAGGGGTATTTTGGTCTTTTTTGGCCTAAAATTACCAAAATAACCCCAAAAAATTCCTATAAATAGCCCAAAAATCCCATTTTTCATACACAACTCATTCCTCACAAATTCTCTACATCTCTCTACGGTGCTCTGGTGTTCTACGACTTTCCCTCCCCGGTGCTCTACGGCTTCCGATCTCGCTCCCAACTCCATTCCGGCTCTACGGCTTCCCGATCTTCCTCTCAATCTCTTACTTTCTTCTAACGTAGTTTACTTTATTTTATTTTATATATGGCTGGTGAAGGTTCAAACCCACCTGATCTTCCTGGACAGACATACCACTATTTTAGTTCTTTTTTTGACGGTACTGAAATTCCACCTGAGCAAGTTGCGACTCATCCGATTCCGGAGGGGTGCCAACAATCTCCTCCGGAAGTCGCTAGTACAACCCAACGTCCTGAAAAGAAAAAGAGGTCTAAGTATTGGGATTATTTTACTTTAATTTTTGAAACTAATCCTGATGGTTCTTTGGTTTTAGATGCCAAGGGGGAACCGAAACCGTACAAGGCGCAATGCAAGAAATGTTGCAACCAGTACGCATGGAAGAAGGGCGGTGGCACCGGGACCATATCCAGACACTACGACACTTGCTACGGGAAGGACACACTTCAAGCGTCCCAAACCCAAATAAGTTTCGGCGCCACCGGTTCTTCAATTGGTAACTTTACTTACTCAGCTGCTCGGCATAAAACCGAGTTAACTAAACATATTATTCGTGACGAGCTTCCTTTCACGACGGGTGAAAGCGATTCTTTACGAGATTATGTATCACTTTCTCTAAACCCCTCCTTTACTAAAGTGAGTAGGCAACAAACTCGAAAGGAGGCAATTCGTCTCTTCAACGAGCAGAAAGCCGCTTTGAAAGCGGAATTTCAAAATATTAGTAAGTTGGCTATTACTTCTGATATTTGGACTACTAAATGGAGTTATGCTTATATTTGTATTACTGCACACTATGTAGATGCACAATGGATGTTGCAAAAACGCATCATCTCTCTTAAACTTATAGAATGTCCTCACACGGGAGCTGTAATTTCAAGTGAGATTTCAAGACACGTGCGTGAATATGATATTCACGCAAAAAAAATTTCTGTCTCTTTGGACAATGCATCAAACAACAATGCTGCTATGTCTTCTTTGTCAGTAATTTTTAAGCCTATTTTAGAAGGTAGACTTATGCATGTTAGGTGTGCTTGCCATATAATTAACTTAGTTGTTAAAGAATGTTTAAAATTTTTTGAACCCCATTTAGACACTCTGCGACAATGCTTGCTCCACCTAAACTCGTCTCCAAGTAGACAACAAAGTTTTGCATGCGCTTGCGCACATTTTGGTATGACTTTTAGAAGATTTGTGAAGGATATACCAACTAGGTGGAACTCCACCTACTTGATGTTGAAATCTGCAATTCCATTTAAGAGTGCTATTTCATATTATTGTACTTCGGATGTCACCTTTGACTATCAGGTTACTGATGATGATTGGTTAGCAGCTGAAAGTGTTTGTGAATTTTTAGAAGTTTTTTACAATGCTACATTAACTCTTTCTGGTGTTTATTATCCCACATCTTGCTTAGCTTTACGTGAACTTTGTAACATGTCTTATTTATTTTCTAAATATAGAGATTATCCAAATTTTGAAATTGCGGTGAGAAATATGGAAGCCAAATTCAGGAAATATTGGGGTGAAGTACCTCTTTTATATTGTTTGGCTTCCATATTTGATCCTACAATCAAATTGGATGGCGTAGAGGTTTTATTAGAAGGATATGGAGAATATATGGGTATAGACGTTATTGACATGAAGGCAGAAGTTAAAGTGGCATTGGACAGGTTAGTTATACTGTACGAAGAAGGAGCAACGTCGACCCGACCAACTCAGGGGGGGGCTAGTAGTAGCTCCGGCTTGGCGTCTAAGCTATCAGCAGCCGGTCGCATACTACAAAGGAAGAAACAAAAGCAATCTTCCCAACCTACTCAAGAGTTGTCTGCTTACCTTAACTCTTATCAAGACGAAGATGAGACTCCAGATCACTTCGCCGTTCTAGAATGGTGGAAGAGACACGACAAGAGATTTTCTGTGCTTTCTAACATAGCACGTGATCTACTGATGGTTCCGGTGTCGACGGTAGCATCGGAGTCCTGTTTTAGTGCAAGTTCGAGGATGTTGAGCGATAGGAGGAGCCGCTTGAAGCCCGATATTTTGGAAGCGATCGTGTGCGTACAAGATTGGTTGGCTGCCGATAAAAGAACACAAAACCAGAAAGATGGAGAAGATCATGACATCCACGAGCTGGATTTGGAATCGCTTTCATTGCATGAAGGCGAACAACAATGAGGCTACGGTGCAAGGTATCAGGTATGTACATTTAAACTTATACATTTCAATTTTAAATTTTAACTTATACTTTCAAAAACTATTTTTTTTTACTTATACTATTCAAATTTTTTAATTTAACTTATATTATTCAAATTTTTTAACTTATACTTTCAAAAACTATTTTTTACTTTAAAAAAAAAACATTTTTTAACTCCGCCTATGCCAAACAAGCATTTGCCGGTCCCAAGCCCGGATAAAGGAAGAGGGAGAAATGTTTTTTTATAATTTTTATAAATTTTTATAAACATTTGTAATATTGGTATAAACATTTGTATATATTTGTATGAACATTACTTTTATAAATATTTTGTATAAATATTTTATAAACATTTAAGTTACAAATTTTAAAAATTAAAATACAAAAGAAAATGATTACTTTTACATGGTTTTTAAAATGGTTTTAAAAAGAAAATACATATTTTGTAAAAACATTTTATAAACATTTTTATTAAAAAGAAAATATTTTATAAACATTTTATCATATTTTGTATAAACATTTTATAAACAATTGTATAAACATAAAATTATAAACATTTTATAAATATTTTTTAAACATATTTTGTATAAACATTTTATAAATATTTTTTTTATAAACATTTAAGTTAAAAATTTTTAAAATTAAAATACAAAAAAAAAATATTAAAAAACAAAATTAAACAAAAAACTGTAAAAAAAAAAAAAAAAAAAAAAAAAAAAAAAAAAAAAAACCCCAAAATTCGGGCCGGTCCGGTCAACCCGGCCTGAACCGGGCCGAACCGGCCTAGGCCCGGACCGGCCCGACCCCAATACCCCCGGTTCAATGGGCCGGGCTGGGCTGCGTGCCAACAAACCGGGCCGGGCTTAGCCCGGACCGAAAAATTACGTGGGCCGGTTCTGGACCGGCCCGAACCCGGTCAGGCCCGCCGCCCTTGGACCGTGGGCCGGCCCGGACCGGACCGGTTACATCTTGAAGTTCACGTCGGATCGAATCGGACCCTCTTTTTGGCAAAAATCGGTCGGATCCTCGGTCCAGCCCGGTTCTAACAACACTGGTCTGGAGGTAGTGTATGTTAGCTAAATTAAATACCTTGTTCTAATACATGATCAACATGTTGAGCAAGGAAACATATGCAACAATTGTACTATTTGTCTCCTAAAAAAATTTGTATGATGTCATCTTCTATTATGTGGCAGTTGACAAGGCAGCTAATATAACAACAGATATGATAAATTTTAACCAAAAAATTAATTATCCAATTTTTTTAAAGTTAATGTTAGTGCTAGTTTTAATATTAATAATAATGTTAATATTAAAGTTAAATTAATGTTAATATTAATATTCATATTAATTTAAATGTCAATATTCATGTTAATTTGATGTTAATGCTAATATTAATGTTAATATTAATAAAATTTTACTGTTAATTTTAATGTTAAATTTGTTATGTCAGTTGTCATGTTATATATCATATAATGGAATATAATGGAAGATGACATCACCTAAATTTTTTTTGAAAATAAATAGCATTTTTGAACATGTAGGAATGTAGCCAAGTTATTCATGAATAGTTTGTACCAAGATGTAAACAATATGGAAAATTTATGATTATAATAAAAATAATAATGGTAAGTAGCCACACGTTCATGACAAGAACAGATTGTCAAATCGTATATAATATTCTGTATAGATTTTTTATATATAATATTCCGTATAGATATCCGTATACATTTTTGAATTTAATATGTTGTATCGTGTATTCTAACATATATATATATATATATATATATATATATATATATATATATATATATATATATATATATATATATATATATATATATATATATATATATATATCGGAAGGATCTCTCTATTTTATATATCTATTCTACTATATAATACGAAAATTTGATAGTGAAACTTTTAAATTTCTAAAATACCCTTGAGTATTTTATAAATATGATGTTATTATGTCAACTTGCATGTCATTTATGTTTAAGAGTCAAAACAATAAAATTTGCATAAGTTTCATTTTCCATACAACTCTTCATGTTCCAATGGTAATAAACTTTTCTCTCCTTACCATTTTTCAAAGATTATTATTCTCAATATAAAATTTTAAAAAAAAGAACAAAAATCATACTTCGAATCTCTTGGCATTATACAAATAAAGCACATATACATGAATAGTCACCTGAAAAAGATGGAAAGATGACAACTGATCTTATGATATTCTAATTAAAATACGTACAAAGTACGTACATGTAGACTATATATATATATATATATATATATATATATATATATATATATATATATATATATATATTGAAGCAATAGTTAATTGTGATGAACTTGCCTCCACTAGGGCTCGAACTCCCGACCACTTAAGCCGCATGCATCTCTCTTAACCAATAGGCTAGAGATCATTTGCATATATATATATATATATATATATATATATATAAACTTCGAGCCGTGTATACGACAGTGCCGTGGGCGGAGGTGGTCTGGGTCAGGGGGGTGGCGAGCAAGTGAAAGTTGTGTATGTACAAGGCTATAAGGGATAGACTGCTCACTAAAGAGCGGCTAGTGCGTATTGGTGCTCACATGCCTGACATAAGCTGTGTGCTATGTGGAGGAAGCAATGAAACTCGGAATCACCTTTTCTTTGAGTGCCCCTTCTCGGATGAGTTGTGGCGTTTATACCGAAGAAGATTGGGCTTACCAACCAGACGGCAAGCGGCGATTATGGAAGTGGTGGACGAGGTTCGGCAAATGCGAAATCAAGGTCAGAAGTACTGGGAGGTCCGCTGTCGATTTTTCGCTATCACATGGCACATTTGGCGGGAGCGCAACAATCGAATATTTGAAGGAAGAGTCAACACCATAACTGGGCTCCTCAATAATATTAACTATGACCTGCAGACGATGGAGGCGGGGATCGGATGACAATAGATGTGAGATGAGGGGCGTGATTCTCACCAGGCGGTGGGTTAGAGCGTGGTCCATATGAGCGGGTATTTGGAGGACCTACTTGGCCTCTGCTCTGTAAATTGAGCTAGGTCCTGTATGGCCTCAGCTATGTAAAGTTTGCTAATGTCTAATAAGAAGAATCCTTTTTTGCTTCAATATATATATATATATATATATATATATAGAGAGAGAGAGAGAGAGAGAGAGTCTAGCGTCTCTCTCTCTTTATATATATATATATATATATATATATATATATATATATATTTTAATATATATATATATATATATATATATATATATATATATATATATAAAGAGAGAGAGACGCTAGACTCTCTCTCTCTCTCTCTCTATATATATATATATATATGTATATATATATATATATATATAGAGAGAGAGAGAGAGAGAGACGCTAGACTCTCTCTCTCTCTCTCTCTATATATATATATATATATGTATATATATAAGTTAATTTTGTCAAATTTTAATTATAATTTAATTATAATTTGTTATGGATAATTTTTTTTTATGATATTGTTGAAAAATAGTTCAAATATTTATATATATTTAAATTAAAATTTATTAAATAATTTAAATAATTATTTATTTACTTTCTTCGAATTTAGTTTAGACTTCGAATACAAATTTGTTAGAATATTTAACATGTGGCAAAATATAGACTACAAAAAAAAAATGTAACAAAATATCGTCATAGTCTTAGCATGCTTGATACCAACCTTCCAATACATTGCTCAACACTAAGATATTGTATAAAGGAAACATGTACGATGCAACTTGCAAGCATAACTTAAATCATGATTTGAACAATATAATAAATTAGCCAATAGTTTATAGCGAAAGTTAAGCTCAATTTTGTCATTTTGAGAGCTTGATCAAATCATTTTGCACATTGATGGGCATAATAACTTGGCAAGTCAAAGTCAAACCATGTTTGGTATACTGTATACGTCGTGTGATGGGAACGGATTCCAGGTCTAAAGATGGCTGGGTTCGATGATGTACTTAGCCAATTTTTTTGGATACATTTTTTCTCACAGAATTCAGTATTGGGAGTTTAGTTCCAAACAATTGCAGCCATTATTTGGCTCAGTTTTCAATACGAAGATTGCAGAAATTTTTTTGGCTTAATTGCATTTGATACTCTCAACTATTTCAATTTTTCAACTTTATACCCTAAACTTTTTTACTCAACAATTTAATACCTCAACTATTTTTTTTTCAACTTAAAATTTTAAAATTTTTGAAAATGCCCTTATCCCTTCCCTCTTCCCTTCTCCCCTCCCCCCCACCCCCCCTCATCCACTCCGGCCACCCCCTCCTCCCGCACAGCCCCAGCCCCCCTCCCTCCCCCCCTCCGGCCACCCCCCTCTCCCGCTTCCGGCCACCCCCCCCCCCCACCTCATGCTTCCGGCCGCCTCCCCACCCCCCCCCCCCCCCTCCCGCTTCCGTCCACCCTCCCCCAGCCCTCCCTCCTCCCACGCTATCGTGCCCTAGGGGTGAGGCGGGTGGCCGGGGGGGGGGAGGGTGGACAGAAGCGGAAGGGGGGGAGGCGGCCGAAAGCGGGAGGGAGGGAGGGGGTGGCCGGAAGCATGAAGGGGGGGGGAAGTAATTTTTAAGTTTGACCATGGGTATTTTCGTCTAAATTTTTTTTCGGGTATCAACTTGTTACAAAATAAGTTTAGGGTATCAAGTTGAAAAACAGAAATAGTTGAGGGTATCAAAGTGCAATTAAGCCTTTTTTTTTTTCTTTAATCCAGATTTTGAATCAGAGAATTTGAAGATGTATTTAAGAACTTTTGGCTATCTGAAGTGACCTATATGTTCACATTTTCTATGCATTCTGCGTGCATGCAACATTGATGTTTTGGCTTTCTCCATGCGTTTGGAGTTGGAATGACGGGAGATGGAAGGACTGACTTTTGGAAGTTAACACAACAACAACAAGGTTCTTTGTAATCCTCTCACCAACATTGTAATATACCTCAAGTGAGTTGTGAGAGAGATAGTGATCCTCAAGCTAAGTTGTACCAGCTTGAGAGATGCGCCATTTATAATCTTGCATTTTATTATAGTGAAAACGATAAAGGACATGAGGACGTAGTCTCAAATTGGGTTGACCCCTCGGTAAATCTTGTGTGTGTAATATCTTTTTTTTCTCTCTCTCTCTCTCTTCTATTCCATTTTTTTTTCCTCAACTCATCACAAAGACGAAAAATGTCTTCTTTTCCGAATAGTGGTAGTATAGCACAAGTTGCTAATCTTCTTGGTGGTAGTATAGCACAAGTTGCTAATCTTTTTGTGTTGAGATGAAAGCTCCCTTTGTGCATTCAAATGACTAGCTTGAATTGCTGCAATTGGACGATATGGAAGACGAAAATGATGAATCTCCTTTATTGCAAGGATCTCTATGCACCAGTTGAAGGAGAATCCTCCAAGCCGGAGACGATTACGATGAAAGATTGGAAGAAGCTCGATCGTAAGACCATCGGCACCATTCGACAATGGGTGAATGACACCGTATTCCACCATGTATCAAATAAGATTTCGGCGAACATCTTGTGGAAGAAACTTGAAGATCTCCACGAGAGGAAGACCGTCGTCAACAAAGCATTTTTTTATTCGGAAGTTTGTCAATCTCAAGTTCAAGGAAGTTGATTCCATATCTGAATATCTAAATAAAATTCAAAGTATTGTAAATCAGCTTCCATCCATGTAGATGGTATTGGACGACGACTTTCAAGCCATTCTTTTGCTTAACTCGTTGCCATATAGTTGGGAAACTCTGATGACGTCTCTTAGTAACTCCGTACCTGATGGAATCATATCCATGGACCAAGTTACAAGCAGTCTTTTGAGTGAAGAAATCCAAAGAAAGTTATCTGATCCTCCCATTCTCTTGCTTTGTTACCGAAAATAGGGAGAGGAACAAAAGCCAACATCCTAAGAACTAAGATAAGTCAAGAGAAAATTTAAAGGCTAGGAAGGACATTAGTTGATAAGAGTGGACATAAAACTGGAATGTCGCAAGCTTAAGTGAGAATAAAAGGAAGAAAGGTCCAACGTAGCCATGTATATAAAGTTAGTAGGTAACAGTAGGTGTATAGTATCAATGGATATATTTAAGAAAAATTCTATAGGCACTACAAAATTTACTAAGGCTAGTCCAATTTTCTTTACTAATTTACAAGTTTGCCATCGAGAAAAATGCTTCAGGCTAGCCCAAACAAAATACTTGACAGTTCTAATTTTTTAGGACTGTCGATATATTTGACAAACCTTCCTATTAGAAGGATTGTCAAATTTTTCGACAGTCTTAATTGTTAGAAGTGTCAAAATATTTGACAGTACTTCTAATATAAAGGTCTGTCAAATATTTTGACAATCCTCCTCCTCCCTTCCTCCTCCGCCTTCTCCTCTCTTCCTCCTCCTCTCCTCCTCCTCCTCCTCTCATCTCCTACGCCTCATTCTCTCCTTTGCCTCCTCCTCTCCTCAACCTCCTCCTCGACGGCGAGGAAGCGCGACGGCAGGGGAGCGGGATGGTAGGAGGGCACGGCGTTGGCAGCAGCAGCGACGTCAGAAACAGCAGCAGGCGGTAGGGGGCGTGACTGGAGCGTGCGGCGGCAAGGGGCGTGCGACGGCAGGAGGCGCAACGTGGCATGGGGAGGACGAATGTGGATTGTCCCAAAGAAAATTTTGGACTGTCTTGAGTAAAAATTGTAAAAATCTGGACTGTCTTAAAGTAATGGATTAGCCTAAGTAAATTTTGTAGTGCATATAGAATTATCCATATTTAAAGGGGAGTTGGAAAGAAAAAGAGGCTATATGATAATGTACTAACTCGTATGGCTATGGCTATGGTTAGATTGGTAAAGAAGAGGGGATTATTTGTAAATGCAATAACTCTGCACCCAATGAGTACAACTCGCCAACTCACTTGGCGAAAATCTCAAATTCTGAAAATATATAGAACTTTTTCTTTACATGTATTTTATCTAAAAAAATCCCTTCAATAAAACCTCTTAATTGTCAGAATGAAGTAGGTAGGTGTAGGAACTGATACCAATTCTTCTCTGGTACACGCGTGCGTGTGCGCAGGCGCGTCCGCGCACGCGCACACGCACACACACACACACTATATATATATATATAAACACATACGAACTGCTAGGGGTGAGCATTATTCGGTTTTGAACCGAAAATCGAACCGAACCGAACCGAATAAGATATTCGGTTCGGTTTTGAAAAAAATCGGTTCGGTTTCGGTTTTGAAAATACTAAATTTTCTTATTCTGTTTCGGTTTCGGTTTTGGGTTTCGGTCCAAAACCGAAAACCGAATAAGAAATTTTAGTTTATATATATATATATATATATAGAGAGAGAGAGAGAGAGAGAGAGAGAGGTATATACTATATGTATATAATAAATATATCTAGGTATATTTAGTTATTATATATATTAACAAAAAAAAAACACAAAAAAACTAAAAAAATCGAATAAACCGAAAACCGAACCGATTTAATTCGGTTCGGTTTGGTTATTGACCAATTCGATTCTGTTTCGGTTTTGCTTATTCGGTTTCGGTCGAATTCGGTTTTCGGTTATTCGGTTCGGTTAGAACCGAATAAACCGAATACTCACCCCTACGAACTGCCTCTTAAGCGAACCAAAACATAATGATTAGCCATATCATACAATCAGGGATGTATCAAAGCGAACCACGACACATGACTAAATCTCGACATGGTTATGTAACTGAACATTACTGACTTCCTCTTCCATGAATGATTTGAATCCCACCTGTAACTGCTACCCGGCTAATAAGCCAAAGACCAGTATGAAAGTGACAATACTACACCATGCAATGCCATACTATCAGAAAAAGGGAGAGGCATTTCATGGGCCAACCTTTTTCTCTGCATCATCAATGTGGATATTTCCATTAGGTAACAATATGCCTGGGGTGCCATCAACCCCATCATAGTTTACAGTATTGATCGATACCGATCGGATAAGGCCGATACCGATACAGTATAACATATCTCAATCCGATACTGACCGACATTGACTTTGGGGGGTCTCTTTTTCAGGCAATTCGGTAGAAAAAATTAAATGAAAAAGATCAATCAACAGGGTGTAAAAGCATAGTAAAATTGTAAAAGAGTGTAAAAGAAGAAAAAAAATATTTATCGCAGGTAAACCAATAAGAAAGGGTGACTATTTTTTCACTCAATTTCAGAACTAACTATCAAGAAACAACACATAAAATGATTAAAACTATACCTAAATGTATAAAAAAAAAAATTATATTTATGAATAATTATTTGTTTTCTGATACCAAAAGATTCTATACTCCGATCCAAAACTGCCGGTACCCACTTATCCCAATACATATAGAAATGATGCGATACCGATACCGATACCGATTCCGATACTACAAACCTCGTCCCATATCCATCCTTGGGCAAATATTGATCCGATTGACACTATGTATTTGCTTTTCTTTGCTGTCTCATGAACTTGCGAGTTAAAACAGGGGCCACTCTCTGTCCCGGTACTAGAACATTCGTGCTCGCTAAAAATGATACAATGGTGCAAGTAATCCGAAGTTGGTTTAACTAGAACCTAGCTTCTACGGAATTATCCACACTCGATTGAATTATCGACATCATGAACTATTGCTCAGAATTTTTTTTTGGGTCGAAGAATGTAATTTTTGTCATGCGTTCCCACTAGGATTCGAACACCGCCCTTTCAAATTTTATGTCTCCACTCTAGCCATTTGAACTATACATATTTTATTTCACTTCACACCAAAAGCCTATTCGCGAGAACAAACAAATCAATGATTTTTTTTTCATATATATATAAATTTTTCACACCGTCTTATTCTAAGCACATGTACAAATTTGAATTTGTTGTTTTTTCTCGCAACCACAATGTACTACAAGCAAGAGGTACCTGAATCTGAACTAGTATGGCAGTACTAGTACCGGCTGCTGGCACCTGACCGCGCCGGCTGCAGACAAATCCAGTCCATCAGCGACTCGACATCCTTTGCGAAATCTAGCAGATACCAGTCCCCAACAATTTCGGGATCGCCCTCCGATCATTCATCGTCGTCGAGGCCGAGATGCCGACTGCTGCCTGTAAGTAATCTCTCTTTGCTGTTTCCAAGTTGCTTCTCAACTTGAGATGCCCTGAAAAAACTCACCTGAATTGAAGCAAATCACAAACAGTCAATGGTGTTGCAGCTATCGTAAGGCTCATCAGAAAAGGAAACTTTTCTTTTCTTTTGTATCTACAAACTTGAAAACTATTTTCAAATAGACCAACGGAATTGATTTTCTGAAGATGAAAATCTCAGTCCAGTCCAGTCCAGTCCAGTCCGGCACGTGACCCACGGCACGGTGGGCTTCGGGCCGGGCCGGATTTTGATTGGCACGTGATAAATTTGGACATTGATAAATTTCAGAGCTAAACTGCTGAAGGGGATCCTCTGCCACAAGGATACTTAATTCCTGACATTGGTAAAAAATTATAATACACTAAAGCTTATAAATCTTTAAAAGAATGGAGTTCTTCTACTTGTCTTTGTTTCTTTGTTCAGTTTTCTTCTTTGTGCTTCTGTAACAGTGAATCTAAAGAAGTTAAAAGAAATGCAATAGATAGTACTGACTTCTGCTACTATATTGCTCTGCAACAATATTGTGGTGGGCCGAGCTGTGCTTGGGCTTCGGGCCGGGCTTGGACTTCAGGCCGGGCCGGGTCCGGGCCTATATTGTGGGCCAATATGTGTGGCCCGGCACGACCCAATATACGGGCCAGGCCGGCACATGGATCAATTTTTCGGGCCAGGCTCATGCCGGGCTGGGCCGGCTAGGCCCAATTGACAGGTCTACCCAAAAACATTCGGGCCAAAAAAGTAAATCCACCCACATCGTCGAACCTACTGACGGTCTCATTTCCATACCGCCAAACTTACTGACGGTCTCGTCTTCAAAATGCCAAATCTATTGACGGTATAGAAACAACATTCATACCGCCGTTATCTTTGATGTCATGTATAGGAAGAAAATAATTTCACGTATATTGAGCAACTTACATTCATCATGCATGAATTATAGATGTTGATCCACAACGCGAGCTTCTGCTGATGGGTTAGCCCTGATAAATCCACTATCGCGAGCTTTCTAAGTAAAAGTCTAAATTCAAACAAGAACATTGAGTAAGTACTACACACAAACAAAATAAATATTTAGAATGAAATGGAACTAAGAATAGAGTATTGAGCTCACTTCAATCTACGACTAAGAAACGAAGAAGAAGAAGAAGAAGCCGCGGTCAAGTTTGGATCGATGGGGTTGGGCTCAACTGAAACAAAATGCTTGTAGCGACCAATGCCCCTTCTTCCAAATTCCGAACAACCACCATAAGGGTCTCCTTCACAGGACCCCGACGGCACCGCCACCGCCGCCGCGAGCTCTGCCGTTGGGTTCTTCTGTGAGCTCATCTGCGAGAAGATGCTCGGTAGGCAATTCAAGATATCTTCCGATAACTTGTTCGGTCCACTGGCCTCCTCCCATGCCAGCACTTCATCGGAACTCCCCTGAAAGCTCTTGAATGAAACGAGCAAAGAAAGAAGTAATCAGTCTATATGGCTTCGGGTCAGTGTCGTGTCGGACACATATGGGACACGTACCAAACACGTGTATTATCCGTGTCCATTGACCACGAAAGTTGGACAGGCAAATTTCACCTTGGTCCTCGGAACCCTCTTCGCCGGCGACTGCTTTGTGTTCTTTGCGGTGGTATTAGCATTCAGCTGGTTCTCCTTGCGACGACGGTCTTCTTCGTTGGCCATCTTCGGAGGCCTCGTGCCGTTGGCAAACCGCTTCGGGGAGGGCTCGTTCGGGTCGACATCCGAAGGCCAACTCATGGAGGGGGAAGGGTCGGCCGCACTCTTGAAATTCTGTGATGACGACGACGGGGGACAAGGATCCGATTGGTTTCGTTCGTTCTTCGAAGACAATATGTACACGGCCTCCTGGTACAGGCCCTGCCGGAAACTCACCACCTGTTCTTCGAGCCGGGCGACCTCCTCCTCCAAGACCGCGACCTCGGCAAGCAGCTCTAGAGTCTAGAATTCGAAAGCAATTCAAATTCTACTCACATTTCCATTCGGAAAGAGCGAAAAATTACCAAGAAAATATTATAGTTACGTGTGAAGGAAGATAAGGAGGCAGGCGAGGGAGAGCGCCCAGAGGCCTGGTGAAGGCTCTCTCCAGGGCGCGGTGGACATTCTCTTCATGCCTGAGCTTCTTCTTCAGCTTCTCCACCTGGACATTAATTCAAACAAGTAGTGTTCAATACAAAATTTCAATCAAATTTTCGAGAGAAAGCTTTTAAAAAAAAAACAAGAAAATGAGAATTAATTACATCTTGTTGGAGAGCAAGCTTTCGCTCTCTTCTGGATTGGATTCTGCTGAGCCTGCTTCTCCCCTGCGCCTCGGTCTTCTTCTCCTTCTCCACTTTCTCCTTCGAACCAAACAAGAATTTTGATGTTGGATTCGACAAGGAGGAGGAGCAAACTTTAGCGATGTTTCGACGTTGGAATGAAGAAAGGAGCGAGCTTTACCGATGGAAACGCAACAGATGGGGGAAAGGAGCTTACTTTGTCGTGCTTGGGAGTGGGCTTCATGATCTGCAGCGTTGTTCTTACTCTGGTGTTCATCTCTCTATAGATGGTCTTTCTCTTCTCTTCTCTCTCTCAAGAATATTAAAACAAGGAAGAAGAATACTCTCTCTCTCTCCCTCTCTCTCTCTCTCTCTCTCTCTCAGTTAACAATAGGAACCTGAACTCCCAGAAACTAAACACACCACCATTATAGAATCACAAGCAAAGAACAGAAAAAAAATTCAATAGTTGAACTCTCTTCCTCATCTTCTCTTTGGAGAAGAAGTAGCAACAGAAATGGAGTCTTCTTTGTTTTCTCAGTTGAGAAATGACTCGGGTTTTTGTACTACAGTACTACTTGAGTCTCACATATCTCCAAGAGTGTTGCCATAGGCCCATATGTACCTTAAAAAGAAAGAGCTTTGCTATGCCTATAACCAATGTTACAATCCCCTTACAACTTTGCCATGTGTCGGACTTCGATTAGAGGAGGGGGAGAAGTAGTGGGACCGGATGGAGCCCATGTAGCAGGGGGGTGAGAGTGGTGATGGAACCCGGTAGGACCTATGTGTAAGGGGTGGGAGAGAGTGGTTGTAAGAAGGTTGTAAAAATTTGGTAGTAAACTTGGCATTTTCCAAAAAAAAAAAATTACTGTGTTGCTCCGTCACGTGACACTCCCTTATTGATCGAAGTAAATAGGAAAAAAATTGGGGGAAGATATGAGCAATAGAAGAGGGCCACGTGACGGTGAAACATGGAGAGATGGAGTTATGAAGGTACATAAATCATTTTTCTATCTAGAAGGTCGGTCCTATGATTTATGGGACCGAGGACAAAACCTAGAATTTGTACCCTTTTTTTACATAAATAAAAAAAAATAGTATTTTTACAAGCAAAATTATCAATTAAATATCAAAATTATGAATCAAGCTATCATTTTTTTTTTCCAAATTGGAGCGCTGACTTTTTTGTTGTTTCCATATTGAATCTTTGTTTTATTTTATTTTTTTAATTTTTCTACAATATACCTAGTCGATTTTAAAATTATGGGATCTTCAAAAATTGAAAGCCTAGGGCGGTCCTCCACCTCGCATGTGCCTTAGGTTGGTCCTGCATATCTACTTCCTTTACAAAAGTCTCAACGGAGAGCTTGGGATATAAATTACAACCCTGCTATTTGACACGTGCAGCGTACATCCGCTGTACACGCGTGTGGCCAAGTCCGATGGAGCAGCAGAGCAGTAGGGAGGGGGAGGTTTGAGTCGTCGGTGGAGGAGGAGGAGCCGACGGAGCAGGAGGGAGTGGGGGGCTCGTTCCGATGACGCCGTCGTGCTTCGCCGCGCATGCACAGCGGGTGCATGATCGGAGCAAGCCAAATATTATTTTCGTAAAAATTAGGCCCTATAAGTTATTGCGACACTACTCGAAGTGTTAGTGATTGTCCTTATTTTTTTGCAGCCCTTTGTGTATTAAAAAAATATACAAATTTTGATCTTTTTGTTGTTTTTAGGACGGTCAAAATTTTTGTAGCCCAAAATTATAAAAATGGTGACGGCCACTAACGCTTTGCATAATGCTTTTAGTTTGGTCTAAATTATCTAGTCAGATGAATTTGATTCCACGCAAAAGCACTAAACATACTCCCTAACACCTAGGGTTGCAAATGAGCAAGCCGTTCGTGAGCTGCTGCTCGAAGATAAAAGCTCGTTTGAGCTCGGTTCGTTTACCAAACAAGTTGAGCTTAACTTTATTTTTGAGCTCATTTAATAAACGAACCAAGCTTAAGTTTAGAAGTACTTGGCTCGATAGAGCTCGCGAGCTGGCTCGTTTATAACCTAGCTTGTGAGCTGGTTCGCTTAGAAGCTCGTTTGTTCTTTGTTGATATATATATATATATATATATATATATATATATATATATATATATATATATATATATATATATATATATATATATATATTTATTCCAAAAAAATATATATATATATGTGGAAGCGGATCAAAAGCTCCCCTTAGAAAATTCTCTAAAAACCCCCGCACTCTAATTCGTAATATTAATGTTAATATTAACGTTAATATTAATATTAATGTTAATATTAACATTAAATACTAAAATTAACATTAACTTAACATTAAAATTAATATTAACATTAACATTAATATTAACATTAACATTAACATTAATATAAAAAAATTAAAAAAATTAATATTAACATTAACATTAACATTAATATTAACATTAATATTAACATTAATATTACGAATTAGAGTGAGGGGGGTTTTTAGGGGGTTTTCTAAGGGGGACTTTTGATCCGCTCCCTAAATATATATATATATATATATATATATATATATATATATATATATATATATATATTATTTTATTTTATTTTGGTTGTGTGTATTATATATATTTATGTCCTTAATAAATGATATTAAGGAACTTTTTTAAATTAGTTTTTTACAAATAAATTGTTAATATTTCAGATACTTGATTTCAAACCTAACTAGCTTGAAATCAAAATCATTAAGCTTGAAATCAAGCTTAATGAGCTTGAAATAAAGTTGAGCGACAAGCTTGATTTTAAGTTTATTGAGCTTATTTATCAAGCTTGAATCAAGCTTCCTTATCAAGCCAAGCTCAAGCTTAATATAAACAAGCTCAAGCTAAGCTCAAGCTTCAAAATAAAAAATTTATCAAGCTCGATCTCAAAATAACTCTAGTCAAGCCAAGCTCAAGCTTACAAAAGCTCGGCTCGGCTCGTTTGCAGACCTACTAACACCTAACTAAATAGGCATAGGGACACTCTAGATTTATGGGTATTTGTATCCCAATAACCCTAGAATTACAATCTTCTTACAAACGCTTATGTGGCATTTGTCAATTGGGTCCCCTCCCTTCCCTCCTTTTCTCATGGAGAGAGAAAATTTAATTGAAAACTGCCACATAAACGTTTGTAAAAAAATTGTATAACTTTTGGTTGTAATTCTAGCATTGTTTTTTGTATTCTCCTCCAAGTATGATCTCTAGCTGTGTTCCTAGATTTCCAAATGTAAAAATATACATCCCTTGTTTACATATGTTACCTAAATCTTCTTACGTTTGCATTTTGGCACCCAAAAGTATTATAGAACAACAAAATTTATTTTCATGAAAATCAAATTCAATTAAATTTATATAAAAAAATAGTTTCCCTATTTTATGAATGTATAATTCATATAAAAAATATATAACATTGTTAATTGATAGTTAGATATATTTAGAAGTTTTTTTTTTCCTTGTCAATAGGTTAGTTTGTTGGGAATTTAGTAGTATAGTTCTGATTCGATCCTATTTGTCCGACCGGACCCGACTTGACTTCGACTTGACTTCGACTTGCAACGGACACACGACTAACCACCACTTGAAGTCTCACCGGTTCTCCACGCTTATCACTCACACCTCATCTTTTTTTTTTTTCCTTCCTATGTATGGTTCGCTTATTTAGCATTGTAAAAATAGTCCTCTTCTTTCCAAATTTGAATTTGGATAGATGAGACGGATGTCTCCCATCTCAGCTACTTGGACTAGAACTAATTGGCAGCTTAGAGCTTTATATCAACATACGAGCAACTCTATTACTAGGCCGGAGTTCACGTGCAATTAGATTTTGAAAATTTATTCATAAATAGTCGGACTAATTAATTTATTTTAAATTTAATACTATGTGAATCAATAACACGAAATTTCTAACTTGTAGATGTACCATTATCTACAAGTTAGTATTTCGTTAACATTTGTAAAAACTATAAAATTATATGTGAAAAAGAATCCGATTTTAACATTTTATTCTTAAATAAAAAGTAGTAATAGTTAATTTAGATTGGGAAAAGAGAAACATATTATATCCTACATGGTATAGAGCATTATATTTGAAAAAGAAATAGTGTTAAACGAATTTACAACATGGACAGAAAAAAAATCCAAATATTTCTGTTAAAGAGATGCATCCAAACACATTGGAACTAGGGGTGTCAAGAATCAAGAATGCCAATTTTGTCTTATGCCCCTCATTTTTTTCACTTTGAAATGAATGGCTACTATTGTTCCTAATCTCTAAAATCTTGTAAATGAAAGGCGAATTGTTACCTATTTTACTTCGTACGAAGTTGTGAATTTTCATTGGGAATTAAGTATATATGTCTCATGATACAATGCAAGTAGAATTTATTATTATTTGGACACATGACAATTATCTACATATCCGGTACAATTTTGAATTCCTCCGGAAAAATCAGTTATATACATGGACAACATACAAAACCACCTCTTAAGGAAGCACCATGTCCATGGAAAAAAAATGAGGTTCTAGTTATTTCCTACGTTGTATACAATATAGATTACAAACATGGACTTCAAGACACCGTTATTCTAATATATTTCGGTACGTTCAATATGTATATAAGATCATTCTTGAAGTACCCGTTATTTCTTGGTCAATTTTGTTGGTAATGCAGTGTGATCTGAATCAAAATTGGTTCATGAGATATGAGATACGATATTGGATTGGACCCATATACTTTAAAAAAATTATAAGACCTGTATTTTGATTTTCTATTATTAATTTTAATTTCCGAAGATTTTTCTGTATTAGTAGGTATCGTGATTTTCTATGAACTCAAAGTAATTA
Source organism: Iris pallida (assembly GCA_029216955.1). NCBI lineage: Eukaryota > Viridiplantae > Streptophyta > Magnoliopsida > Asparagales > Iridaceae > Iris > Iris pallida. The sequence goes on from JANAVB010007199.1 coordinate 4,950,501, forward strand.
GACTACCACATGCCATGGATCAGTTTCAAGTATGTCTCCCCCACCAATAGACCACCCCCATCATCATCATCATCATCATCACTTGTCACCACTTTTTCCAAAATTGCCACTCTGAGGTAGGGGTGAACATTATTTGGTTTTGAACGGAAAATCGAGCCGAACCGAACCGAATAAGAGATTCGGTTCGATTTTAAAAAAAATCGGTTCGGTTTCGGTTTTGAAAATACTAAATTTTCTTATTCGGTTTCGATTTCGGTCCAAAACCGAAAACCGAATAAAAATTTTTAGTTTATATATATATATATATATATATATATATATATATATATACATATATATATATATATATATATATATATATATATATATAATAAATATATCTAGGTATATTTAGTTATTATATATATTAACAAAAAAATACAAATAAACCCAAAAACCGAATAAACCGAAAATCGAACCGATTTAATTCGGTTCGGTTCGGTTATTGACCAATTCGGTTCGATTTCGGTTTTGGTCCAATTCGGTTTTCGATTTTCGGTTATTCGGTTAGGTTGGAACCGAATAAACCGAATACTCACCCCTACTCTGAGGCTTGTTTGGTAACCGGATTTCGCTATTTGGATTTGGATTTGGATTTGAAAATTCTCCAAATCCAAATCATGAATTTCAATATTCAAATCCAACTCCAACCAAACATAGGATTTGGATTTATGATTAATAATTAAATTATAGTCATGATCAATAATTAAGCTATTAATTAATTATAGTTATTATTATTTATAAAATTAATAATTAACGATTAGTAATTAATAATTAATAAATGACGATTAGTTATTATTAATTATAAAATTAATAATTAATGATTAGTTAATTTTTAAATAAATAACGATTAATAATTAAAGATTAATAATTAATAATTAACGATTAATAATTAATAACTATAAATTATAATTAACGATTAATAATTAATAACTAACAATTGATAATTTTTTATTAACGATTAATAATTATAAATTAGAATTATTGATTAATAATTAATAATTAACGATTAATTAAATATAAATTAAATATTTTAAAAATAGTAATTATAAATTAATATTATTATGATTAGTATATTATTAATTAAATTATTATAAAATATGATTCTAATTGTGATTAAAATATTATTAATTAATATTATAATAAAATAGTTATTAACAAATTATTAATTAATATTATAATAATACTAATAAATTATTAATATGATTATAACAAAATTAACTAATTAACTAATTTTTTAATTAATAATACTAAACATAGGATATGATTATTAATTAATATTATAATAATACTAATAAATTATTAATTAATATTATAATAATAATATAATAATACTAGTAAATTATGATTATTAACTAATTAACAAATTATTAATTAATATTATAATAATACTAATAAATTATTAATTATGATTATAACGAAATTAACTAATTAACTAATTTTTTAATTAATAATACTATTTTTTATTAATTAATAATACTAATAAAATAGTCAGTTTTTTATTAATTAACTAATTTTTAACGAAATTATTAAAGAATAAATATTTTTAACGAAATTATTAAAGATTAACTAATTTTTAATTTACTAATTTTTAACAAAATTATTAAATAATAAATATTTTAACAAAATTATTAAAGAATAATTATTATTTTCCTCCAAATCCAAGTTTTGGATTTTGTCATACTTTCCATATCCAAATCCATCTCCAACCAAACATAGGATTCTATATATTTGTCTCCAAATTCATAAAAATCTAAATTCCACCTCCAAATACAGTTTAACAAACACACCGTCAATGAACACTGATGCAAGAAAATATCAGTCCTCTAGAATTGGAATCCTACAAATTTGATAAAGAGGCCACTAACAAACAAGTACTTACAATTTGGATCTATTACTTGTACAAAGAAGAAGAAAGTGAGCTTGGTAGGATGCCTTTTGTCCTTGCTAAATAAGTTTGTGACAACTCAAATGTGGTACTATCACACTTAGGGTGAGCATTATTCTTTTGGGTTGAAAATCGAACCGAACCAAACCAAAGAAATTCCACTCGATTTAAAAAAAAAAAAATCGAATCGATTTTGATTTTAAAAATATTAAAATTCTTTATTAAGTTTCGAATTTGGATTTTAATTTCTGTCCAAAATTGAAAATCGAATAAGATTTATAAAATTATGTAAATATTCTCAATTTTATGTATATTTTTGTGATTAGAAAAGTGTTTACTTTGAAAACAATAATTCTATGTATGTGTTTTAAATTTCAACATTTGTAATTTAACAACTAGTTTGACTTTGAATGTAAAAATTTTTAATATAATTTACCACGAAACCAACTTTGAATCGGACCAATTAAATAACAGAAATAGTCCAACCGAATAAAACGAATTAATTATTCGATTTAGTTCGGTTCGAATTTGGTTTTTGATTTTTTAAATTTTTGTTTATTCGATTTTTACTCGGTTGAAACCGAATGCTAACCGTTAATCCCACTTCTTTTGTGTGCTTGGCACAAGTATATAGTACGTGGTAACTAGTCTAGCACTCTTCCAACTTCTAAGTTATTTTTGGCTAATTATAAGGGCACAGTCTTTTTTACTCGGGGCTGTCCAAGTGACTGTTTTCCATTACTTACAAGTTTGCCACTGAAAAAATTACTCAGGGCTATCCAAGTGGTAGGTATAAAAGTTAACTCTTAATTTTTTTTTCTTTTCTTCCTCACTCTCCATTCTTTCTCCCTCTTTCTTCTCCAAACCCTAGGTCTGGTCCCCACACTTTTTTCAACCCCACATTTCTCCAAACCCTAGAAGATTCTCCAAGGAAGATTCTTAGAATATTCGGTACGATGACGTCCGCTAAACGACAAAATTTCTGAGTTTTTTTTTTTTGAAGTAATCTTATATTTTGTCCCAATGTAGCAATTATGGAAGAAAGTGGATCATCACGTCTATCAATCGAGGAACCCGGATCATCCGAACAACACGACAAAACACCCGACGAACTCTCGGTAAATTTTCGACCGACTGCTACGCATCAACTGTAGAAGAGGACTGCCAGACTTTCTGGCAGTCGATAGAACACAAAGGACTGCCATATTACGCGGCAGTCTATTTGTGCAACTAGTGTAAAATAGGACTGCCGCAAAACCTGGCAGTCCAAGAAGTAACGAGGACTGCCAGATTATGCGGTAGTCTATATGTAGAAATACTGTACAGTTGGACTGCCAGACATTTCGGCAGTCCATAAAACACGTAGGACTGCCACATAACTCAGCAGTCAATGTGTAGAACTAGTGTTAAATAGGACTGCCAGACTTTCTGGCAGTCTTTTAAACACGAAGGACTGCCACAAAAATCGGCAGTCTATGTGTAGAACTAGTGTAAAACAGGACTGCCAGACTTTCTGGCGATCTATAAAACACGAAGGACTGCCAGAATGTCTGGCAGTCCTGTTGTACAGTCCTGAAGGAAGGGCAATTTTTCTTGACAGTCTTGAAGTTGTTGATATTGTAATTTTGGTTGTAATTGTGATTGGCAATTTGTTTTTAAAATTAAATGTAGGGCCTACCACCTCCTATTTCCATTGACTTGAGTAATATATTCTCAACGGATGTCGCATTTGAATCTTATGAAGAAGCATTAGAATGGTGCAGACAAGTTGGAAGGCAAGTAAACACAGTCCTTGTCATTTCAAGGTCATTACGAGGCCCGTCGTGTCGTAAAACCGCTGATCTTGGATGCGAAAGAGGTGGGACATTTAGGCTTCATCGAAGGAAAGAAGAATGTGCCCGAAAAAAAGTCTCGGAGAAGTTGGAAGGCAAGTAAACACAGTCCTTGTCATTTCAAGGTCATTACGAGGCCCGTCGTGTCGTAAAACCGCTGATCTTGTATGCCCGGGCCACTACATCGTCGTTGGCGTGGTCCTCATTGTCATCTTCATCGTCTTCATCGTCATCTTCATCAATGTGTGCATTCCTAAGAAAACTCAAAGGAACTCCGTACAACTTCTTAAACTCGGGGAGACTAACAAAATTCTCGGCCTCAACACCGAGTGCATTGGCGACCAATTCCACCATCTCGTCATACATCTCAAAGTCGCCCGTATCATAATTCATCAGCATTGGACCACCATCAACTCTAAGTCCCAAAATGTGGTGGACGTCGTCGAGGGTGATCGTCAACTCCCCGGAAGAGAAATGGAAACTGTTTGTTTCGGGATGCCACCGCTCCACAAACGCAGAGATCAGTGCGTGATCCAAGATCTTATACGAGTGTTTCGCAATATGCTGCAACCCAGTGGGAATGATTTTGGCCTTCACACCTTCTTTCAAATTGTCAAAATTTCATGTACTGCACATCTTAGCGTGGTTAATGACCCGCAAGATACGCGAGCTTTTCTAAAAATAAAACAATATAAAAAATATATAAATATAAAATGTAACTACTATTTTACAAAAGAAATGTAAATATCTAAGGTAATGAACTTGCCAGATCCTTCCAAATTTGGTAAGATATGTGGTTAGGCAGGGACGTCAATAGTGAGCAACCGATTGGCCTCACTTCCGGATCAGCTCTATCAGAAGCGGCCTTCGCGTGAGAAGGTCCGGAACCATCGTCCTCCCCTCTATGAACAATGGGAAAATCATCATCGGAGGAGGGAGAATCAGGACGAGTCTTCCGTTGCTTCGATTTACTTGCAACGTGTTTGGTTCGACGTGGTGCAGTCTGAGAGGGTGTCGCCGGTTCACTTATCGTTATTGGTTTTTCGCGAACCCGCTCAGCTTCACGTGCCTTCCGCTCCGATGCGGTAGGACGTTTTCTTTCACCCTCGACGTCAACGTCCTTCGTCTTCGGAGTCGAGTCGTGACTACGAATATTTAATATCAATCGATTAATACTTAGCAAACATCAAACAAGACTCCCAATTCAGGACTGCCGCTCTTTCTGGCAGTCCTATGTACTGTTAGGACTGCCAGAAAGAGAGGCAGTCCAGTTGTACGGCAAGTATTACACAAGACTGTCGTACTTTGTGGCAGTCCTTTATGCATAAAGGACTGCCACAAAGTACGGCAGTCCTGAGTTATACTTGCCGTACAAGTGGACTGCCTCTCTTTATGGCAGTCCTAACAGTACATAGGACTGCCATAAAGATAGGTAGTCCACTTGTACAGCAAGTATAACACAGGACTGCCGCACTTTGTGGCAGTCCTTTATGCATAAAGGACTGCCACAAAGTGCGGCAGTCCTGTGTTATACTTGTTGTACAAGTGGACTGCCTATCTTTATGGCAGTCCTAACAGTACATAGGACTGCCAGAAAGAGAGGTAGTCCAGTTGTACAGCAAGTATTACACAGGACTGCCACTAAGTGCAGCAGTCATGTGTAATATTTGCTGTACAACTGGACTGTCTTTCTTTCTGGCAGTCCTAACAGTACATAGGACTGCCAGAAACATGGACAGTCGTCGTCGACTCGAGAGGAACTGACTGGGGTTGTTCGAACTAAATTAATAGGATTTTGGGGGGGGGGGGGGAATTGACAACTTTAAGTATTAGGTTTCTTACCTTGATTGAGAGGAACGTTTGCGTCCCATCGTAGGGAGAGATCGTTGAAAAATGGTGAAGACAAAGAAAATGGTGGAGATGAGGATCGAAATCCTTACCCTGACAATTGCGTAAAACAAATGGAGAGAGATGAGTGGGAAATCGTGGAGAAGAAGAAGAAGAAGAGGAGGAGGGAAAATAGGGTTTGTGAAGAGAGAGAGGGAAAATTTGAAATGAGATTGATTTTCGGGTTTGGGGGGGGGGGGGGGGGGGGGGGGGGGGGGGGGGCTGTGGGGTTTGGACAGCCCCCTGAATGAAAATTTTGGACAGTCCGAGTAAAAGTTCCTCAAAGCCTGGCTAGCCCTAATCCTGGCTAGCCCCGAGTAAAAAAGGATGTGCCCTTATAATTAGCCTTATTTTTTGTACGCACTTCCTTACAATTCCTATTCCAAAATGGGAGTTCTGTCTCTTTCACATTCTCAATGGAAGCTGTGAAAGAGACCATGTGTATGTATGTATGTATGTATTGAAGAAGAAGACTAGCATAAGACCCACACACAGTGTAGATGGTTAACTTCAACTCTGAAGTAGTACATAGGAAATACTTCATACTGGGCGGCACAGGGGTTGAGTTGCCTTAGCTCCGAGCTAATTTTGGTTGTTCTTCGTCTCTATTGAAAATATATAAGTTTAAGTTAGATTTGGACTGGATCGGTCCTTTAAAGAAAAAATAGTCTGAAGAATTGTCCGTTGAAGGAGGTTGTCCAAGTTCGAAGTCTTATTAGACTTACTCCTGGATCGGCCCTGCTAGCTGTCGTACTAAGTTGTCTGCCAGTAAGATACCAGAACAGTTGAGAGTCAAGGATACCAAGTACAACTCTTCATTGTTGTTGAAGAGCTGGTCATGTTTCTATGTATTAGCTTTTTTCTGTTCTAATTTCCTTTCAATTTGCTTAGTATCAATTCAGGCTTCCTTAAACCTGGATGACATCTGTAACATAGTAAACTGCTCAGAACTGAAGCAGCACAATTTTTTATAAAATTCTTTTAAAATGACACACATGACGAGATCATCTAAATCTGGACTGTTCTGATACCATGTTAAATCAGAAGAACATTTGTCGTAATTAAGAAATCTATGTTATATATATATATATATATATATATATATATATATATATTGCAGATGACCTCTAGCCTAGTGGTTAAGAGAGCCTAGTGGTTAAGAGAGATGCATGCGGCCCGAGTGGTCAGGAGTTCGAATCCGATTCCAAAAATAATTTACCTGCATGCATCTCTCTTAACCACTAGGCTAGAGGTCATCTGCAATATATATATATATATATATATATATATATATATATATATATATATATATATATATATATATATATAAACATTGGACAATATGGAGATCTAAACTCTAATATCAAATATTATATGAAAACCTATAACTAAATAACCCAGATTTCATAATTACTGCTAATGTTCTTCCGATTTAACACCATAAAATATTCGATATTATAGTTTAGGTCTCTATATTGTCCAATGTTAAATATATATGGAGACTTTAAAACGGCTCAAGGTTGAGCCGTCTAAACTGTATGTATAGCATCAATTAATTATTTTACACGTCAAAAAAAATCAATTAATTATTTTTAAATTTTTAATATTATGTAAAAAAATATTGAAAATAATAATAATTTGTTATAAATAACATTCCAAGGATTTGAACTCACTCAACCAAAAAGATTACCTACCACCTTAACCACATGAGTTAGAATTTCATACTTAGATAATTTTATGTAGTTACAAATAGTTATATTTATTTCTTTATTTAATTTTTAATTACATGAGGATATACGTTTATATTGCTAACCAATTCCAAGACTCTTTATAAAAAGTAGAAATATATATATATAACAAATTATAATTAAAATATAATCAAATATATAACAAAATGTAATTAAAATATAAATATATATAATAAATTTTAATTTAAATACATTTAAATAATTTTACATTAATATTATTGAAAAAAAATTATTATACGTGCAACGCACGTGAATTTACAAGTGTGATATATATATATATATATATATATATATATATATATATATATATATATATATAGAGAGAGAGAGAGGAGAGAGGAGAGAGAGAGAGAGAGAATAAGGGAAGTGAGATGCCACCTTATGGGTGGTGGCTATTAGGGCTGCAAATGAGCCAAGCCGTTTGCGAGCTGCTCGAAGCTCAGCTCGATAAAAGCTCGTTTGAGCTCGGTTCGTTTAGTAAACAAGCTGAGTTCAAGTTCCATTTTCGAGCTCGTTTAATAAACGAGCCAAACTCAAGCTTAGAAGTACTCGGCTCGTTTGAGCTCGCGAGCTGGCTCGTTTATGAGCTTGCGAGCTAGCTCGTTTAGAAGCTCGTTTAGGAGCTTATTTAGAATCTCGTTTGTTCTTTGTTGAATTATAGATATAGAATCTCGTTTAGAAGCCTCCGAGATGGGTCGGCCGCTACTCCGCCGGAGCCCCCTCGCTCCGGGCTTCGCGCTCCCCCGCCGGTGGGCGCCCGGCCTCCCTGCGCTTGTCGTCTTTAGGAGCCCTCCTCTCCCCCTCACAGACGCGTCGATCTCCCCCCCGCCTCCGAGATGGGTCGGCCGCTACTCCGCCGGAGCCCCATCGCTCCGGGCTTCGCGCCGAGGCGGGACACGTGGGTCCTCGTGCCGCGTGGGCTGTCCCCTCGGTCCGCGCGTCTGCGTAGGGCAGACCCCCCCCCCCCAAGCGCCTCGGGCGTGCGCCCCGCTTCGGGTCGCGTGCCCGCACCCCCTCCCCCCTAGGGCCGCGTGTCCTTTCCCCTTAGGGCAGCCAGTCAGCCCGCACCCTTCCCAATGCGTGTTCCCCCCCTCGGGTTTCGCGTGACGGTTCGAATTCGGATTTCGAATTTCCAACTTTTAGTTTTTTTCAATGTCCTCTATTACTACCTGGTTTTTAGGAGCCCGTTTTGTGTTTTCTTGGCTCCACAACTGCTGTAATGCTCTGTCTGAGCCACATTTTCCTTTCAATAAAACTTTTCCTTCTGCTTATATATATATATATATACATATATATATATATATATATATATATATATATATTTGTGTGCATTGTATATTTATGTCCTTAATAATTTATATTAAGGAACTTTTTTTAATTAAATTTTAATAAATAAATTGTTAATATTACAGGTATTGAATTCAAACCTAACTAAATTGAAATCGAGCTCTTTAAGCTTGAAATCAAGCTTAAATGAGCTTGAAATAAAGTTGAATGAGCTTGAAATCAAGCTTAACGAACTTGATTTTGAGCTTATCTGTCACGCCCCGATTCCGTAGAATCGATAGTCGTCCCCCGGGCGTGATGCCGTGCGAACCTAAATTACGATCGCACAAGGCATAGTCATAAGGTTATCCGAAACACAACATCAAATTAGAGTACGCAGAGAAATTGAATGACGCATTTGAAGTAGAAATAGACTTTTTCATTGATAATAGAAACTTTACATGGACTTCTTTACAATCATTGCCGCGCGGGCTACAACATAACTCGACTTACAAAATAAACGCCGATGAGATAGTCGTTCCATACATTACATCCCTTTATACAAGCAAAAACTATTACACATTTCCACCTGCGATCGAGGCAAGCCGATTCGCCATCTTTTCTTTGGACTGAGTGCGGGGTCTTCTTCAAAAGGAATCCAGAAACAAGCCTTCACACGGACGAGGCTTCAAAAGTGTCCACGCCGCCTTGAGATTTTTAGGTGGCACGTCCTTCGTGGTTCGGGGTACCTGCGTGGAGAGCGAGGATCAGTACATTACACTTTGTACTGGTGCGTGGCAAGTTAAGTTTCCAAGCTCTCATTTAGTTGAATGAGTTTATATGACCTTAGTTCATGAATGTTTCTAACCATCCTAATGAATTTCAAGTGAGCATTGACAAGCATAATGTAATTTACGTTGGAACTTACCCCCGGCGGGCCGCGCCGCGCCCTTTGAAACTTACCATGTTCTTTCCTGTCAATTGTTATCATTTACATTTCTAAGTGCAATATTTCGTGTGTTTGGTCACTGACATCACAAGCCATCCTGGACTATAGCTTTGTTAGTCGGGGCCCTTGCAGCGCAAGTAGCGAGCCCCGCTGCAAGTCTCCGCTTAACCCGTGCTATCATCCTGCACAGCTATACCGTGTTTCCTCCTAGGCCGAGTCGATCCCGTGGCCCCGGGTAGTCGCTCGAGGAAACTCTCCCTTGTCGACAAGTTGTCCAATGACCGAGTTAAGGCAACATTTAGTTATTAAGGCCTAGCCTACTTTCTCTTTGAAACTTGATTATATTACCGTGTCCGTGCCTTTGCTTTCATCCTTTCATCCGTAGCAACACTATTGATTTACTTAAGAAGGGGGTCGAGAAGAGAAGGGTCAGCCACTCACCTTGAGTTCACTTCGGCGAGAGGACTTGTTGGTCGTGCTAGACGTCGCCTACGCGATTACATGAAATCGCACAAGCAACCGATTAGAACACTGCATTATTCAAGGAGTTCGATAGGAAATGCGAGTTCGAAATGCAAGCCATGAAAACCATCGAAAACATTCACGAAAACGCATTCAGAAAACAAAGCCAAAACCAACGCAAGCGGCGTGAAAAGCAGAGCAACGGGAGGTCTCTCCCGACTCAGCCGCAGAGCCAATCCTCGAGGCGCAACCCGCTGAATATGGGACTTGGTTCCGAAGAAGACATTCCATAACGAGGAATGGATCTTAATTCAACCGTTCCCCTTCGATCGACTCGGTCGATTCCGACCTATCGGTCCCGACCGAATCCATAGCGACAGTGTTCCTTTCTCGCGCACCCCGTGGACAAAGTACGGGGCACGATGTAGGGACGGGGCACTACACCATAACCAACTAAGAAAAAATTTCATCCTCGAAACTTAAGAATAGAACTTACCTCTACGAGAACAATGAAGGGAACTTCTCCTTCATTTCAGACTCGAGCTCCCACGTCGACTCCTCGGCCGAATGGTTCCTCCAAAGGACTCGGACTAGTGGAATAGCACGGTTGCAGAGAAGTTTATCCTTGCGCTCCAAGATTTGCACCGGCTCTTCGACATATGATAAGTCCGCCTTCAGGTCCAGCTTACCCAAATCTACCACATGCCCCGGATCGTGCACGTACTTCCGCAATTACGAGACGTGGAAGACGTCATGTACCTCTGACAATGCAGGCGGCAAGGCAATTTGGTAAGCTACCGGGGCGACTCGCTTCAATATTTCGAACGGGCCAACAAATCTTGGGCTCAACTTTCCTTTCGCACCGAACCGGGAAACTCCACGCATTGGCATCACCTTCAGGAATACATGGTCGCCTTCCGAGAACTCGAGGGGGCGTCGGTGCGTGTCGGCATAGCTTTTCTGCCGGCTTTGTGCTATCTTCAATCTTTCTCGTATCAACTTGACCTTTTGCACAGTCTGCTCCACCAGCTCCGGACCAAGTATCTGCCGTTCCCCGACTTCATCCCAGCAAATGGACGATCTACACTTCCGGCCGTACAAAGCTTCATACGGCGCCATTTGGATGCTGGACTGATAGCTGTTGTTGTATGCAAACTCGGCCAGCGGTAGATGGACGTCCCAACTTGACTTCAAGTCGATCGCACAGAGTCATAACATGTCTTCGAGAATTTGGTTCACCCGCTCTGTTTGGCCGTCAGTCTGAGGATGATAAGCTGAGCTGAACTTCAACTTGGTCCCCAGTGCTGAATGAAGACTACTCCAGAAGCGCGCTACGAACCGTCCATCCCGATCAGAGACGATAGAAACTGGGACCCCATGCAGCCGAACTATTTCATCAAGGTATATCTGAGCAAGGCGGTCGACGCTCCAAGTAACTTTGATGGCGATAAAGTGCGCTGACTTGGTTAGTCGATCGACGATGACCCAGACGGCGTCATTTCCCCGCGGCGTCCTCGGCAAGCCAACAACAAAGTCCATAGTGATGTGATCCCACTTCCACTCTGGAATGGCAAGGTTCTGCATCTCTCCGTCCGGTCGCTGGTGCTCGGCTTTGACTTGCTGACAGGCCATGCATTTTGACACAAAGAGCGCTACGTCCCTCTTCATGCCGTGCCACCAAAAGACAACGCGGAGGTCCTTATACATCTTGGTGCTGCCAGGATGCAAAGAATATTTTGCATAATGCGTCTCCGTCATTATCTCCTTTCTAAGTTCTGCGTCGTCCGGTACGCATAGCCGTCCCTTCACGCGCAACACTCCCGAATCGTCCTCTGCAAAGTCGGACGCTTTTCCTGTCGATATCAGCTTCCGCATCTTCTCCAGGTATGGGTCGTCCTTCTGTGCAGACTTGATCCTCTCCAGTAGGCTCGGTTCCACCCGCAGTTGCGCCAGTTTCACGTCTCTGAAACGAACCCGAAGCTCGATGCCCATTCCTTCCAAGTCACGCAGCAGTCGATCGTTGATGCATAATGAAGCTAAGTACTTTCGGCTCAGCGCATCCGCTACCACATTTTCCTTCCCCGGCGTGTAGTCGATCGATAAGTCATAGTCTTTGATTAGCTCGAGCCATCGCCTCTGTCGCAAATTCAGTTCTTTCTGGGTGCAGAGATACTTGAGGCTTTTGTGGTCCGTATAAATCCTGCACGCCACACCATAGAGATAGTGACGCCACAGCTTCAACGCGAACACAATTGCCGCTAGTTCTAGGTCGTGCGTGGGGTAGTTCTTCTCGTGCGGCTTCAACTGCCGGGAAGCAAAAGATATCACCTTATCCCGCTGCATGAGCACACACCCCAAGCCCTGGCCAGAAGCATCGCTGAAGATTTGAAATCCCTCCGTCCCTTCAGGAAGAGCAAGTATCGGGGCCGAAACGAGCCGTTGTTTGAGCTCCTGGAAGGAAGCTTCACAGTCGTCTGACCACTTGAATGCGACTCCTTTCTGGGTGAGGCGAGTCAACGGCGATGCGATCTTCGCGAAGTCCTTCACGAAGCGTCGGTAGTATCCCGCCAAGCCTAGGAAGCTTCGAATTTCGCTAACTGATGCGGGCCGTTTCCAATCAGCAACTGCCTCGACTTTCTTCGGATCGACTGTGATGCCCGCGGCAGAGATGATGTGTCCAAGGAATGAGACGCTGTCCAGCCAGAACTCGCACTTGCTCATCTTCGCGTACAACTGATTCTCTCGAAGGGTTTGGAGTACCGTCCGCAGATGCTCTGCATGTTGCGCTCGATCCTTCGAGTAGACGAGAATGTCGTCGATGAAGACTACTACGAACTTGTCAACGAACGGACGGAACACCCGATTTATTAGATCCATGAAGACGGCAGGGGCGTTTGTCAGACCGAACGGTATTACCAAGAACTCGTAGTAGTGGCCGTAACGAGTGCGGAAGGCAGACTTCGGCACGTCATCTGGCTTGACTTTGAGTTGGTGGTAACCCGATCGTAGATCAATCTTCGAAAACACCGTTGCACCTTGGAGCTGGTCGAACAAGTCGTCGATGCGGGGCAGGGGGTATTTGTTTCGGACGGTGGCTTTATTCAATTCCCGATAGTCGATGCAGAGTCGCATCGATCCATCTTTCTTCTTTACGAATAGCACGGGCGCACCCACGGCGAGACACTCGGACGGATAAACCCTCTGTCGAGCAATTCCTGAAGTTGTGCCTTCAATTCCTTCAATTCTGCAGGGGCCATTCTGTACGGAGCCTTCGAGATCGGCCGGGTGTCGGGGAATGTGTCGATAGTGAACTCTATCTCTCGATCAGGTGGCATGCCGGGTAGCTCGTCCGGGAACACGTCTGGGAATTCTGCCACAACGTCGGTCTCTCCCGCGTTTGCACCATCCTGTCGCACGTCTCGAACGGAAGCTAGATAGCCTTCGCACCCGGAATGCAGCATCCGTCGAGCAGATATTGCGGAGATCACCATGCAGGTCGGCGACGCCTCACCACACGAGTAGCAGAATTCAGGCACTCCAGGTATGCGGAATGTGACTTTCTTTTCAGCACAGTCGATGGTTGCGTTGCACGGACCGAGCCAATCCATGCCCAATATGATGTCGAAGTCCTTCATGTCTAGAACTATCGCATCAAGACCGATCTTTTGACCGCCGATACAGATAATCCCGCCGGCGCAAGCTAAGTTTGGGAGAATTGGTGCACCCGAAGGTGTGCTTACGCTAAGGTCGAGATCTAACGATATTACAGGAATTTGTGCTCGGCGGCGAAATCCGCCGATATGAAAGTATGCGAGGCGCCTGAATCAAATAACACACGAGCAGGTACATTATTGAAATTTAATATACCTGTCACAACAGTGTCGGAAGTATACGCCTCGTCTCGAGTCAGAGCAAAGACACGCCCCTGAGCATTAGGGCGTCGGTCTTGGTTGTTGGACTGAGTGTGCTGAGGAGGTCGGGGCGCCTGTCCTCGATTCTCCTGACGATGTTGTTGGGGTGGCACGTTACGATTCAATTTTCGGGGGCAATCCCGTGCTTGGTGGTTCCTTGCTCCGCAATTGAAGCATCCTCCTTCGAGGACATGACAATCGTTGGCATGGTGACCGAAGTTGTTGCACCTGGTGCACCGAGGTAGTGGGTTCTGCCCTTTGTAGCCGCCGTTGTTTGGACGCTTTGAAGCATGAGTGTTGCCTTCCGTATAGCTAGGACGTTTGTGATTGGAGTGGCGCACAACGTCGTCAGCACCGGAAGGATGCAGGTTCTCAAGGCGGAGGGCGTGATTCAGAGCCTCGCCATGGTCTTGTACTCCGGGACCCCGACATGTGCACCAATAGAGGGTCGCAGGCCCACTTCGAACCGTCGCACACGGCACTCTTCAGTAGGCAGAAACTGGCCAGCGAACTTAGACAACTTGTTAAATTATGTGGCGTACTGTTCTACTGTCCTGCTCCCTTGCTTCAACTGCATGAATTCATTCTCCTTCGCTTGACGAATGGCTGACGGAAGGTACTGCACTTCAAAAGCTTTGCGGAACGTGGCCCAAGAGATCGGCGCGGTGTTGTTGTCCGGTCGGATCGCTCGCTTGCGCACGGCCCACCAGTCGTGCGCGTTCAACCATAGTTGAAGTTGTGCGCAGGCGACTTGCTTGGATTCTTCAATGCCGAGCAGCTCGAAGTGATCTTCCAGCTCTTCCAGCCAGTCGATTGCCATGGAGGGACCCTCGGTGCCGCTGAAGGAAGCGCGGCACGCCTTCTTGAATTCGGACACTTCAAAGTTGTACTTTTTCGGTGCCGCTGGTTGACGCTCGGGATCCTCCGTGTCGACATCAATGGGTTGGATCGCCGGCACGGTGACGGTAGGCGTAGTCGCAGAATTTCTATTGGCCGCCATTGTCTGGACGATCTGTTGCAGGGTATCTAGCTGCTTTTGCTGAAGTTTGGCATGTGCATCAAAGCGAGCTTCGAACTGGGCCTGTCGTTCCCCTACCTGCTGATGCCGGTTCTCGGACTGGTTTCGCTGCGCCTCCATCATGCACAGCATCCTTTCGATTGTATCGTTAGAAGGTCCGGCCCGCGGACGATGCGAACTACTGGAGTCGCTTGAAGCGCTCTGTTCTTGCTCGGCCGTGGGCTCCGCCACTTCTGCGATACGAAGGCAAACGCATCAGTCACAAATTATTACGGACTCATTGTATGGAACAACGTATCTCATCGATGCGAGATCAAAGGATGTAAAGCCGTGCTCTGATACCATTATGTCACGCCCCGATTCCGTAGAATCGATAGTCGTCCCCCGGGCGTAATGCCGTGCGAACCTAAATTGCGATCGCACAAGGCATAGTCATAAGGTTATCCGAAACACAACATCAAATTAGAGTACGCAGAGAAATTGAATGACGCATTTGAAGTAGAAATAGACTTTTCATTGATAATAGAAACTTTACATGGACTTCTTTACAATCATTGCCGCGCGGGCTACAACATAACTCGACTTACAAAATGAACGCCGATGAGATAGTCGTTCCATACATTATATCCCTTTATACAAGCAAAAACTATTACACATTTCCACCTGCGATCGAGGCAAGCCGATTCGCCATCTTTTCTTTGGACTGAGTGCGGGGTCTTCTTCAAAGGAATCCAGAAACAAGCCTTCACACGGACGAGGCTTCAAAAGTGTCCACGCCGCCTTGAGATTTTTAGGTGGCACGCCCTTCGTGGTTCGGGGTACCTGCGTGGAGAGCGAGGATCAGTACATTACACTTTGTACTAGTGCGTGGCAAGTTAAGTTTTCAAGCTCTCATTTGGTTGAATGAGTTTATATGACCTTAGTTCATGAATGTTTCTAACCATCCTAATGAATTTCAAGTGAGCATTGACAAGCATAATGTAATTTACGTTGGAACTTACCCCCGGCGGGCCGCGCCGCGCCCTTTGAAACTTACCATGTTCTTTCCTGTCAATTGTTATCATTTACATTTCCAAGTGCAACATTTCGTGTGTTTGGTCACTGACATCACAAGCCATCCTGGACTATAGCTTTGTTAGCCGGGGCCCTTGCAGCGCAAGTAGCGAGCCCCGCTGCAAGTCCCCGCTTAACCCGTGCTATCATCCTGCACAGCTATACCGTGTTTCCTCCTAGGCCGAGTCGATCCCGTGGCCCCGGGTAGTCGCTCGAGGAAACTCTCCCTTGTCGACAAGTTGTCCAATGACCGAGTTAAGGCAACATTTAGTTATTAAGGCCTAGCCTACTTTCTCTTTGAAACTTGATTATATTACCGTGTCCGTGCCTTTGCTTTCATCCTTTCATCCGTAGCAACACTATTGATTTACTTAAGAAGGGGGTCGAGAAGAGAAGGGTCAGCCACTCACCTTGAGTTCACTTCGACGAGAGGACTTGTTGGTCGCGCTAGACGTCGCCTACGCGATTACCTGAAATCGCACAAGCAACCGATTAGAACACTGCATTATTCAAGGAGTTCGATAGGAAATGCGAGTTCGAAATGCAAGCCATGAAAACCATCGAAAACATTCACGAAAACGCATTCAGAAAACAAAGCCAAAACCAACGCAAGCGGCGTGAAAAGCAGAGCAACGGGAGGTCTCTCCCGACTCAGCCGCAGAGCCAATCCTCGAGGCGCAACCCGCTGAATATGGGACTTGGTTCCGAAGAAGACATTCCATAACGAGGAATGGATCTTAATTCAACCGTTCTCCTTCGATCGACTCGGTCGATTCCGACCTATCGGTCCCGGCCGAATCGATAGCGACAGTGTTCCTTTCTCGCGCACCCGTGGACAAAGTACGGGGCACGATGTAGGGACGGGGCACTACATTATCAAACTTGAATCAAGCTTGCTTATCAAGCCAAACTCAAGCTCAAACCAAGCCAAGCTCAAGCTTAATATAAACAAGCTCGAGCCATGCTCAAGCTCTAAAATAAAAAATTTATCAAGCTCGAGCTTGAGCTCGATTAATTCTAGTCAAGCCAAGCTCAAGCTTACAAAAGCTTGGCTCGGCTTGGCTCATTTGCAGCCCAAGTGGCTATATGCCACCCCTCCATGCTATCATCATGCTCCGAAAAGTGTGCAAGTGTATGATGATAACATAGGGGGTGACACATAGCCATCTCACCGTGAGGTGGCACCTCACCTCCCTTATTTCTCTCTCTCTCTCTCTCTCTCTCTCTCTATATATATATATATATATATATATATATATATATATATATATATATATATATATATATATATATATATATATAACAGACTATGAGAAATTGCTCCAGGCGGTCCAAGACAAAATTCAAGCAAATCCCAACGACGCCGAGCTAATTGCCGAGGAATGCTGCCTGTAAGATCAAGTTAGGAGACTGAGACAACTGGAAGAGGCTCACCTCCAACAAAAAGCAAAGTGTATGTGGCTTAAAGATGGCGACAGGTGCTCAAAATTTTTCTATGCTACTATTAGGTCCCGCCAACACAACAATGCCATGACCGCTCTCATAAACAGTGAAGGCAAGGAAGTCAGAGATGAAGAAAAATACAACATGAAGCTATTCAATTCTACTATAATCTATATAATCAAGATGACTACATAGAGGACTTTCCAGACCTTATTCCCAAACGAAGAAGGAAACATAATTCTGAGGAAGCAGGTGACTATGGAGGAAATAGACATCATCATTATGACGGCCGACCCTTCCAAAGCACCCGGGCCAGACGGATTCAATGCTAAATTCTACAAGAAACATTGGGGACAATTGAAGGGGCTCATATATCAAGTGGTGCATGATTTCTTCCTAACTGGACGACTACTGAAGGAAATGAATCATACTTTCCTTACCTTAATTCCCAAGAAGGAAGGAGCTATCAAACTGGGGGACTTTCGGCCTATAGCCTGCTGCAACTTCATTTATAAAATTATAACGCAGGCGATGTGTAGAAGGATGAAGGACATCATGACAGAACTCATTTCTCCCAATCAGACAGCATTCATCAAAGGTAGATCTATTGCGGAAAATTGCCTACTCGCACACGAGCTAGTTCGAGAGTTCAACAAGCCAGGCGGGAAGAAAGGGTGCCTTAAACTCGATCTGCGCAAAGCTTATGATATGGTAAATAGGAAATTTGTTTGCGAATTCATGCAGAGGATGGGGTTCGACAACTGGTGGGTGGACCGAATAGAAGAATGCATAAACACACCTACTTTCTCTATTATTATAAATGGACAACCTCACGGATTTTTTGGGAGCAACAGAGGCATCCGACAGGGTGATCCACTTTCACCATACCTATTCACTATAGTGATGGAACACTTCACCTGTCTATTGGACCTGGCGGTTCACATGAAGCTAATAAGTCCATTATATCGACGTATATCGCCAATTGTCTCACATCTTATCTACGCGGACGACTTACTAGTCTTCATGGAGCCGACAGAGATAGGAATTGAGAACCTTGGTCAGGTTGACCAGGATACCGGACTGACCCTCAACAGGAACAAATCACAAATATACTTCAGTAAGGATTGCCCGCAGCAAGATCACTGGACAAACTGCTTGGGAATAGAAAAGGGACAACTACCAGTTCGATATCTCGGAGTCCCGCTGACAGTGAACTATGCTACCGATAGCGATTGCAATGGTCTGGTCCAATACGTCCAGAGCAGGCTGGAAGGATGGCAGTCGCAATTACTTTCTTTTGGAGGCCGTATCGAACTAGTTCAATCAACAATACTGGCGATCACTGCGTATTGGATGCAAGCCATTATCATACCCATACAGACTATACAAAAAATAGAAAAATTATGTGCCAACTTTGTTTGGAGGGACGGATTGCACACCATCACTTGGGAAGAGCTTTGTCAAAGAAAGGAGGAGGGAGGAATCGACATAAGATCAGTACGGACACTACGCGACGTCGCCATGCTTAAACTTGCGTGGAGATACCTGGAGGGCAAGTCCTTATGGGCACTGTGGACTGCTAACAAATATGATAAAGATATGAACTTTTGGGTGATGAAGGCTGATAATAACTCATCGGTGGCTTTCAAACTCATCCTAAAGCAGCGGTCTATCTTAAAGCAGCGGATCAAGCGCATAATATGCACCGGCCAGGACACGAAGATATGGGCGGACCCATGGTTCAGCAAGGATAGCTTGATCGAAAGACTAGGCTGGCCAACGTTCGAGATTCTCGGCAACATGGACAAGGTTAGCAAATATATTACTAACGGCGAATGGAAGATCACCGATAGGTTCATCAAACAATGGTTCCAAGAAGAAATAAAGAAGATCCCTATTGAGAAGGATGGGCTTACTGACGGTTGGGTATGAGAGGGCGCCCCCCTCGGCAAGTTCGAACACAAACTTGTTTATGAACAACAGAGGCGAACGGCACCTGCAGTTCCGTGGGCCAATATAGTATGGACTAAAGGAGCAGCTTCAAAGATGAAACTCTGTATGTACAAAGCAATAAAGGACCGCTTGCTCACCAAGGAAAGAGGAAAGGCTTATAAAATTTCATATACAGATTCCAGATAGCCTCTGTATGTTATGTGGTAATGAGACCGAAACCAGGGACCACCTATTCTTCCAATGTAATATCACCAGTTTCATATGGAAGCAGATGCGAGCCCAACTGAACTTGAACAGTATGAGTCGAGGGGGTCTGCAAGAAACCATTGAAGAAGTACAAGCAATGGTTAACAAAGGGGCCACCATATTCCGACAAATAAGGATTAGACTCCTGGCAGCAGTGTGGCATGTATCGCGAGAGCGAAATCGAAGAATCTTCGACAAGCAGATAATATCCGTTACAGGAATCATACACAATATAAATAGTGACATACTATGTATGGCAGGCTGAACATACACTGAGTAGGGGAAATATTAGCTGAGGTTGTGAGCCATTGTAATACTTTTTTATTTTTCTTATCAATGAAGTACCACTTTCTTCAATATATATATATATATATATATATATATATATATATATATGAAGTACCACTTTCTTCACAATATATATATATATATATATATATATATATATATATATATATATATATATATATATATATATGCAAATGATCTCTAGCCTAGTGATTAAGAGAGATGCATGCGGCCCGAGTGGTCAGGAGTTCGAATCCCAGTGGGAGCGATTCCAGAAATAATTTACCTGGTTCCAAATATATATATATATATATATATATATATATATATATATATATATATATATATATATATATATATATATAAAGCGGATCAAAAGCCTCCCTTAGAAAACCTCCTAAAAATTCTCTCACTCTCAGCCGTCCATTTAATGTTAATATTAACATTAAATACTAAAATTAACATTAAACTTAACATTAAAATTAATATTAACATTAACATTAATATTAATATTAACATTAATATTAACATTAACATTAAAATTAACATTAAATGGACGACTGAGAGTGAGAAAATTTTTAGGAAGTTTTCTAAAGGAGGCTTTTGATCCGCTCCCATATATATATATATATATATATATATATATATATATATATATATATATATATATATATATAGAGAAAAAAAAAAAATATATATATATATATATATATATATAGAGAGAGAGAGAGAGAGGGAGCGGATCAAAAGCCCTCCTTAGAAAACCTCCTAAAAAAACCCTCACTATAATTCGTAATATTAATGTTAATATTAATGTTAATGTTAATATTAATGTTAATATTAAATTTTTTTTTTTTTTATATTAATGTTAATGTTAATGTTAATGTTAATATTAATTTTAATGTTAAGTTTAATGTTATTTTTAGTATTTAATGTTAATATTAACATTAACATTAATATTAACATTAATATTAACATTAATATTAACATTAAATTACGGATTAGAGTGAGGGATTTTTTTAGGAGGTTTTCTAAGGAGGACTTTTGATCCGCTTCCATATATATATATATATATATATATACCGCCGAAGCCCCCGCGATCCTTAGCCGTTGGATCGCGCGGGCTCGCGCGGGCCCCACGCGGGCCCCGTGCAATCCGATGGTGCAGGGGGGGGCGGGGCTTCGACGGGGCTCCGCGGACGGGGCCATTGATCCGGTTCCTATATATATATATATATATATATATATATATATATATACGCACAATCAATCTTTTTCTTTGACAGAAACTAAACAACTAAAACAAACAAGTAAGGGATGTATTCGTTTGTCGCATTATTATACACTCAATTGATTAGAAGAAGCTAGTAGATTCTTTCAGTTTCATCATTTGGCACATCAAGACTCAATTGATTAGAAGAAGCTATAGTTGATTCTTTCAGTTTCAGCATTTAGCACATCAAGCTTCATCTTCTTCTTTCAAATTTCAATTTGAGCTCTATGCTTGACAATAACAGAACACCAACAACAGGAAGAAGAAGAAATAATTCATTCATTTATTACAATGTAACAGTACGTATATACTTCCGAATCACTCCAGTTTTCTTTGAAGTTTCGATTTGAGCTCTATATTTATCAATAATAGAAGAAGAAAAAGAAAGGATGTTTGATACTAAGATATAGCCAACAATTTATATTTCCGGAAATCAAATTCTTCTTGAACTAAATTTTCTGAAAAATTATATTTTCATCTTGGGTGAATATATAAATATTTTCGAGAAAATTTTTTTTTGAATAATAAAAGATTAAAAAACTGAAAAAATTAAAAAAAACAAAATTATTCTTAAAAACTTTAAAAAGATAAAAAAAAATGAAAGAAAGTTTAAAAAATATAAAAATATTGAAAACATCATATATATATATATATATATATATATATATATATATATATATATATATATATATAAGGAAGGATAGGCATCCCCACAATTTTTGTATCCCCATGTTCACATCCGTTGGATATGCTTTAAGTCATATAATCTTAACCATTATATATATATATATATAATGATCCTTAGGAATCAAACTCAAGCAACTAAAAAAATACCTCCCACTTTATCCGTTTGAGTTAAAATTATTTAGTTATAAATATATCATATTAAATAGTTAAATATTTAATTAATTTTTTAATTAATAGAATATTTAGATAGTTTTTTTTTTTAATTTTAATTTATTTAAATATTAGTGATTTACATTCGGCTTGGACAACTTATTTTTGAGTCGTTTCAAATGCGTATTATAGTACTAGAAATGATTGGCAACATTAGTCCCTAAATTATATATGTACATGACGTCCATATCATGTTAGTGAAGTGTCGAAGCATCAACATAATAGAGCGATGGGATTTTGTTCTTAACTGTTGCAATAAAATCAGTCAAGACTCAGCAAAAGATGCTTAATGCCTTCCTGTTCTGAAAGACTGCCCACCTAACCAAATATTAATATGTGCATATATTATAAAGCTATAAATTGTGACACTGTGAACACAAAGGACAACGAAGCTAGTGATAGAATATATTATATATATATTTATATGAAGAAATTACTTATAGCAGAATATTTTCTGCTATTATTCGTTTTCTAATTACTTCGAACACTGCAGAACATGTTTAAAAACTTCGGATGCTTAAAATTTACTTGCTGATTTGAATCTTCCAAAAGTACGCAAATATTATACGTTAATGAAAGATACGGAAAGTTTGCGGACGAGTTTTCTTCGGATGATTGCTAACAAGGATCCTGACCGTCTCCAAACTGTTGTAACAGCCCATCTAAGAAAGTTTGGTATCAAATTCTGTTGGCATTTATCGGTTACAGCTATAATGTCGCTAATATTTACACACCTATAGTGCCTGGATAGTTGTGATTGAAATGTTTGTACTGTGTTATCGACTTTTCTTGACGTAGATATTCGCATGCAAGTATTTTCTTTTTGATTTATCAAGATCTATAGATAATAGTATATGTAAGTATTTTCTTTTTTATTTACCATGTTCGAGGCATGTTCGAGGAATGGGACCGACCACAAGGGCGGAACCAGAAATTTAAGTTGAGATGAGCTAGAGTGGACTGGGATGAGCTAACTCATATGGCCAGTCCACAAGTGGTTCCGCTACTGCACCGGAATCCGGAATGCAACACTTTGGAAGAATATTCCACATGTTTTTCAATTTAATCACAACAATCAAACATTTTAAAGTTTTTTAACTAACACCATTTATCACAACAACAACCAAAAAAAAAAATTAGGACGGATTTGCCTTGCGTGTACACGCATATGGTATACAAGATTTCGTCACATTCCTCTCACAAATGCACACCCCACAAGGACCCCAAAAAGTGAAAAAGGGGTAGGATACAGACATGAAACTATGTATCAAATATGTTCTCTCTCCTATAAAAATATGGATCACATTGATTATTTTAAAAAATAACACTCACAAGTGGTAGGACCTACGTTTTTTAAACATATTTGGTACACAAATTTTGAAAACACTGGATCTGCTCCCTTTGGATTAAGCCTTTGCCATCGTCGTGGAGAACTTTAGAAAATGTCATAACCATGTGGAAGATGTTAGTTCCTAAATTTCTTTCTTCTTCACAAAGCGATTCCATTTCCATCTAATAATCTTAGATTTGTGATTCACAACTTCCCCCTTTGACATTTTGGTAATCAATGTCCAAGAAATAAGTGTAGCCGAAATCAGAAATGAATACAAGACAATCCAACGGTTTCATGTCAAGTCAGCACTAAAAAGAGGCAGTTGAAGGCTTTATTAGACTGGCTTAAAGGAGGAGAGAGAGAGAGAGAGAGAGAGAGAGAGAGGGCTTTGGCTTGTGGAATGAAACTTTAGGAAGAATATTGTTGGTAGGAACTCCATCATTACCACCAAAGAGAAGTTGATGATCATTACTCGTTTGATACACTGTAATGTAATCGCAATGTAATCAAATAAAAAAATTCATTTGATTATATTACGATTACGTTACAGCGAACCAAACAGGGTCTTAGGGTCCTTCGTTCTAGCCAAGTACTAGGAATTTGCATTGTTTGATGCTCACTTCGTTCTAAGACATTGGATTCCTGAATGAGTATAGGAACAATTAGGGGTTGGTGATGCAAAATGAAAGAAAGAATGGAAGCTAAAACCCCATAGGTACGTAGCTGCCACTAATCAGACTTTGACATCTCTCTTGCTCGAGGTGAGTTTTCAGGATCAAACACCTCTCGTCTTAATTTTGAGACATCCGATCTCGATTTTGAGCTCGAGTTCTCCAGTCTCCTGCATCTACCTCTTGCTTTCGACAAATTCTTAGTCTTACCTGATTAATTGGTTTGTACTGTATAAGCCCATGTACCGAAAAAATAAATGAAACTAGGCCCAAGACAAATGTCCTAAAACTCAATATGTCAGCTAAGCCTGAGCCTAACTAGATCCAAACTCACCCCCAAGTGTACCCAACCTATTCAATATGACCTGATATGTAATGTAGGTAATCTCTAATTCAACATTAGAGCACAAAGAAATATAAACATAAGTATATACTACTTTTTCTTACATTAACTTGAATATCCGAATATAAATGAACAGCATGAGATACTAGCATTTCATATGTTTATTTGAAGAAAGATCACAGACCGATGAAGTTGACAATGACATACAAATTACGGAGGACCATAAGTTCTTCAGACATCAGCTAATATAGCCCTAACAGTTTTGACTGACGAGAACAAATCCGCAAGAAAGATAAAATGACTAGTTACTACTTACCACCAAAAGACTCTTCAGACATCAGAATTTTTAACCCCTTTTGCAATAGGGGAATAATAAATCCACTAGAATGCTAAAAGACATAAAAGATAGGTGAGGAATACATAACAAATATGAACACACGCTTGTGCACAAACAGACACAAGGGAGTTATTGCTATTGAAATGAATAATCATTTAAACCGCTAAACTCATGACATTGGTATACTTTTGCAGACCATGCTGCACATATTTCCCTTGATTACAAACTACACTATGGTTTCAAGCTAAACTTGGCAAGAGCACTCATATAAGAGAGCGAATAAATCTGAGCATGGACAGAAGCTGGTTAAGTAATAATGTAATATTTTACTGACACAATGAAGTTCTGGACATAAACTCACTTTGTTAAACAATGCTCATCCACTCTGTGTCAGCCGGATTATGCAAAACCAATTAGGTACACTTTAAGAACACAGTTGTAGATTTGAACCCAATATTTGTTAATAAGTTTACTGCACAGGTAAGAAGTCTGCATACTCTGCTAATGAATTGTGCGTAGGCAGAAGCATTATCGTTTGCGTGTGTACAGTACACATTGCCTCTGTATTCACTCGAGGATACTTAACAATTGTGAGTGTTTGCAATAGAGTACACCTGTAGAGGAATGAGACATGTCTTATGCTGGACATAACTGTAGCATAGACGAACCAGTTGTACACTCACCTGACATGATAACCTCTATCTATATCACTAGAGTAGAGCCCATCTGCAGATAATCGGTGACAGTTTGCGGAGCAGATCCTAAACTATAGGTGTAACATACCTCTCCTGTGGTGAAATCGAAGGTTTCAACAGGCCCATTTTAATATCAGGTTCAAAAGCTCGGTTTCAGTATCTTTTTCGGATCATTCCATGAGTATTGGCCTCGGCGGTCGAGTGGGAGGGTGGGAGGTTTACGGAATCTTATTTGAGAAATATTTTGATCAATGGCATCTTCTCTAAAATATTTTACTCAAATGAGTTGATAAAAGCAAAATGAATTAAGTATGCTGAATTGTAGCTGATGTGCAAGTAAAATAAGCAATCAAAGTTTCATTTAATTCAACATGCAAGATAAGAGAAAGTAAGAGTGAATAGAGCTTCTTCCTCGTCCCATTTGCTACAATTAGGAGTGAATAAATCTCCCCAGTTTAGTTCCAAAACCGGAAACATGGTCAAAGGTTCGTGTTTGACCGCTCCAATGGCCGGAAGCTCAGTTGGAGGTGTTCAACCACTCCAATGGCCCGAGAGGACTGCTGAAGGTTCAAATCTAATAGGCGTCCAATCTGGTATTCCTCTCTTAATTTGACATTAAAAAATATGATGCTAAAAAACAATCCTAAAACTTTGTATACAAACTTTTATTAATCGACATCACACCAAATAATCATGACACATACTAATAAAATTGAGAAAGTATTTCCATTTTATTTTATGATTCCCATTTTTTATTTTTAGTCCTTCCTTCCTAGTGCTCTACTTTATACATATATCAAATCCTTCTTAGCATCCTTGTTGATTTTTGAAGATTCATCACAACTTGAGATCTCTCTAGAAGGTGTTGAAGGGTTCCTGACGCGGGACGAAGATCTAAACACAAATTATTAGTATGAAATTAGGGATTTGAGAAGATTTGGGTGCGGAAGCTTTAATTGAAGAGTGAACATCAACTATTATAAATGTCTCAAAAATTATAATAAAAATGCAAAATAATACTATGATTACCGTTGAAGACGTCAACGTCAAAAGCGAGAAGCTACGTTGAAAACGTCAACGTCGAAAGCGGAGAAGCTACGTTGAAGACGTCAACATCGAGAGCGGAGAAACTACGTTGATAGACGTCAACGTCGAAAGCGGATAAGCAACGTTGATAAAGAGATCCACTTGGTTTTGGCATCGTAACATATAAACTCAAAATAGATTTCTAATTTTCAATTCTTCGATGTATAACTTATGAAATTACAAACTATTTATAAGCTACAAAACAATAAAAAGAGGATAAACTAAATCTCTACGTTCTTATCCATAAGATAAGTCAATGAATCCCGAACCAATCCCAACCAATTCAAGAGATAAAATTATCTTTATTTGTCATATCCTAACAAACAAACTAAAAAAAAAATCCAAAATAACCAAAAAAATTCAAGTTCTCCATCAGTTCCTATGCTTTGCTACTAAAAACCCTTCGTTAACCCTTGAAATCTGCAGCTTAAATTGTTCTTCTATTATTGTTATCACTATGTTCTCATGTTAATTTCTATTTACGATATCCTTTCTAACCATCTTCCACCAGCATATGTTGGTCATACCAATACATGCATGTGTTGGGTTGTATCTCGCATCCGGTTGGCCACTCAAGGTGGTTCGCAATGGTTCGCAATGTAAAGGGAGTTGATCATAAGGTTTAGTCCCTTCGGATAGAAAGTGGGAGCATGAGGTGTAGATAATTGGGATTGGTCCAAGCCTTACATGAAAATTCTCCTTTACGGCATATAGACCGAGTCCAGTATCATACCTCATGGATCAACTCCAGTTCGAATTACATCGCATTCCTACAGCATGTGTTCATTAAATGGAACTTCTAAGACCACGTACATTTTGAAATGCAATCTGCTCACCACTACATACCAAGCACTTCTGCCACTATTACATCTAACTTGATTTCTGTATCTCAAACCTCACTGTAGTGTGCTTGCAGTTCTTCTGAAATCAGTATCAGGCTCCATTCAGGCCTGTTTTTCCATTTGTGTATTTCTAGTAATCCACCATCCTTGTACTGCAAATACTACAAGAGAACATGGCCTCCTTTCTACACATTATAGTCACAAGTTGCTTAATGAGAACCACCTAGAAAGTTTAGTACGAATATAATAAGTAGTTGTGATAGGTCATATTGCTATTGTCGTAAAATTAAGAGTTTTGAAATTAATGAATTTTAAAGAAATTTATAATGGGAAATGTTGTAGGTACGAGGTTTCAATATGTTTAGGAGAGAAAGATTTGATATGGTTTAACTAATCTATTTAACCAATCCTATTGACTAGGACTATTTCCTGATGATTGGAGTAATATAATACATTTATATAAAGAAGGGAGATATTGGGGAAGTCATTACCTACTAAGAATGTTTACATAAGGTTTTTATTGATTAACAAAAGATCTAGGATAGAGTACCTAGGGAGATAATGTGGTGGGTTTGGGGAAAGAAACAAGACTAACCTACTTAAAATATGGATTGGTATTTATGGTGAGAATTTAAATATTTGCAGTGGAAATGTTCGGAATTGAATTTTGAAATCCCACAAAATCTTTATAACCTATTCATTATTACCATACATGAAACACAATTAAGGATTCTCAATCTTCTCCCAACGACAAAGATAAGTCCATAAAAGTGTCTGTCTGTAACATTCCGGACATGCCCACATTCGTAAATCAAACTATTGGTCATCTCCCCTTGAAAGACTTTCTCTATAGGAGCTCCTTCATCTTGCAACCCCTCAAGTAGACACATCAACAGTTCCTGAGCATCCTGATGCTGCCCCACATGGAACTGGTCGTACTTCTTGGATACCTGGTCGAGGAGAGGGTAGGGAACAATAATTTCTCCCGAAAATTCAAGAAAATGACTCGTATCCAAGAATAGGACCAGAAGGGCCAGAGTGATTGGAGAAGGCCGCCGGTAATCCGAGTGACTATACATGAATCTACGGAAAGGGATGGCATGCAATAGATTTTGAAGTACAACGTTCAAGAAACAATTGTTCTTCATGTTTTCGATACCTTTCACTAGACCCCTTTGCTTGCTGGGATGGGCTCCTCCTCTTCCTCCTCCCAGATGGGCTCCTCCTCCTCCCCTCTTATGGGCATCCTCCCCCTCATCCTCCTCCTCCCTGGTGGGATCCTGATCCTCCTCCCAGATGGGCTCCTGCCAGATGGGCTCCTCCCCTTCATCCTCCTCCTCTTCCTCCTCTTCCCTGGTGTTACCCCTTTCCCTTTCGATTACCGGCGGCCTTCTTCCATCACTCTGGCCCTATTCTTGGATACGAGTTCTTTTCTTGAATCCCCGAGAGGAATCATTGTCCCCTACCCTCTCCTCGACCAGGTATCCAATAAGTACGACCAGTTCCATGTGGACAGCATCAGGATGCTCAGGAACTGTTGAGGTGTCTACTTGAGGGGTTGCAAGATAAAGGAGCTCCTATAGAGAAAGTCTTTCAAGGGAAGATGACCAATAGTTTGATTTTCGAATGTGGGCATGTCCGGGATGTTACAGGCAGACACTTTTATGGACTTATCTTTGTCGATTGCTCGTCGTCCCCTACACTTTTATGGACTTATCTTTGTCGATTGCCCACTCCCAAAAAAATTTCACTTTTTTTTTCCTTATATATTTTTATTTTTGATTTTTTTATATGGGCTAGCCCTACTCTAGCCCACCCGAATCTATTGTAGCCCATCCCAACTTCAGTTTCTGGATCGCCCCTTCTCATGAGTATTTAAAATCTTATATGATTACCTTTTTGCCCCTCTTATACATCCTCTTTTTACATCACTTTTGAAAATTCTCTTTTAAAAAAAATGATCAAGTATGAATTTAAGTTATCAAGAATGCATGATCTTCTACCTTCCCTGTAGTCCTTTTCTGAAAATTGTAGGCATGCCTCTTCCTTTGCTTCCCAATATCATTGTTCCTATTTGAGCCCTTGGTTGACTACAACACCTCAAAATCACCCTACACTTTATCACCCTCATCATAATACAAAGCCTAAACCGACTTTACTATTTTCGTTGATCTGGTAGAGGACGACAAGACATACCTTTGTGTGGGTAGGACGATTTGTTGACATCAAAAAACATTAGGGGCAAAAATAGCATTCTCCTTTCACATATCGTAATATCATTGAAGCTATTAATATGCTATCCTACCCAAAAAAAGGCATTCTACACCGTTAATTTAAAACATTAATAAATCAATAATTAGCAAAATCATTATAATTTTAATAATAGTTATTTTATAAAATATGAGGTAACTAGTGCCAACATAATTTTAAAATCCTACCTTGACTATGGTTTCAAAATCCAAATGCCAATCATAGGATTAGAAAATCATGCTGAAAATCCAAGCCATTTGGAGATTCAAATATAATCCAGGCTAGATTATAAAATACATGTCGACTACCCACCTAAGGATTGTACGATTAGTAGGACGAAAACAAAATATATAAAATATCACTCCAAAGAAAGGTCAAACAAAAATGAGGAAGTAGTCGCACTGAATGTACAAAGAGATGCCAAGAAGAGAGTTTTTGACATCTAGGATCAATCGTTTATCACGATCTACGTTACACAGACATGGATACGACACACATTAAGGACTCTATGGCATGGACAAGACACCTATTTTGGTGTTTCATAGTATATTTTAGAGTGTCCCCTGGTTGATCCAATACTATACGTGCCCAAAATTTTGAAGCGTTCGTGCTTCCTAGATCACAATGGACATTAATCACGATGGAGAAATTGAAAAGGATATTGTATATAATGTTGGGAATCCAGCATATAAGATAAGAGAGCAATATGGTTGGTCGACAAAGTCGACAGCCAGAGGGCACCAGATTCCGGCAAACTCGCAGGCAGATATCCAAGTCTAATGAGGTATTTTTCCAGAACTATTTGACCGAAAATCCGACATATTTCAGGCCTGGCTGAAGTTTGATTCGGATTCAGTTCGCAGATTGAGTTTTAATGGTCCAGATATGTTTCGGACTGATTTAGGGGCAGGGTTCCTAATAAAGAAAAGATTTCTTATCTATACTATTATATTTATACTACTATGTAATAAGAAAGGCAGGCTTCACCGTGAAATTTTCTTCTTCCAAATATGGCCTTACCTAAGTTTACTAATTAAAAAAAATGCTCATTAAATTTAATGAGGACAGCTAGGTAATTACGTATAACAAAAATAAGGAAAATATAGTCTACTCTTCTGGTGCCTTTTGCTCTTCCCAAGTGCAGAAAAAGTTTATTAATAAGCGGTTAAAATATGTGCAATGCACGTGCATATATACAAGTCTCCTATAAATAGGAAGTTAACAGGAATTACAATGAGTGTTCTTCTAGGGTTCAAGGAAGATTCTACCGCCGTTCTAAGAGTTCTACGGCTCTTAGGTTCTTGCACTTCAAGAAGGAGGAAGGGTTTTTGAAGGAGCGTCATCTACTCTTTCAAGTTGAGATCGTCACCGCTGCGTCAATGGGCAACCATTAGCAGGTGAGAGATTCTTGTAAGGGTGTGGGGTTTTAGTGGATAATCATTATATCATTGTATCTATCTTTTAAGAAGTGTAATAGATCGACTCTTGGGGCAAGGGAGTCGTCGTATACTTTATATTTGCAAACTAT
Source organism: Iris pallida (assembly GCA_029216955.1). Lineage (NCBI taxonomy): Eukaryota > Viridiplantae > Streptophyta > Magnoliopsida > Asparagales > Iridaceae > Iris > Iris pallida. Next base: position 4,981,739 of record JANAVB010007199.1, read on the forward strand.
TCACTAAGGTTGGAACTTGTCCAGGTGGCCATAGCCACTACCGCATACGTGCTTGTTCTTTGCTTAACTTTCGTAGTATGTAGTAATTAGTGATTTCTTTGTTGGATTTGTGTTCGACAACGTCTGTTGCACGTCTATAATCCCAATATATAAGATAAAAAAGATATGGTGGTTGAAATCTAAGAGTGTTTTGTAATGACGGGATATCGTTGAATTCGAAAATTAAAATTATATGATAACAATAAGATCAATCATATTTTTCTGGATTGGTAGGGGTGTGCATTTAATCTATTCAGTTCAAATGAATTGTAAGTTTTCCAAACCAACACTTAAACACAAAGTGTATAGCTCCAAATCGAATCCCACAGCATAACTCTAAATTGTATTAGAACGGATCGTACTGAATATAGTTGAGTACCATTGAGAAGAAGGTTAGGTTGTTGGACTTATATAGTGGATTTGAGAGCAGTGTTCTAAAAATCGGCCTAGACGTCCGCCTAGGCGCTAGGCGCCCGCCCACCGCACCAAAAACCCCCTAGGCGGTGGGCTAGGCGGCTAGGCGGGCCCTAGGCGCCCCTAGGCGGCGGATTTTTTGAATTTTTTGATTTTTTTTTTTGTTTATTCTTAGTTGTATTTTTGATATTTGTTTGGGTTTTAAGATAGTATTTGGATTTTAGAACATTGAAATTTCAAATTTCAAAATTCAAAATTTCAAAATTTTCAAAAATAAAAAATAAAAAAATTCTATGCGCCGCCTAGGCGGGCTAGGCGCTAGGCGGACCTCCGCCGCACCGAGTCCGCCTAGCGCTTTTTAGAACATTGTTTGAGAGTTTGGACTTTGGGTTTATTTTTTGTGCACTTATTTTGGTGTATTTGTTTTAATTACTTGCGCACGTGTGTACACATGGTTTTTAATAAAGCACATGGTTGATTTCTCAGATATGTTATAGTTATTTGAATTTTGTTGCATTTGGTATTTAGGGTTTGTTTTATCTAGTAACTTGTCTTGATTAGTAATCTTGACAGGAAAGGTTTGATTTAACTAAACTCATGTTATAGTTATTTGAATTTTGTTGCATTTGGTATTTAGGGTTTGTCTTATCTAGTAACTTGTCTGGATTAGTAATCTTGACAGGAAAGGTTTGATTTAACTAAACTCATGTATTCACTAAACTTTTAGCTCGAGGATCGTGACTTGTGAGCATTCAACGTTAGGTGGATTTTGGAAACACAAAATGTCACGATACACACACACAAACACGAATGGATTCCACCAATTTGTTTGGCGTGCCGTTGTACTGGTCACACTGAGACGGCCTGTCCAGATCCATCTGGTGAAGCGTCCCGGAAGGAAGTTATGGAGGTGTTGAGAGAGAACATGAAGATCCACTTTGCTCCTCTTGTAGGGGTGGATCTTGTGTTGATAAGATAGACCTTCATCCGAATCAATTGCCTAAAGACTCGGCATCCGGCGTGTTCACTAAGACCAGCTCACCTGGTTGTGTGCATAGTCTGACACGAGAAGAGACCGGAGCACTCAACCCGTGTCATAGCATTCATCCAAACCGTGGGGATGTCGCAGTCCCAGCTGGACTAGCCGGTAACCCGACTGCTAGGGAGATAGAGTACTGCCTCAGGCAGAGGAGGTCATTATTGAGACCTCTTCTACCATGGAGGTAGGTAGACTCCTCAAGGAGATAGTAAGTCGTCAAAGGGAGGAGCTCCCTTCAAGGGTTGACGGACAACCATGTGACAACAGCTGAAGACTCACGGAAAGCGCAACAAAGGGGCTAGGAGATGAGGCAGATGGGTATGAGGCCTCAGCTAAACTACGTAATGATGATGATCTGCAGCTGAATAAGGAGAACGAGAAATGACTGTCTTATGCAGCAGGAGGATGAGTGTACGCCGGGGCGGAGAGCTCGTCGCAAGAAAGAGGGTAGTAGTTTAACTGTGAGAGTTAGTTCTTGGTAGTATACAGTGGTTATTACACCTGCAGTGACGTAACTTCAAGTTAGATTTCTTTACGGCAGCTATAGGCATTCAAAGAGCTTTAGAGTGGGATTTATCTTCTGTATAGTTATGTTTTTCTGGGCTTCCCAGCCAACTCTAGATAGTTGGAGCACTTCCATGTTGGTCAAAAACAGTGGGCAGGTTTGCTGTATCCAGGAGTAGGATACCCCAATTGCAATTTAGGACCACCACTGAGATCAAGATCTCGGTTGAGATTACCAAGACCTCAAGCCAGGGTATGTAGCAGTTGAATGGTACCGAGGAGACTGAAGTCACTGAACTTTGATAGGAAATAATAGATGAAACAATTGACCCTCCCTAGACTCTGCATTAGTTGGAGCTTCATGGTTCTGGGACGCCCTTTTCTATTTCACTATCTAACACGAAGCTTTTGACAGAAGAAAAAAAATGAAGAGATGGCAATGAAAGAGCAACAAGAACGGAAGTAACTAAAAGTGAACTACTTCATTTCATTAAGGTAATCTACATTGTAAGGGAGTAATTTATGACCTGGAGATACAGAATGAGCTGATGACATCATCATGAGGGACTGAGGGTCTCTTGCAAAGAAACTTTGAGAGTCGCCTTCTGAAGCATCAAACACCTTAGGAGAGAAGTCCTTGCGGTTGCCTATCAGGTGGTCACAGAAATGATTACCCCAAATGTCATAGGTGAAATCTCTTCCAAACACATCCTCTTCCTTTCTTTTCATCGTTTCCTCCTTACTTAGCTTGGATCCAGGAGCACGAGCGTAAGGGGCAATCGGAGAAGCTGAGGCCAAGTTTGAAGTAGATGAACCAGGTGCACGCCAGCCACTAGTTGGAAACGTAGCAGAGGTCGATAGGACAGGTTTTCTACTACTTTTCTGAGGTTCTTGTACTTTTGTTTCCATCGGAAGACTGAAGTCCTGTTTATTTTGTTGCTTCTGTTCTTCCAAAAGTCCAGAAAAAGAACTATAAGAAGAGTTTAGAGCAAAGGCATTTGGGGACATGGGTGACGATGGTGTGGAGTTCCCACTCTGACTACTCGAAACTTCAAGTTTGGGTGCTAATCCTCCTCCAGTAGCCCTTTTCTTTCTTCTCCTTCCTCTTTCTTTCACAACCATAACAGTGAGGTTACCACTATGTGATGCTTCTGATGTGTTACAGCTGTCCGGCACCCTAGCAAGCATCTTGGTAGAATGTGGTGACTGTGATGTGGATTTCTGTTGATGATCTGTATCCTTATTCTCCTTCGTCTTTTGAGCATTTCCTTGAACACAACTTTCATTATGGGAATATCTACTGATCAGCATACCTTCCTCAGATTTTTCATCCTTCTTATTTGACCTAGACAACAATAATATCAATGAACAATATTAAACTACAAGGAAACAAAATAAAAATAACTTATGTAGAAATTAGGGGTGCAACTTGGGCGGGTTGGGTCGGGTTTGAGGTCAACCCGAGCCCAACCCGATAGATCACAAGCCTAGCCCAAGTCCAAGCCCGACCCGACTTCGGGTTCAACATATGAAGTCCAAGACCAAGCCCGGAGGATCGGATTGGGCTCGGGTTGGGTCGGGTCCATCGGGTTTATTGGACTCTAATATGATATTTGAAATAATTTTAAACAAGAGTAATATTAAATGCATAATCAAATAGCAATCAAGCCTCGATCATTACAAAATAAAACTGAAATGAGATTTAGGATAAGGAATTGAAGAGTTCGAGTGAAAAAAAAAAATTAATTTAAACTTTTTATTTAAGTAGCATGAAACAATATATATATAAATTATATGTATGTCGGGTTTCGGGTTCTTCGGGTTACCCAACACATGAACCCAAGCCCAACCCGATTTTTGATCGGGTTCAAATATTTTAACCCGAGCCCAAGTCCGAACCCGAATATTTTCAACCCTAACCCAACCCATTAACGGGTTTACCCGATCGGGCTCGGGTTTAGCCCGTCCGAGTTGCACCCCTATGTAGAATGAAGAGACTAACCTGGCATTTCTTGCATTTCGTTGAATACGAGAAGGTTTTTGAACTTTGCTGATGGTGGCTATAGTGGCCTCGCTCTTGATAGAAAATCCTTCATTGCCTGATGAAGTAGGATGCAGGCGAATAAATAGAAGTAAACAGACAATGGAAACAGCAGTAAACACTGGCGCAAAGAGTTTCCAAGTCGCCGTCCACAAGAGTGATTTCTTGCATAAATTAATCAGACTGACTGGAAGACTTGCTTCCATGGGTATTGCAAGAACACCAGAAAACATTATGAGAGTAAGGTTCCTCAGCACCAGAGCTGCAGAAAAATCAGGTTGATACGAAATTAGAAGTTTCACAGATTCTCCAGGCTCTAGAGAGAAACCTTTGCAACTGTGTATCATAAACCCATCCATACCACAATTGGTTCCTGAAACTTCCAGGTTTGTAACCTCTAGAGGAAGCTCTCCTGCATTTTTTGCATAGAGTTCTTTATACAACTGATGATCACAGGATTTGCAGGTAGTTTTCATGTTGATTAAAGAATACGGGGACGATAGGTTGAGAGAAAGTGGCAATGGAAGATTAAACTCAATCTTGTTAACAGGTTTAGACCCCTCGAGGAGAAGAAGAGAATATGAGCCACCAAAAGCTCGAAGAGACAACCATTCAATGCCTGATAGGTTGTTCCTTATTAAAGCTGAACTGCTCCATCTGCATTGGTTTGATGGCTGGAAGAGAACCGGTCCGAGTTGAGCACTGCCAAAAGGTTGCACAAAGGCTTCAGTTGTTGCTGAATCTAGTAAGGAGAACCCATCCTGGGTTTCTCTTCTGCTGATATTGACTAAGAAAAGATTGAATGATTCATCAGGATTTTTGCATTGATCAATTATCGTCCCCGAGTTTAACAGAAGTTGCATTATTACAGGACTTTCACTTGGGTTGTGCACAGTGATCCATTTAGAAAATTGGGCACCGATTTGAACCACTGGAAATAGCAACTCATGATCTTTAAGCACGGATGATTTGCTCATGGTGCCTTGAGATTTCCAATTTCTAAGTATCAGTCGATCTGCTTCCAGTAATTCTGTAAACTTTGACTGCAAAATTATGTCAAAAGTAAAGATATTGACTGCTCAGAACATAGATTATGTTTAGCCTATATAGTATAAGTGTGAAGATTACAACATATTTAATAAGCTAAACAGTGCCATTGCAGGTTAACAGCTGAAAGTAAACAGAATTGAATACATAGTGAAATCTAAAGTAAAGCCTGCCAGATTTTTTTTATTTGCTTTAGCTTGCCGGTTCCTATTGATGTTTTTGTACCAGAAGTTAATCATAACTCTAAGTTAACACAAACCCTTTTCCGAAAGATAACATGAACTATACTGTCATCAGAATTTAAAACAAACCAAAAAATTGGAAAATGCACCTGTAATTACTGCATCAAAGATCTTAACATGTCGTATTCGGAATAGCAACATTGAATAACATCATTTTGTTGGGAAAAGGCTTGGAAGACGATGATGTGTAAGCATATGTTGCTCAATGTCATCTATGTAAAGTGGGCTATCAATCTCCAGAACCTTGTTATCTTATTGGTTATAATTATGTATTACTTATGTATATAGAAATTTAGTTTCATTTCGACTATTTGCAAGGGATTGTCTACAATAATTTAAGAGCGTTGAATTTCACTCTCTTTTTGTGGTCAACCAAATGCATTTAGGACGAATAAGGGAACTAACTTGATCTTGGTTAACATTTGATTCCTGAGTCAAAGCGAGAGACTTGAGTGTCAAAAGGTCAGGTCTGGTTAGGCTAGGTTCGCTATTACTAATGTTTTTAGTGATGTTTGGTGCACTAAACTGAGTGTTATTTGATTTAGGGAGATTAGGAAGTCAGTGTTAACTTTTTTTATCATGTCCCCAAATTCCCTCTTTCTTAGCAATCCTATATTGTATGGATTAGAGTTCTGTATTGCAAGCCTCTTCTTCTCTATTGCAACTCTAGATTACATAAACTGGTATCAGAGCTTTCTCATTCTCCTTACCTGCTCCACAATGATGATGATTGGAATCATTGGATAAACATGGAACTTTGAATGTGGTTAAAGAATTGTCCTTGTTTCCTCTAAGGATTGGGGTTGCAAGAGTAAAGGTTGCATAACTGGGATGAGTCGTTGGTTTCTCTTATTTTGTATGTTATACAAAATACTCAACTTCGAATGGATAATGGATTAGATGGGTACTATAAGTAGAAAGCATAAGTTTTTCAGCAAAAAGGTGAGCTGTACTACTAACACATCTATGATGTCTGGCCAGTAAGTGGCATAGGCTTAGCCTCTTGGGTTTAAGTGGTTCAAACTGATTGCGAAGCTTGGTACGAACACATCTATGATGTTTGGCCATTAAGTACTATAGGCTTCGCCTCTTGGGTTGAAGTTGTTAAACTCATTGCAAAGCTTTGTACGAACACATCTTTAATGTTTAGTCATTAAGTACGCCTCTTGGGTTAAAGTGGTTCGAACTCATTGCGAAGCTTGGTACAAACACATCTATGATGTTTGGCCATTAAGTACAATATGCTTAGTCTCTTGGCTTAAAGTGGTTCAAACTTCTTTATGCTCGTGCCCCACTGAGTCATTTCTCCCAAAAATAGGCAACAAAAAGAAGCTACATCTTATGAAAACTGTGATATGTGGTACATTTCCTCCTATAATTGCTGTAAATGACAAAGTAGCTGGTGGTCATTATCATGGAAAAAATAAACCTATTATGTTGCTAAGGCGAAGATAAAATCAAATGACTTGACCTAATTAGTATCACTTCCACCTATTTCGCGGTGGTGAGAACTTCTTGTGCGTTAACAGTTGCATAAACTAATCCATAGAGGTAGGAGTTTGAGATAACAAATTATTATAAACTTTAACACAGAGAAAGCCTGTCAAACATTTGAAGACGAACCAGCAAAATAGGTTCCGATGTTCAGCTAGCATTGATTTTCTAAGAGAACTTGTAGTGTTCCTAAACATCATAAAAAACCTTGATGTTAACTGGCGAAAGTAAACTGGTGTTTCTTACATACAGTTAGAAAGTCTTACCTTTAGTGGAAGTGATTCCGCGATAACGCCTTCAAGGGAACCAGTTCTTGCATTAGATAATTTTTCCTTCTCTACTTGATATCTCACTCCAATGTATGAACCTTCAAGACCACCAACAGCTTCACTCCTGTGACAGGCATGGACCAACTCCTGGCAAGGAAGTATAATCTGGGGACTGACGGAATCATTATTTACTACAGATAACTTGCAGTTGAAACTTTCCCAAGGAATTCCAGTTGGGCTGTCCTCTGATCCAGTCGGAGTAGTATAACTAATCAAAGCTACCCGTGTAATAGACCCAGGATAGAGAAGTAAACCTTTTGTATATTTGATCTCAAAAGCCTTTGAGCTCTCCGCAATGTGTATCAAGCTTAACAAATTTGATGCACTATTCCCTAGAGATAGACTGCAAACCATTCTCCTTCCGTTCCATGGAACAAGTGATTCAAAGAAGACCGAGACTGAACCTGATAAAGAATTATAATTTGCCCTACCATCGACTTCCACCTCAAGAGGGACTATAACCGTATCAGACTTATCTCGCCTAGAATTCCATAGCTCCATGCAAATAGCTCCGCTAACTTTTCCTTTGACAGGAGGCCACAAGTTCACCTTTACGGTAGTTTCAGTATTCTGAGGAGGAACCTCTTGTTGCCCACAAGGCCAATTCTCCGTCCAAGAATTCCTGCCACCAGCCTCGCAAAATGAACCAAATTGCCGCGAAGGCTGGTGAAACACTTCAATGCTACATATGGAATTATCAAAAGAGCTTGTATGTTCCGTATAGACAGAGACCTGTGCACTTACTTCCTCAACATAAAGTCCATCCTCGAAATGATTATACAAGGAAAAGTTCCAAGTCAACCTTCCGTCCGAAGAAACATCAAATCCCCCAAAGGGCTCGACTCCATAAGAAGATTCAACACCTATTCCTTTACACTGCACTATGAATCCCCCAAAGTTCGTCTGCAACACAATCTGAGCAGAGATCGAGCCCAAGAACCTCGGCAAGAAAACAAAAGCGATCAAACCAGCTTCCCCAGGAGCCAGCAACAGCTCGTTAAAGCTATAAGCATAAAACTGCTCATCAGTAATGAATGGTTCAAGCACATGTAACATACTGCTATTATGATTATTCGTCACGTTTAAATAAACCAATGCAGGGCTTAGCAAACTACTCATCCCCCAATCCAGAGAAGAAGGGTTAATCTCCAAGTAAGTCGCCGCCGATGGCAATTCTGAGTCAAACCCTTCTGGATTCAAATTCCTATAATCAAGCAGAGGCAGACCTCTACAAAAACCGACAGCAGCAGCATCAGAACTCCAGTCATCTACCTTCAACCTGTCGGAAACCTCCCCAAAATCAACCAAAGTTGAAGGGAAACAAAAGGATTCGGAATCCGGGCAAGCGTTCTCCAGCTCCGAGAACCACGGAAAAGTCTCTTGAACCTCACTCAACCCCCTAAATTCTTGCAATCCATCACTTAACCAGCCATGTCCGGCGCACGGGACCGACTGATAGCGATCCTCCACCTCTGCGACCGTGTACGGCAAGACAAGAAACACAGAAACAAGCACACTGAAGAGAACAGCAATATTCCTGCTTAATGCATATAAGAAACGGGTCAGAAGATGTTCAATAGCCAACGTTTTGTTATGAAAAACCCATTTAAAATGTCACAAGAACACAATCAATAAAGCTCAATATTTTTGTCATCAAAGACCCATTTCTACCTCTAAGGAAAAAAGGGGTCAACGTGTTCATCAAATTTGTCATCAAAATCCCATTTCTACCTATAGAAAAAGGGGTCAACATGAATGTACATCTAAAAGTTGTTTTGATGCGTCATCAAGAAACTATTTCCTGATCAAGAAACACCAATTTGATTCTTTTCTCAGTTATTTCCTTTATATGGGGCTGTTTGGATAGATGTAACTCTTTGAAAGTGTAAAAGTGGCACTTGCAGCAAGTTGAGTTTCCGTGGACTTGCAGCATGTGGCACTTTCCAAAATGTGTTTGGATAAAGTACTTTTTGTCTGGTGAAAGTGGAAAAAAAATTGGTTTGGTGTTTGGATAGTTATGTAAGTAGAAAGTGGAAGTTTTTTTGGGAGATGTGGTAAACCTAGGTATGGTTACCCCCAATAATTAAATTAGTTATCATAATTAAACCAAAAAAAAATACAATATATATTTTTTTACCACAAACACATAACCCATTTTGCTATTTTTATTAGATAAAATAAACTAAATTAATTAATCCAAAAATAACCCAAATCAAATATATATCCTCTCTCTCTCTCTCCTCTCTCTCTCTCTCTTCTTTCCCAAAAGAAACCCATTTTGCTCATCACCACCGCCTCCTCCAGGCCCTCCTCTCTCCACCGCCTCCACCACCTCCACTGCCTCCTCCCACCGCCTCCTCCTCCTCCTCCTCCTCAGACCACCACCACCTCCTCAGAACACCACCACCACCTCCACGAGCCACCACCACCGCCTCCACGAGCTGCCACCACCGCCTCCTCCTCCTCAGACCACCACCGCCGCCTGAGAACACCACCACCACCTCCACGAGCCACCACCACCGCCTCCACGAGCCACCACCACTGCCTCCTCCCACCGCCTCCTCCTCCTCCTCCTCCACGAGCCGCCACCACCGCCTCCTCCTCCTCAGACCACCACCGCCGCCTGAGAACACCACCACCACCTCCACGAGCCACCACCACCGCCTCCACGAGCCACCACCACTGCCTCCTCCCACCGCCTCCTCCTCCTCCTCCTCCACGAGCCGCCACCACCGCCTCCTCCTCCTCAGACCACCACCACCGCCTGAACGAGCCGCCACCACCGCCTCCTCCTCCTCAGACCGCCACCACCGCCTCCACGAGCCACCACCACCCCACTCCAGCTCCCCGCCACCACCCCACTTTCATCCCACCTCCCTCACTTTTGTGAGGGAAGTGAAAATGAGCAAAAATCAAAGGAGAGTTACTGCCCACCTACCGCGATTTGACACTTACCGTTCGGTTGCTGCGGCAAACCAAACGCTGCAAGTGGTAAACTCGACGACCACTTTCATGTGAAAGTGCCACTTGCAGCGCACTCTCCGCGATCCAAACAGCCCCTATATGTTGGGGTTTAGTTTGAAATTGGTCACTAGTTATCCGGTCCCACCCTCCATGATGTGGCAAACTCCAATTCAATATTTGAGCCATCATATATTCACTTGCACACATGGGTGTGTTAGCTCGATGGTCGGATCTCTCTTTGAGAAACGGTGATCTTCATATCCCCCCCCCCAACCCCCCGCGAAGAGTTTTCAACTAAGTTATTGATTTCAGAACACGTGTTGCAATTTCAGAGTTTTGCTCTTGTTAGCAATTTCATTGTTTGTTTCTCAGCGGTTTAACCACTTGTAGTGCTTTAGCACAGAATTTGCAAGTTTACTTGCTGTAATCGCCACCTCCGTGGTCAAAGTTTGTTCAAGACTTTGTTACGGATTTCCATCACTTTCAACAACAATATACTCATAGTCAGAAAAAATAGCAATAATTAACTAAAAGAAAACACTTTCAATAGCTCAGATATTTTTTTCACCAAAAACCCATTTTGATGTGTCATCAAGACACTATTTTCCTTATCAAGAAACACCGATTTGGTTATTTTCTCAGTTCTCTATACTCATATTTCAAGAAAATAGCACTGATTAAGTAAAAAGAAAACACTTTCAATAGCTCATTGTTTTGGTCATCAGAAACCCATTTTGATGGGTCGTCAAGAAACCATTTCCTGATCAAGAACCACAAATTTTGATTCTTTTCTCGGAGCAATAACACCGATTAATAATAATAAAAAACACTTTCAATAGCTCAGATATTTTGTTCAACAAAAACCCATTTTGATGTGTCATCAAGACACTATTTTCCTTATCAAGAAACACCGATTTGATTATTTTCTCAGTTCTCTATACTCATATTTCAAGAAAATAGCACTGATTAAGTCAAAAGACTTTCAATAGCTCAATGTTTTGGTCATCAGAAACCCATTTTGATGGGTCATCAAGAAACCATTTCCTGATCAAGAACCACAAATTTTGATTCTTTTCTCGGAGCAACAACACCGATTAATAATAATAAAAACAATTTCAATAGCTCAATATTTTGTCCACCAAAGGAAAAAAAAAAAAGACATTTAAAGTGTCATAAGAATACAATCAATAGCTCAATATTTTTGGTCATCAAAAACCCATCTTGATGGGGTCATCACGAAACTATTTCCTGATCAGTGCAATGACAATGATTAAAAAAAAAGGAAACACTTTCAATATCTCAGTATTTTGTTCTTAAATAAAATATAAAAAATAGGTGGCATAAGAATTAAATCAAAAGCTCAATATTTTGGTCATCAAAAACCCATTTTGATAGGTCATCAAGAAAGTATTTCGCGATAATAATTCTTTTTTCAATTATTTTTCCTATATTCATAGTTCAGAACAATAGCAGCGATAATAATAAGAATAAAAATACGAAACTTATATCAAAATGAAGCTTTTTTTTCATCGACTTCCAGCTCCTTGGGGGCGGTAAGCTTACCGGTCCTTCGTCTCCGAAGAGGGGTGAGCGTCTTCGTCCACTGCCATCATCGCCATCAGCTCAAAGTGGCTGCTGCTGGAAAAGAAAAAAAGAAAAAGGAAGGAATTTTATACAGTATGTCGAAATGACAAATATGCCCCTGGTGGATTCTAAAGATCGGGTGGCCCCGGCGTGGGGTGTGGGGACCACGTGTTAGAATGGAGGGCATGTTGGGAATTTCAAGTAGGAGAGACCTATGGTTGATGGTGATCACACTGTTTAGGGTTATTTAGTATTTCGGTATCACATAATAATTAATATTAAAAGTTGGGTCTTTAAATTGTTGTCCAACGTTAATTAATATTAGTTATTGTAAAACAAAGAGAAGGAGATGGAGAAAATTATTTCTTCGTTCATTTGTGTTGATCAACTTGACAAGAGCCTCTTATATAGGCTTACAAATGAGCTTACTATCATGATGACAATTAAAAAGAATAATGCTAAAAGTCATAGGTTATGGATAACCAAAAGGCATAAGTTATATACACCAAATAATAATGATAATTTATTCATATTTACAACACTCCCCTTTGGATATACACCATTAATTAGTTGGTGGTATATGTGCATTTGTTGCCTCGACGATCTTGGGATGCAAGCAGTTCTCTGATAAGTCCTACCAAAGGTCCCTCATCCTGTCTAGCTGGTTGAACGGGCGGAGCTGCCTGAACTGGAGGTTCCGAGCTTCCGGGAAGCATAACTCGGGAGGCTACTCCAGAGTGCTGAGCTTGATCTTCCTGGCGCTGGGGTGCTTGTCGAGCTTCCTCTGGCTGGTTGGCAGGTCCGGGAGTAATGCCGCTGAAGAAGACGACATAGGGAACAATAAGGAAAGGACCAGGACAGATCAATGATACAAGCAATGTGATCAGGTCGAGATTCTCAGGAATTTGAAGATACGAGCAGAGATCAAGGACGAATATTGATTGAGACATCTATTCGGTAAACCCTCACATTTCTTGAATGCCAAGACCTGCATGGGCCACCACTTAAACCATGTAACGCCCTAGAACCAGAATACTGGAGAGCGGGGGCAGACATAGCCAGCTACGTATATTGAAATAGAATACATCTCAACTATACGGTCACGGCTGTCTAGATATGAGGGTTTACTACAAGCCAGCAGTCTCTTAGGGTCAAGCCTATTGTCTCAATCTCAAGCAATTAACAGAGTTACAAGATATTAGAGCATCAAATATATATATATATAAGGCGTCCCAAATATTACATATTGGATGATCATGAAGCTAGTCGTACAAAATGATAGGACTAGCAAGAGTTCAGTCATACATGATCAACCCTAGGATTTGTTAATCATGTTTACAGCCCGTAGGCAGACAGTAAGTAAATGTGCATCGAGCTAACAGGTGCTCGTCGGCTAAACGCCTCAAAAGAATAAATTTACATATAAGTGGGTGAAACAAAAAGGGAAAACCCACTCGTGGTCCGGGTTCCGTCTAGTTGTCACCATTGGGCTGGAAGCTCGGTAGATCCTCGGGAGCTGCTCCGAAATCTGGCCACACAAAACCAGCTGGGTCAAACCCCAGAAAGAGCAAGTGCCACAAAGGAGGCCACAAATAAGAACAAAAGCCAGCATATCAGAACATAAAGAATAAAAGAAGTACAAGTAGTAAAGTACACAGGGCGATAAACGACTAGGGACGTGGAACCATTCCGGGAGCCAGGTTACAATCCTTAAACCAAACAAGGACCGGAATTGTAACCCTTCGCCTGAATAGCTCTCTGTCTCTACTCATTTATCGTTAAGATAAGTAAAACAAAACATGCTCAGGAGATAGCAGGTACAGGGGCTAGACAAGACTTAGACAGAGCTGGACACCATTCATTCACAATCGGCCAGGCAAGTACTACGGCTTACTACTTTAACTAACTAGGGTTATCACAAGCCTAATTACTAACAAGATGCAAGTAAGAATTCCAGTCCCAAGCCCTGCAGACTATCCAGTTATCCTTCCGCGGGTTGAGAGTTATAGGTGGGTACATTGCCCGGGAGACAAATGTACCCTTAGGTGACTTAGAGGGTGCAACACATGACAGTGTGCTGGAAATGTGCTCTACTCGTCGGCAAGCTACAAGTCCATTAAAGCGCCCAGATAACGAGATTGCCTGTGACTGGGAATTCTCCATGTTCTAGTTTGATCTAATCATTAGCCTAATCCAATTTAGCGCGAGTCCCTGGCCGTGGTACCCAGGAAGTCACGTCCTAGACATGATGCAAGATAAGACAAGTGGATTGTACAAGCAGGCAAGCAGGAACACCCACGGTGTCAAATTGATTATACGAGTCAAGTTACAAGTTACAAGTCAAGTCAAGTCAGGAGTGCGCCGCCACGGGCCACTATCAAGTTATCAAGATAAATCATGTCAGGGTACTGTCAGGAGTGCGCCACTATGGGCCACTATCAAGTCAAGTTGGTCATGTCAGGAGTGCACCACTACGGATCACTGTCATGTTATGCTAGTTCCTTGTCATACCAGGCCATGTACAAAAGTTATTCCCAACATATTAAGCAAAATCAAGTTCATGTCAAAAGGCGTAAGGATATAAAATGGGCGTAAAATACCTAATAAAATACTAATATAAAATAGGACTATAGAAGAGCCAAGATCAAGAAATAACAAATTCATCATAGACAAGTAGGTTGTGCAGGGTATGTACTGCGCAGGGTGCCAAGTGCGCAGGGTGAGCTGCGCAGGGGTGAGCTGCGCAGGGTACCAAGTGCGCAGGGTGAGCTGCGCAGGGGTGAGCTGCGCAGGGGTGAGCTGCGCAGGGTACCAAGTGCGCAGGGTAAGCTGCGCAGGGGTGAGCTGCGCAGGGGTGAGCTGCGCAGGGTACCAAGTGCGCAGGGATGGATGGCGCAGCAGATGGATTGCGCACAGGAGGATTGTGTAGGGGTGGATTGCGCAATGGTCGATTGCGCAGGGGTTACTTTGCGCATGGCTGGCTTGCGCATGGCTAGCTTGCGCCAGCGCAATCCAGCACAGCGCAAAGCACTGGTCAAGTGATTGCGCAATCGGCCATGCGCTAAGGAGCACAGGCCGGGGGTGCGCAATCGGCCATGCGCTAAAAAGCGCAAGGCAGAGGGCTGTTCTTCCTGGCCGAGAGCAAGTCCAAGAACACCAAGAACTTCAATTCTTCATAACTTAGCCAAATTAAAACCAAATCTAGATTTTCAAAGTTCTAACTTGAGTAAAATCGAATTCTCTTCCACATGGAAGCATCAAAACATACAAAAATCAAAGTTAAATAGATCAAAACCATGTAAATCCGAAAATAGTAAAAACCTAGATCTAGAACAAAGGAAACTCCAAATCACAAAATGTCAAGTTCTAAAGTTGTTCTCCATGGCCTAATCTAGCTAATGGACAAATAAAAGTGGTGCTTATTTGATGGCAAGGTGCACTTGCCTAATGGGTTGGGGAGTTGTGGAAGAAGGAAGAAGAAGAAAATTAATGGAGAGTAAAGAGGAGAGAGAAAGTTTGGTGGAGATATAATGAGGGTGGTTGTGTTGTGTTGAGGGTAGAGTGTAGGTTAAAGTGTTCCACTCATGATGAACCAAACCAAACCAACTTCCACAAAATAAAACCAAGCCATGGTCCAAAACCCATTTACGAGAAACCAAAATCCGCAAGTCGAGAAAATTAAAAATACTTGCCAAAATCAAATACGAGCATAAATACGAAATACGGGAAATGAGGGTGACAACTCTACCCACCTTCAAAGAATTCCGTCCTCGAAATTTAATCAAGGAGCTAGAGATTGCCACGACAAGCTATACTAAGCACAGGCAAGCTACACTAAGCAGTTCAATCATACAATCATACAATGCAAGCAAGGAAGGAAAATCGTAAGGCATAAGAAAGATATTATACCTCACGAGTCAAACAGGTAGGGGTATTGCGATCGGATGTCGTCCTCACGCTCCCACGTTGACTCACCTAGAGAGTGATGACCCCAAGCAACACGGACTAAGTTAATAGTCTTGTTCTTGAGCGTCTTTTCTCTCCGGTCCAATATAGACACAGGCCTCTCCTCATACGAAAGGTTGGTACCAACAACCAATTCCGAATGATCTAGGATATGGCTCGGGTCCGGGATGTACCATCTTAATTGGGATACATGGAATACATCATGTACCTCACTTAGCGACGGCGGAAGAACGAGACGATAGGACACATCGCCTACTCGCTCCAGAATATCGAACGGCCCTATATACCTAAGACTAAGCTTTCCCCGCACGCCAAAACGAATGACGCCGCGGGTGGGCGAGATCCTAAGGAATACATGGTCGCCGACGGTAAATTCTAAGGGACGCCGATGAGCATCGGCCTAATGGCGCTGGCGATCCTGAGCAACTCGGAGGTGATCTCTGACTTTCCTGACCACTTCAACCGTCTGAGAAATCAGTTCTGGACCGAGCATCTGCCTCTCTCCGACATCGTCCCATGCTAACGGGGATCTGCACTTCCTGCCATACAGAGCCTCGAAGGGTACCATCTGGATACTGGCCTGGAAACTATTGTTGTACGAGAATTCCACCAGGTGCAGGTGATCCTCCCACGAACCACCGAAGTCAAGGGTACATGACCACAACATATCTTCGAGAGTTTGTATAGTACGCTCTGACTGCCCATCTGTCTGCGGATGATACGCTGAGCTGAACTTGAGACGAGTTCCCAAACTTTGATGAAGACTGCGCCAGAAGTGCGATGTGAATCTCGTATCCCTGTCTGATACTATGCTGACTGGCACTCCGTGGAGTCTGACGATCTGCCTGAGATACATCTCTGCTAGCTGCGCCGTCGACTGTCCAACTCTAAATGGAAGAAAGTGTGCCACCTTGGTAAGCCTGTCCACAATGACCCAAATAGCATCTCTGCCTGCCGGAGATCTGGGTAACCCAGTCACAAAATCCATGGTAAGGTGCTCCCATTTCCATTCTGGGATCGGTAAAGGTTGAAGAAGTCCAGCTGGCCTCTGATGTTCAGTCTTGACCTGTTGGCAAACCAAACATCGAGAGACATACCGGGCTATCTCCCTCTTCATACCATTCCACCAAAAGTGTTGGCGAATATCTCTGTACATCTTCGTGCTGCCTGGGTGGATAGAATACTGCGAACTGTGAGCCTCTGCCATGACTTCCTGTCTGATATCTCCACTGGGTACACAAAGACGCGTGTCGTGTCGAAGTATACCATCCTCATGAATACATAACTCTGGCCTTCTTCCTGCTTCACACTTTGCTCTGAGCCGCTGAATCTTGGAATCTGTTAACTGTGCTGTCCGGATCCTCTCAACTATGGTGGACTGAATCTGTAGGCTGGCCATCAAGGCCACATTGGAAGGAAGAACCACTTCAATTCCCATCTTCTGAAGATCCGCCAATAGCTCTGGTTGCGCTGTTAGAAGGTAGACTCCGGCTCTCCTGCTCAACGCATCTGCTACCACGTTGGCCTTCCCTGGGTGATACTGCAAGTCCACATCATAGTCCACCAGTAGCTCGAGCCATCTTCTCTGCCGCATATTAAGATCCTTCTGGATGAAAACATACTTCAGGCTCTTATGATCAGTAAATATCTCCACTCTATCTCCGTACAAGTAGTGCCTCCACAACTTAAGTGCAAACACTACTGCTGCTAGCTCCAAGTCGTGGGTCGGGTAATTCTTCTCATGATCACGGAGTTGACGTGACGCATAAGCAATTACCTTCCCATGCTGCATCAAAACACATCCCAATCCTCTGCCTGAAGCGTCGCAATAAACTGTGAATCCTCCGGTCCCATCTGGAAGGGTAAGAATGGGAGACGTTATCAAACCTCGCTTTAACTTCTCAAATGATTCCTGACATTCTGCGGTCCAAATGAACGGCATATCCTTGCGGGTCAACTGGGTCATCGGTGCTGAAATCCTTGCAAAATCTGAGACGAACCGCCGGTAGTAGCCGGCCAATCCAAGGAAGCTGCGAACCTCTGCCACTGAGCTAGGTACTGGCCATGCCTCGATAGCCACAATCTTCTGGGGATCCACTTCCACTCCTCCTCTGGTAATGATGTGACCCAAGTAAGAAATGCGATCGAGCCAGAACTCGCATTTACTGAACTTGGCGTACAACTGGTGCTCTCTGAGAATCTGGAGGACAACTCTGAGATGCTGCTCGTGCTCTGCTTCACTCTTGCTGTAGACCAGGATGTCATCAAGGAACACTATCACAAACTGATCCAAGTAAGGCATAAAAATACGGTTCATGAGGTCCATGAACACTGCCGGCGCATTGGTCGCTCCAAAGGGCATAACTAGAAACTCCCAATGCCCGTACCTAGATCTGAACGCCGTCTTCGGGATGTCCTGCTCTCTGACTCTGATCTGGTGGTATCCTGACCGCAAGTCTATCTTCGAGAAAACTGAAGCCCCCTTGAGTTGATCAAACAAGTCATCTATCCTCGGGAGAGGGTATCTGTTCTTGATTGTCACTGAGTTCAAGATACGATAATCAACACATAGCCTGGACGTACCATCTTTCTTTTTCACAAGAAGCATCGGGGCTCTCCAAGGCGATACACTAGCACGAATGAATCCCTTGGTCCTGAGTTCTTCAATCATCTTGTACAAAATCTGCAACTCTGAAGGCGCCATTCTGTAGACTCGCTCTGATACTGGTGCTGTCTCGGGAATCAAGTCTATGGTGAACTCAATCTCCCATTCTGGCGGCATCCCTGGAAGTTCCTCTGGGAAGACATCTGGAAACTCTTTAACTATCCGGGGCAACTGCACTGCTGCTACTGCCATCCGTAATACTGGAGGAGATGGCTCTACTGTGCCTCTGGAAAATGAAAACTCTGGCTCTCCGGGAATACTAAAGACAACTCTGCCAATATGGCAGTCTATCCTAGCATAATGGTTCCTTAACCAATCCATGCCTAGGACTACATCATAGTCTGCCATAGGGAACTCTATGAGTCTAGCGGAGAACTCTCTACCGCTAACTACGATCCGACACGAGGAAAACACTCGATCTACTCCCACAAGACCATTACCAGTAAGTATATTGAGCCTCACTGATAATGACTCGGGCTCCAATCCTATCCGTGTCGCAAATCGTGCAGACATGAATGAATGCGATACACCAGAATCAAATAATACAGATGCTGGAAAGGTGTTGACGAGAATAGTACCTGCCACTACCTCACCTGGTGCAACTTCTTCTTCCATGGTCATCATCATAGCCTGACCTCTAGCTGCGGGTCCCCTCTGCTGGAAACCCCTCTGTCGGTTCTGTGCTGGAGCCTGGGTAAACTGCTGCTGGTTCTGCTGTTGAAAGGCCTGGGCCTGAGGCAACAATGGCCTCGGGTACTGTTGTTGCTGCTGCTGCTGGACTGGAACTGGGGCTGGTCCTCTCACCGAAGAACTAGAAAGGTTGGATGATGATGGACCTCCCCTATTCGGGCAGGTCCCTATCTGGTGGTCTGCTCCTCCACAAGCGAGGCACAACCCCTGTGCCCTACGACACTCTGCCACTACATGGCCCGGCTTCCCGCAATGAGAACATCCCACCGCGGAAGACTGCTTCTGCTTCTGCTGCTGCGGATACGTCGGGGTTGAATGCTGAACCGATGTCACTGAGGCCGCCCGCCTCGGAGTTCCAATGGTTATACCCCTAGCTGCCGGGGCTGGAGCTGAAGATTGGTGCATCTGGTTGTGGGACCGCTTCCTGCCTCCGGTCCTGTCCACAATTCTCCGGGAGGTATACTCATGCCTCCTCGCTGCCTTCAACACTGCATCGAACGTCTGGTGCTCGAACTGCTCCGCAGCCAATAATATCTCTAAATGCAGTCCCTGCTGGAACCGCTGGACCCTATCGAATTCGGTTGCCACCAAGGTGGGGGCGAACCTACTCAGCCTGGAAAACTCGGTCGCATAGCCATCGACCGTCCTGCCTCCTTGCTTCAAGTTGGTAAATCTGGTCTGCAGGTCGTACCGTGCCACCGCATCGAAGTACTTCGTCTGGAACCTCTCTCTGAACGTCGCCCAAGTGACTGGTGCCGCTAACCCCATGGCCTGAGCCGCCCACCAATCGCGAGCCAAGTCTAACAACTGTAGGCGTACCACCGTCACCTTCTCATTCTCAGGTGTCCTAGCTGCTTCTAGAACCACCTCGGTATCCTGAAGCCAAGCGTCTGCGGCAATCGCATCTTCACTGCCGTCAAAGAAGGGAGGGTTCAAGCGCTTGAAACTGTTGGCCGCCTGATTCCCTTGGGGACCTCTTCGGTTTAGTGCATCATGAACTTCCTGGTGCAAGGCGTCGCCTCGACGATCTTGGGATGCAAGCAGTTCTCTGATAAGTCCTACCAAAGGTCCCTCATCCTGTCTAGCTGGTTGAACGGGCGGAGCTGCCTGAACTGGAGGTTCCGAGCTTCCGGGAAGCATAACTCGGGAGGCTACTCCAGAGTGCTGAGCTTGATCTTCCTGGCGCTGGGGTGCTTGTCGAGCTTCCTCTGGCTGGTTGGCAGGTCCGGGAGTAATGCCGCTGAAGAAGACGACATAGGGAACAATAAGGAAAGGACCAGGACAGATCAATGATACAAGCAATGTGATCAGGTCGAGATTCTCAGGGATTTGAAGATACGAGCAGAGATCAAGAACGAATATTGATTGAGACATCTATTCGGTAAACCCTCACATTTCTTGAATGCCAAGACCTGCATGGGCCACCACTTAAACCATGTAACGCCCCAGAACCAGAATACTGGAGAGCGGAGGCAGACATAGCCAGCTACGTATATTGAAATAGAATACATCTCAACTATACGGTCACGGCTGTCTAGATATGAGGGTTTACTACAAGCCAGCAGTCTCTTAGGGTCAAGCCTATTGTCTCAATCTCAAGCAATTAACAGAGTTACAAGATATTAGAGCATCAAATATATATATATATATAAGGCGTCCCAAATATTACATATTGGATGATCATGAAGCTAGTCGTACAAAATGATAGGACTAGCAAGAGTTCAGTCATACATGATCAACCCTAGGATTTGTTAATCATGTTTACAGCCCGTAGGCAGACAGTAAGTAAATGTGCATCGAGCTAACAGGTGCTCGTCGGCTAAACGCCTCAAAAGAATAAATTTACATATAAGTGGGTGAAACAAAAAGGGAAAACCCACTCGTAGCCCGGGTTCCGTCTAGTTGTCACCATTGGGCTGGAAGCTCGGTAGATCCTCGGGAGCTGCTCCAAAATCTGGCCACACAAAACCAGCTGGGTCAAACCCCAGAAAGAGCAAGTGCCACAAAGGAGGCCACAAATAAGAACAAAAGCCAGCATATCAGAACATAAAGAATAAAAGAAGTACAAGTAGTAAAGTACACAGGGCGATAAACGACTAGGGACGTGGAACCATTCCGGGAGCCAGGTTACAATCCTTAAACCAAACAAGGACCGGAATTGTAACCCTTCGCCTGAATAGCTCTCTGTCTCTACTCATTTATCGTTAAGATAAGTAAAACAAAACATGCTCAGGAGATAGCAGGTACAGGGGCTAGACAAGACTTAGACAGAGCTGGACACCATTCATTCACAATCGGCCAGGCAAGTACTACGGCTTACTACTTTAACTAACTAGGGCTATCACAAGCATAATTACTAACAAGATGCAAGTAAGAATTCCAGTCCCAAGCCCTGCAGACTATCCAGTTATCCTTCCGCGGGTTGAGAGTTATAGGTGGGTACATTGCCCGGGAGACAAATGTACCCTTAGGTGACTTAGAGGGTGCAACACATGACAGTGTGCTGGAAATGTGCTCTACTCGTCGGCAAGCTATAAGTCCATTAAAGCGCCCAGATAACGAGATTGCCTGTGACTGGGAATTCTCCATGTTCTAGTTTGATCTAATCATTAGCCTAATCCAATTTAGCGCGAGTCCCTGGCCGTGGTACCCAGGAAGTCACGTCCTAGACATGATGCAAGACAAGACAAGCGGATTGTACAAGCAGGCAAGCAGGAACACCCACGGTGTCAAATTGATTATACGAGTCAAGTTACAAGTTATAAGTCAAGTCAAGTCAGGAGTGCGCCGCCACGGGCCACTATCAAGTTATCAAGATAAATCATGTCAGGGTACTGTCAGGAGTGCGCCACTACGGGCCACTATCAAGTCAAGTTGGTCATGTCAGGAGTGCACCACTACGGGTCACTGTCATGTTATGCTAGTTCCTTGTCATACCAGGCCATGTACAAAAGTTATTCCCAACATATTAAGCAAAATCAAGTTCATGTCAAAAGGCGTAAGGATATAAAATGGGCGTAAAATACCTAATAAAATACTAATATAAAATAGGACTATAGAAGAGCCAAGATCAAGAAATAACAAATTTATCATAGACAAGTAGGTTGTGCAGGGTATGTACTGCGCAGGGTGCCAAGTGCGCAGGGTGAGCTGCGCAGGGGTGAGCTGCGCAGGGGTGAGCTGCGCAGGGTACCAAGTGCGCAGGGTGAGCTGCGCAGGGGTGAGCTGCGCAGGGTACCAAGTGCGCAGGGATGGATGGCGCAGCAGATGGATTGCGTACAGGAAGATTGCGCAGGGGTGGATTGCGCAATGGTCGATTGCACAGGGGTTACTTTGCGCATGGCTGGCTTGCGCATGGCTAGCTTGCGCCAGCGCAATCCAGCGCAGCGCAAAGCACTGGTCAAGTGATTGCGCAATCGGCCATGCGCTAAGGAGCACAGGCCGGGGGTGCGCAATCGGCCATGCGCTAAAAAGCGCAAGGCAGAGGGCTGTTCTTCCTGGCCGAGAGCAAGTCCAAGAACACCAAGAACTTCAATTCTTCATAACTTAGCCAAATTAAAACCAAATCTAGATTTTCAAAGTTCTAACTTGAGTAAAATCGAATTCTCTTCCACATGGAAGCATCAAAACATACAAAAATCAAAGTTAAATAGATCAAAACCATGTAAATCCAAAAATAGTAAAAACCTAGATCTAGAACAAAGGAAACTCCAAATCACAAAATGTCAAGTTCTAAAGTTGTTCTCCATGGCCTAATCTAGCTAATGGACAAATAAAAATGGTGCTTATTTGATGGCAAGGTGCACTTGCCTAATGGGTTGGGGAGTTGTGGAAGAAGGAAGAAGAAGAAAATTAATGGAGAGTAAAGAGGAGAGAGAAAGTTTGGTGGAGATATAATGAGGGTGGTTGTGTTGTGTTGAGGGTAGAGTGTAGGTTAAAGTGTTCCACTCATGATGAACCAAACCATACCAACTTCCACAAAATAAAACTAAGCCATGGTCCAAAACCCATTTACGAGAAACCAAAATCCGCAAGTCGAGAAAATTAAAAATACTTGCCAAAATCAAATACGAGCATAAATACGAAATACGGGAAATGAGGGTGACAAGTACAAACACTAACAGCAGTTCCATGTGAATTGACAAATTCTATAAGAGACAGTATAATTAAATACAAGACAAAGATATAGGATGACTTGGAAACTATTCGAAAGCCGAGTTACAACCCTTAAACCAAACAAGGACCGGGGTTGTAACCCTTCTCCCAAACAGAACTTAGTCTCCAATCAAGCTATAGTATAAAGGCATGTAGAGAATGTGAGTAAAAGTATTGAAAGTAGAACTGAGCAGGATATAAGATACGATAAATAAATGTAAAATATGACTTGAATTATTAGAGCGCTATGTAATCGGCTAGGGAATCAGAATCAGGTTATCCACTTGGCCCGACAATCAGACGGTGAATCTCACGAAAAGTCATGCCGGCCAACCTGGATAACAAGCACACGGAGGAATCTGCTACACCCTACGTGAGGTGAGAGTGGCACAAGTAAAATAGTGACAAGGGACTTTGATCACATAACCCCTAATAATTCCTCCATCCCCGAATAGTATCACGGATCCGGACATGGCACGTCATGACACGAAATTCAAAAGCAGTGGGCCAGCCCACTCCCAAATCGATGTCTATATAAGTACACGAAATACGAAATATCACGCACCAATATACCACAAAAATCTAGGAATAACATCTCATGACAGGATCCGACGTATACTAGTCCGTGATCCATCGTGTCGGAAATTAAGTAAGACACTACAACTGAATCGGATATAGTAGATATCAAGACAATGAAAACTATCAGTGAATGTACTCGCCTGTGGTCCTGAGCTGATAAGGTGAACAGATGCTCAGAGTAAATCACAGACCTAAAATAAGATACTATAAGTTAAACAGGATTTTATAATGAAAAGGAAACTAATTTAAGTCATGATATACAAGTCTAAGTCAAACTAGGTCAATCTAGGTCAAACTGGGTCAAACTGGGTCATACTAGGTCACACTAGATCATACTATATCATACTAGGTCACTGGGAGTCAATCCAAGTCAAACTAGGTCAAACGGGGTCAAAGGTTGACTTACAGTTGACTTTTAGTCAACTAGTCAACCCTGGTCAACTCTAGTCAACTCTAGGTCAAACTATTCTAATGTTGACCAACTGTTGACTTTCAGTCAACTCTGGTTTGGTTTCGGTCAAATCTAGTCACTTATAGGCTAAGTTTGACT
This sequence comes from Iris pallida, assembly GCA_029216955.1. Classification (NCBI taxonomy): domain Eukaryota; kingdom Viridiplantae; phylum Streptophyta; class Magnoliopsida; order Asparagales; family Iridaceae; genus Iris; species Iris pallida. Next base: position 5,006,041 of record JANAVB010007199.1, read on the forward strand.
CTCGGTTGACTTTTGTTGACTTTTGGTCAAAATGGTCAACCGAAGTCAAAACTAGTCTAGGAGCACTATTTCTGACCATTACCAACCAAGGGAACCAAATTCTAACCATATCTTAAATCCTAAGCCTCATACCTTAGCTAATGGCAAATACCTACATTTACCCTTAACAAGGTATTCCTGATACCTTGCCCATTACAAAGGAAACCCCGCTAATTCTCAAGATACTAGCCTAGGCTCCTTAGGGTAGCTAGATACTATCCTATCTAGGGTTTACCTACCAAGAAGTATGGGTTTCCTAGATATCTAGTCCATCTTAGGACACATGTTGGTTATCCTCATTACCTTACCCTTATAATATTCTAACTTAAACTAACCACTCACACACACAATACTCACTCACTCACTCACATATGGTCACATATAGCACCACACATATAGGTTCACATATAGGCTCTCCTATAGGCTCACACACATTAATATATATAGGCTCACATATAGACACCTATATAAACTCACACACACATACACATAGACTAAAAATAGGACTGATTTGGGACTGTCCAAATGGGCTGATATATGGGGGTTAAGTGGGGCTAATATAGGCTGCTAAGTGGTGCCTATGGGGGATTGATATGGGCCTGCCAATTGGGGCTAAACCCCCCTTAAACTGCTGCTAATGCAGCTGTTAATAACAGTCCCCTGTGGGGACTGTTCAGACTTGAAAATTAGTCCCCCTTGTGGGGACTGATACACACTGCACAGCAGTGTGTACTGTCACGTCCCGACCCGGGAAATCGCTCATCCTCGCTAGATTTTACCCGAATCATCGTCCTCGCTGGGGCGTGATGCCGCACGAGCCTGGATTTGCGCTCGTGCAAGGCAAGATAACAGGTTCACGTAGAACTATCTCAAATCGATAACATAAGCAGCGGAAGAAAACAAAGAATAACATAAGAATCTCTTTTATTCATATTGAACTGAAGGTTACAAAGGCTCTGAATAGCCCAACATAAAATGCCAATTGGCTACAACGCTCATGATCTCTCTTAGCTCACAAAGGATTACATTTCTCCATACATTATGCCTCTTTATAGCCACCAAGTAGTCTTCGGCCGAATATCTCCATGTCGCAAGTCCGAACGCATATGCGGAAGCTCCTCTTGAACGCCAAGGACTCCATGCCTCGGCACGTCCAAGCCAAGCTCCGCCCCGAGCTGATCATAACCTGAACCTGCACATAAACTAGTGGGGGTTTAGTGCTTTCGTCCTCGCTTCGCACTGATCAAGACCCGCTCGCACCCAAACCAAACACTTATTCATTTAGTGAAACATGCATCTTACTTTTGTGGTCTTTCTATTTAGCCTTAGGATCAATTTCATGGCAAAACTTATACATAGCACATATTCATAAATGTGTCCCACGCCGTATTCCTGCAGCAGATACAGTTAGCCATAACATAAACGTAAACATAGTGTACGTGCTCATGCCGTCCCATTTTTCCTTAGCCTACAGTGGTTAGAACTTAACATAAGCAAACATACGATTCGTACAACCGACCGATCATAAACGTAAACATATGCATAATGGGTAGCAGGCCCTGCGCCTGCACCCAGCTCTCATCTCAGCCCACCGGCCCTAACTATATGAAGGTCACGGTATTTCGCACCGTAATGGACTTGGCATCTCATATGTGTAAGCCTACAATCGCTTCGATACGGGTTGCTAGCCCAGTATCCGAAGGATCCCAAACTTACGGATATCATAGCTTATCACAGCACTGGACGGTCGCAATCCGTCCGAATGTTGTGCACCATAAATACCACACATAATTCCCTCCTAGGCCGAACGGTCCCGGCGCCCCGGCGTAACCGTTCGAAGGAAGCCGCACCCGTGCACGGGCAATCCGAGTCCATTGACCATGCAATACGTTCCATAGCATACAATCCATAGCATACCAACCGATCTTGTATTCCATAAACATAGTCTCGCACATAAACGGTTTCCCGTGCCATAAACATAATCCACCATTCATATGGGGAGCTCCGTCGGCGTTATGCCCCAACACATCCATATTGATGCACGACGTCCAACGGCTTAGTCATCTCGTACTCATAATCACGCATCCCGTTCATAATGTTATTCGCATAGCCTACTCCGTATTTACTTAGTCATTTCATAGCATAAGTGCCCGAGGGCACGCTCAGCATCGTATTCAATATTCTACGCCTAGTGTTCAATGTTCTCGGAGCCGTGCACATGATGCACATCTCAATATCATCTTTCAATGTTCTACCATCATTGCCCTACCGCGACCTGTGCACTCGATGCACGTCGCTTCAATGTTTCGATTGTTCAATGTTCTATCTTAGTGTTCAACGCATACTTAGACACTTACTCGCCGAGCCACGCTCGCTAACTCGATAACATATTACGCAAGCATAACATATTTTATTAGACGTGAAGGAATAGGGAGAGAGAGTCAAGAACCCGCCCACCTTAAGCCGATACGCCTTGCCGCCTCGCCGATTGAAGCGTCTCGCTTCCATAACTCGATCGCATAGCTAACTCTCGGACTTAGCCATTCTTTTGCACTACTCGGTTGATTTAGCCTATCGCGCCCATGCCACAATCTGTTACAGGGCCTCGATTTGGTTTCGCGGACACTTCCTTGCATAAGACAAAATGCCGACCTCTTATCGTCCAGCGTAGAAGCATAGCCTGCACACCAGATCAACTAAAATCTGTACTTGCTCAAGCGGGACTTACTCTTTGCATCGATTCGATTCATAGATTCCAACCGACTCAAAGCTTACCTTTGGCCAACGCAACACTTGCATCGATTCGCATCGATACCTTATCGGGTCAACGCAACTCTTCGAGTCAACGACTCATCGTAATGCACCGATGCGGAGCGGGGCATTACATAATATACCACTCAAAATCAGGTTCGTCCTCGAACCGAAACCAACACTTAATCCAAGTGCCTCGCATAGATCGCTTCACGATCTCGTGCTACTATCGTTGAATCATACAACTCAGTCTGGATCATACACATATTTTAGGCGTCCCACCAATATATGCATTTCAGCCAAGCTCAGTTGTAGGATATCGGGACAACTATCAAGCTCAACTTAAATCCTCAAGCATCCATCGGTCCGTACTCGACTTAATCATATCTTAGCACCTATTCCCAAAATACTCTTCGTTTGCATCATCCCATAACATGCGATCATCTTCCAATATCTTGTACATAACTTAATTCAAACCATAACTTCAATCTCATAAGTTTCTCGTCGGCCACCTAACGCATGCATTGCATAAGTCATTGCGCATCCGATCACAACAATTCTCTGCAATGCCTATTCGCCCAACCGTTTCCTATCTCTCGCATAACTTAAGTCTTTTATCCAATCATTCATAACACTTGGCCATAACGACATGGACTACGTCCACATGTCACCAACTCTTTTGTCTACAATCCATACTAAGTCTCGCACACAACTATCCCAACACGATCTACGTTCTCGAACTACCCGCGCATCGAGTCTGGGGCTACCCCCGCTAGGCAACTTATCCAGATATCATGCTCGCACTCTTTCGACACAAGAGGTCATCTTGAGTCTACGATGCTCAAAGGCAACAATCTTTCCGACCCAAGGTCTCTTACGATACGTCCATCTCCTATTCTCGACCGAGTACAAATCCTTTACTCAAACTTCGATTCAATCTCGACTAGTTCGTTTCGTAACATCGATTGTGCGCCCGACACACATAGCCTAACCGTTACTCAACTCGATCCACGACATCACTCTTAGGGTCGTTCTACTATTTGTCGCTCTCGCGCATTGCAGACTTCCTGCAATTGCCTTACCGCGTCACTACGCTAAGCACGTTCCTCAATATATACTCGATCATTCCTTATCCTTCTTACGCGACTTCTTTAGGGTCATCCTATGGGACTTCAATATTCACTTGATTTGGCGGTCAAGTCTTCTAGGGTCATCTGCCCCGAAATTACGCTCGATAATTGAAGATCATCAACGAGGGACAGTTACAACGAACTATGCTACGTCCTATCGCGGAGCCAAATCAATTCCCGACAATTCCTATGGGATTTTATCCAATCTTATATACTTTACCAATCCGTATTTTATCTATCCCCCACGCAACTGATGCGCCGATAACTACTCGAATCACTTAGGTACTACCGTTGACCATATCGCACAATCCTCAATTCCACCTTCGCATCAAACCACAAATCCATATCCAAATTGCCACGCCTTGCAAGTTCGATCATCCTCACTGGATGAATCACCATACCAGTGCTCACGCGGAATGATCGTTCTAATTTTGACGTGATGCATGTGCGAGGCTGGTGTTGCGCTCGCTCAAGACAAGAATGTCAACATAGTGGTGATCCGCGAAGAAATCCAAACACTCTCGTTTCCTTCCGAGTAACATACATCCTCTCTCAATGTCTCGAAGCATTCCTACCGCCATCATCCAACTACCTTCAACTTAACTTGCATCTTATTCGTCCAACAACAATGCTCAACATAAATTTTCGTTCATTCGATCAGAGTATCCCCGAGTTATTGCATATCGTCTTTGATACGCCTCAATACCATCGTCGATATGCATAATTTGAACATCTTCCTTTCTCATAAGCTCAAACCCGTTGCAATCATTGCCATTATCCGAACTCAAATACGAATCAAGCCTCGCACAAATCAGATCCATTCGGTTGTAACTACTTAACATTATCGCGACACAATTTTCAATTTCATATATCCATTCTTATATCCCTGACTCGCACTTCCAATCGTGCTACCGATTCATCGCGTTAACCCAAATTCGTTCGCACAATTTCTCCGTACTTACTCAACACGTTCCGAAGAAGTCTCCGTACTAACTCAACATAAATTTGACCGGGTCGACTATTTCCTCAACGTAACATTCGTTCGCTATGCTCGGCCTATCGTTCGACTTATACTTAGCGAATCCTCGTCCGACATATCATCCGTAGGTACGACTTCGTACATAATCGTTCAACTCAATTCATCGAAGTATATTGGCACCGACTTCTATCAAGTCATTCCCACTCGAATCTCGGTACTACTCCATCCGTTGCGGACAACATATCATAACAACATAATCGTCTCGACGAAACCTATCGTAAGTCTCCAACCGGCTTAACATAGATATCGCTAAGTGGTATTCCATATACCACTCAGGATTCGAGCCTATCGTTATCGATACAATACTTCACCACGCTTGCTCGCATAGTTGGTATTGCATATACCACTCAAAATTGAGTCATTACTCGACATCACACTTCGCATAGGTCCGACTTCTATCTCAACTTAACCGTCACGTATGGCGATCCTTCCGATCCCAGCTCTAACGTTAGCTCAAGTTTGGAACTCATTCAATCTAACCGTACCATGGCGATCATCTCGATCACACCCGCAACATTCGCTTATTCAAAGCTCAACGCAACATGTGGCCAACATACACGTTCGCCTACTCAACTCGACTTAGCGACCAACTCGATTCGTTACTATCGCATCCACGATCTTCGAATCCCGCACGTTGTAGCTCGTGCAACAACTTAGTCTCGATACTTAAGGTCTTTACTCAATCTCGCATAACATATCGCTATCCATCCGCATAGCCATACAACACGCACATCATACCGTATCGACTCGTTGCACCGATGCAACAAACGATTCACGACTTGCTGCACTTCGTGCAACCGATAACACATAACCATTCGCGTAGCCACATAATACGCATCGTCTCACATATCGATCCGTTGCACTTCGTGCAACCAACAGCTCATATTTCCTCGCATCCCGTGCGACCGATAACACATAATGCCTCGCACTTCGTGCGACCGATAACACATAGTTCCTCGCACTGCGTGCGACCGACAACACATATATCATTGCACTTCGTGCAACCAACATCAACATATTCGTTGCACTTCGTATGACCAATATCCCATAACCCGTTGCACTTCGTGCAACCAACGTTCCATAACTCGTTGCACCTCGTGCAACCAACACTCTCCGACGGCACCCGGAGATAACGTGATAGTCACGACATACTTGTGGCAGACGTACGCACTTAATATAGACTTATTGTATGGAACATCCAATGTAGCGTCGAGCAGATCCATGAGCCATGCGGTTGCGGAAACAACTTAGAGTCTTAACTGAATTTCGATATCGAAGCAACTGAGGGTCAAGAGATTCACGCACGGTCCAAAGGATGGAACCGCTCTGATACCAACTTGTCACGCCCCGACCCGGGAAATCGCTCGTCCTCGCTAGATTTTACCCGAATCATCGTCCTCGCTGGGGCGTGATGCCGCACGAGCCTGGATTTGCGCTCGTGCAAGGCAAGATAACAGGTTCACGTAGAACTATCTCAAATCGATAACATAAGCAGCGGAAGAAAACAAAGAATAACATAAGAATCTCTTTTATTCATATTGAACTGAAGGTTACAAAGGCTCTGAATAGCCCAACATAAAATGCCAATTGGCTACAACGCTCATGATCTCTCTTAGCTCACAAAGGATTACATTTCTCCATACATTATGCCTCTTTATAGCCACCAAGTAGTCTTCGGCCGAACATCTCCATGTCGCAAGTCCGAACGTATATGCGGAAGCTCCTCTTGAACGCCAAGGATTCTATGCCTCGGCACGTCCAAGCCAAGCTCCGCCCCGAGCTGATCATAACCTGAACCTGCACATAAACTAGTGGGGGTTTAGTGCTTTCGTCCTCGCTTCGCACTGATCAAGACCCGCTCGCACCCAAACCAAACACTTATTCATTTAGTGAAACATGCATCTTACTTTTGTGGTCTTTCTATTTAGCCTTAGGATCAATTTCATGGCAAAACTTATACATAGCACATATTCATAAATGTGTCCCACGTCGTGTTCCTGCAGCAGATACAGTTAGCCATAACATAAACGTAAACATAGTGTACGTGCTCATGCCGTCCCATTTTTCCTTAGCCTGCAGTGGTTAGAACTTAACATAAGCAAACATACGATTCGTACAACCGACCGATCATAAACGTAAACATATGCATAATGGGTAGCAGGTCCTGCGCCTGCACCCAGCTCTCATCTCAGCCTACCGGCCCTAACTATATGAAGGTCATGGTGTTTCGTACCGTAATGGACTTGGCATCTCATATGTGTAAGCCTACAATCGCTTCGATACGGGTTGCTAGCCCAGTATCCGAAGGATCCCAAACTTACGGATATTATAGCTTATCACAGCACTGGACGGTCGCAATCCGTCCGAATGTTGTGCACCATAAATACCACACATAATTCCCTCCTAGGCCGAACGGTCCCGGCGCCCCGGCGTAACCGTTCGAGGGAAGCCGTACCCGTGCACGGGCAATCCGAGTCCATTGACCATGCAATACGTTCCATAGCATACAATCCATAGCATACCAACCGATCTTGTATTCCATAAACATAGTCTCGCACATAAACGGTTTCCCGTGCCATAAACATAATCCACCATTCATATGGGGAGCTCCGTCGGCGTTATGCCCCAACACATCCATATTGATGCACGACGCCCAACGGCTTAGTCATCTCGTACTCATAATCACGCATCCCGTTCATAATGTTATTCGCATAGCCTACTCCGTATTTACTTAGTCATTTCATAGCATAAGTGCCCGAGGGCACGCTCAGCATCGTATTCAATGTTCTACGCCTAGTGTTCAATGTTCTCAGAGCCGTGCACATGATGCACATCTCAATATCATCTTTCAATGTTCTACCATCATTGCCCTACCGCGACCTGTGCACTCGATGCACGTCGCTTCAATGTTTCGATTGTTCAATGTTCTATCTTAGTGTTCAACGCATACTTAGACACTTACTCGCCGAGCCACGCTCGCTAACTCGATAACATATTACGCAAGCATAACATATTTTATTAGACGTGAAGGAATAGGGAGAGAGAGTCAAGAACCCGCCACCTTAAGCCGATACGCCTTGCCGCCTCGCCGATTGAAGCGTCTCGCTTCCATAACTCGATCGCATAGCTAACTCTCGGACTTAGCCATTCCTTTGCACTACTCGGTTGATTTAGACTATCGCGCCCATGCCACAATCCGTTGTAGGGCCTCGATTTGGTTTCTCGGACACTTCCTTGCATAAGGCAAAATGCCGACCTCTTATCGTCCAGCGTAGAAGCATAGCCTGTACACCAGATCAACTAAAATCAGCACTTGCTCAAGCGGGACTTACTCTTTGCATCGATTCGATTCATAGATTCCAACCGACTCAAAGCTTACCTTTGGCCAACGCAACACTTGCATCGATTTGCATCGATACCTTATCGGGTCAACGCAACTCTTCGAGTCAACGACTCATCGTAATGCACCGATGCGGAGCGGGGCATTACATGTACTGCTGCCCCTACCTGCTGTTTCAACAGCAGTGCTCCCCCCCTTTGTTTCACTCTCAAAACCTCACTCAATCCCACTCTCTCTATCCCTCTCTAATACAAACACACACACACACACACATTCTAACACCAACCAATTCCACCATCCCCATCTCATGCCCAAAATATTCCCACACACACCTATAAATATATATGACACAATATCTATATACACCAATATAAATATATATATATATATATATATATATATATATATATATATAGACACACACACACACACACACACACACACACACACACACATATATATATATATATATATATATATATATATATATATATATATATATATATATATATATATATATATATATAACAATTGATATATACTAATATATAGATATATAAATGGAATATGATACTAAATGATACATGAAAAACATATTAAAACAACACTCTAATAATATAAAATCTGTGATTTAATATCTAATTAATCATTTACACAAAGACACAAACACTAGGTGTCCAAAAATAGGGGTTTCCCACTAGGACACAAAACAATACAAAGGACACACCTAGAAGTCTCCAAATGGACACGAAATTGACACAAATGGAGACACAACCATGGGGGTCATTCATATGGGTCCAAAATACTCCTATATGCATGAAAGAATAAAAAGGAGAAGAGATTTATACCTCCCGGTAGATCGAATCTAGGAAAAACCCTTCCGATCCGACCCCGACACATAGAAATCTCCAAATGGACACGAACGAGTTCCGAATCCTCCCAAACTTGGCTAGCTCCTTCCTTTGCTTGAGTAGAGAAGAAATGAAGAAAATTGGATGGAGGAATGAATGGATTTGGTGGAGAAATCGATAGGAGTTCTTCTCTAAAATTTGGGAAAGAACAAGAGAGAGAAAAATGAAGTGGAAAATAAACAAAGAGGCTCACTCCCTATTCCTAGCTAGGGCCGGCCACAATAGGATGGTAATCCCCTATTAAAAATGTCTAAAAAGCCCTCCCACTAATCTATTGATTTAATATTAGGAGAAGGGTTTAAGTCGAGGCTATTTTAGTCATGATTAATTCTCTAATTAATAATTAATCTAACCAAACCCTATCCATAAATAATTAGTCTAACCACTAACTAAAAATAATACCATGTGGGCCATGTCTAACTAATGAGTGGGTCCCACTAGAGTCAAAACTACCCCGGGCCCCCGATACAAGTCGGATTGAGTTGAAATTCGAACCCGACTTAAATAACCCCAAAATAATATCATGAATAAACAAATAATTTCAAAATAATTCTAAAGTGGAAAAATGACCAAAATACTCATGTTCATGAAAACTGGGGATGACAATGATGAATGATCGATCGCAACCACATATTTTCTCTTGTTGCTTCATGTAATACAATTAATTCTACATGGTTAGAGAAAGTTGCCACTGAACCTTGTTTTGTTAATCGTCAAGATATAGCTGCATGATTATTAATAAACACATAACCTATTTGGGAACAACCCTTATGAGGGTCAGAAAGATAACCAGAATCTACATAACCAACTAGATGAGAGTTATTAGTGGAATTACAGGAATAAAATAATCCCATGTCAGTTGTTCCACGAAGATATCTCATTATGTGTTTAACTCCATTCCAATGTCTAAGTGTAGGTGTAGAACTATATCTAGATAATAAATTAACAGAGAAAGCAATGTCTGGTCTTGTGCATTGTGCTAGATATAGTAGTGCTCCAATAGCACTTAAATACGGCACTTCAGGACCAAGAACATCCATAAGTCTCATATCAAATATGCAGTTACAAATCCTTCTGGAATTTTTATATAGATGTCAGTATCTAAGTCTCCATACAAATATGAGTTACAACATCCATAAGTCTCATATCAAATATGCAGTTGTAAATCCTTCTGAAATTTTTATATAGCTGTCAGTATCTAAGTCTACATACAAACATACAGTTACAACATCCATAAGTCTCATATCAAGATTTTCAGAAACTGCGAGACTAATTAGATATATAAAAGTAATAACATCCATAACTGGAGAGTATGTCTCAACATAGTCAATTCCAGGTCTTTGAGAGAAACCTTGTGCTACAAGTCGGGCTTTGTATCTTTCAACTTCGTTTCTCTCATTTCATTTTCTCACGAACACCCATTTAAAGCCAACATGATTTATGCCCTTTGGTGTTTCCACTATAGGTCCAAATACACCACATTTTTCTAAAGATTTTAATTCTGCTTGAATAGCATCTTTCCATATTGACCAAACTTTTCTTTGTCGACATTCATTTATACTACGTGGTTCATTTTCACAATCATCATTGTCCTTTGATATTTCAGTAGCTACTGCGTAGCTAAATATGTCATCGATGACAAGTGTTTTTCTATTCCACAATTCACCTGAACATGCATGGAATATCGAGATCTCTTTATTTTCAGGTACCTGTGCCTCTCTAGAGGCATGCATAGGCATTTCAGTGAATTTGAAAACATGCACATCTTCATTATCAATTTCTGGAGCTCCAGCCACTATCGGGCTTTTATCAGGACAAGATGTTTCATTTACTCTCCTCTTTCTATGAGCACTATCCTTGGAACTTATAGGTCTACCACGCTTTTGACGTGTAGTAGTAGATTCATTTGCCGCCTTATTTAGATTTTGTTCAACATGAACATTAATTATGGCTGGCACATGAGATCTAGTTACCTTTACGGCATCATTAAATGCATCAGGTAATTGATTTACAATTTCTTGCAAATATATTATTCTCCTTGTCTCACAATCACATTGTGGAGTTCTTGGATCTTGATGAGATAGAGTAGACGTATTCCATGTCAATTCACGTCGTTCATTAGCAATGGATTGTTCTATATGAACAATGTGTTGTTTACCTCCCCCTAACGTGGGAAGACTCTCTTATCAAATTTGCAATCTTCAAATCTTGCAGTAAAGACGTCACCAGTCATTGGTTCCAAATATCTTATTATGGAAAAAGATTCAAAACCAATGTATATTCCCAAACGTTGTTGGGGACCCATCTTAGTTCTTTTGGGAGGTGGAATTGGGATATATACTGCACATCCAAACTTTCTCAAATGTGAAATGTTGGGTTGTCTACCACTAACAAGTTGTATGGGTGAAAAAATATGGTAGGCAGTCGGTCTAAATCTAACTAGAGATGCAGCATGTAAAATAGCATGTCCCCAAGTCTCAATTGGCAGATTAGATTGCATTAGTAGAGGTCTAGCTATAAGTTGTGTTGGCCCAATGATTACATCGTATTTTTGAATATGGCTAATCATTTAAGTTTAACATAATGATGTCACTAATATTCATATACTCACTATCATGTTGCTACTTAAACTTTGCATTGTCCTAATTGTCTTATATCATATTGCCATGCTTGTATCATACTGTAACATATTTTGCTCGTCTAACATATATTTGTAGACATACAATAAGCATGATCTAACATGATCAAATCATGACATAGGCAATAAAGAATTAATGATGGACCAAAGACGGCATCATACAAAAAGATTTCTCCGAACTGCCTAACGACCTATCCGGGACCTCGCATCGGGGGTTCCGCTCAAATATCAGAAGAAATGCGTCATCAAAGGGCTCTTGGTTTTCCTATTTGTTCTAAGTCTGTAATTTTCATTTTATTGAGTCTAGGAGAATATGTACGTTGAGTTCGCACTGAGTCATCTCAACCCCTAGACATATCTCTCCAAGCTCTACCATATAAACAGACCAATTCCTGAACCAAGCCCAAGCTCTACCAAGCCAAACAAAGCCCAAAAGCCCAAAGGCCATTCAGCCACCTAGGAGACAGAGTTCGGACCGAACTCTGTCCCCTGATTTCCAGGAACTGATTTTTAGGGCCTGTTTGTTACAAGCTGTCCAACGTTCAAAAATTTGAATCCTTGGGGCAGAATTCGGGCCGAACTCTGCCTCCCCAGAGTAGTATAAATAGAGCTTGAATTCTCTCATTTCAAATCATCTCTCACCTTCAAATATTCAAGCTTTCTATGCTCTACTACTCCAAGCCTCATTCTTCCATATCTCCTAAGCCACAACTCTCCTTAGCCCAAGGTGCTCAGTGCGATATCAGCTAAAAGTTGTGTGCAAGAATGAAAGAAAAGTTACTTGGACAATTCCAAGTTTCGCCACCTGCGAATCTGTAAGATGTTGGCGTGCTCTTCTGAGTAAAGGCACGTGGTTGTACACTATTTTACAAATAGTGGATTTCAATCCTGAGCTAGAGTTCTCAGGCCTGGACTAGTCCTCCACGAGGGAAACCAGGTTAAAACTGTTGTGTTTGCGTATGCTCTTCTTGATCTTTATTATTTCCGCATTCTATTCTCTGATTATATTCTGTTTGTGATAGAGTTAATTTTTATTTGGTGATTATCGACACAAACTTTATTCACCCCCCTCTAGAGTTGCCTACACGTTATTTCAAGTTGGAGATGTTTAATAAATGACTCAGCTAATCCATTTTGTGTGTGCACATGGAGAACATGATGCTCTACCTCAATCCCTAATGATGTACAATAATCATCAAAAACTTGTGAGATAAATTCTGCGGCATTATCAAGTCTAATTGACTTAATCAAATTATCAGGAAACTAAGATCTAAGTTTAATAATTTGAGCTAAAAGACGAGAAAATGCAAGATTTTTAGTAGACAATAAACAAACATGTGACCACCTAGTAGATGCATATATGAGTACCATAAAATATCTAAAAGGACCACTAGCAGGATGAATAGGACCACAAATGTCTCCTTGTATTCTTTGCAAGAAAGTCGGATACTCATTCTTAACTTTTAGGAAAGATGGTCTAGTTATAAACTTTCCTTGTGAACATGGAACACATAGGTGATTCTTTGGTAAACCAAGATCGTGATTTTTTAATAAGTGTCTGCAAGAATTATCAATGATCCTCTTGAACATAGTTTGTCTCGGGTGACCTAAACGGTCATGCCAAATGGTACATAAGATAGGATCATTGACTTTATATTTTGCCACATTCATATGTGATTCAATTATACCAATGGTGGTATAATACAAACCCACCGAGAGACAAGAGAATTCTTCTAATGTGAGCTTTTTGCTCCCAACATTAGATGTGATACATAGTGTCTCTTTGTTGTTATCATTTCGAGTTTCAATATGGTATCCATTTTTGCGTATATCCTTGAAACTTAGCAAATTTCTTTTGGAATTGCTTGAATATAACGCATTTTGCAAATAGATTTGAGTGACATTAGGTAACATAATGTGTGCTCTTCCAAAACCCTCAATTATATGGGCTGGTCCAGCTATTGTTGATACTTTATGCATGTCAAATACTAAATTTGAGAAAAAAATTTGATTCTTCAAAATCGTATGTGTTGCCAAACACATATCCAAGTTATTTTTCTCCCTTCGTATATCCATACCTTCAATATGAAACAAAAGAAAATTTATGAACATATACTCAACAAACACAAATATAATAAAAGTAATTAAGCATACCAAACGATAACATCATATTATAGAGATGCAACTTTCAAATACATAACAAAGTAATGACATATTCTTCAACAAACTCTCATGGCCTAGATATTCCATGATGGTAACTAAAAACAAAAATATGACTTCAAATGTAAAAAATTCATAATACTTGAAATAAAACATATGTCGATCGAGTGCTCATTCAATGGAAGGTGGATTCGCCAGCATTTTCTCAAACTGTTCATTGGTAATCTGATTTCCATTTTGATCCTCAAAAAAATTGGAACAATTCAACTGAGTGATATCAAGTGGCTGGTCATTGTCCCAATATGTTGTCATATTTGCTTCTATTTTTTTTATTCTTTGAATTTGTCAACCTCTTGTTATTTAGTTCGACATTGCTTAAACCAATGTCCATTTTTCCCACATTTATGACAAACAGTACTACCCTTATTTGGTTTATATTGAGGATTTAAATTCCCTTTATTAGAGGGTGCTGTCCACTTGTTCCATTTATTCTTTTGTGAACCACTATTTTCGCCTTTGTTATAAGGCTGATAAATATGACCATGCCTTCCATAATTTTTTCCTCTTCCACGACCTCTGGTAACCCAAGATTTTCATTTGCTTCAGGAATTGCCATTGACCCAGTTGGTCTAGAGTTGTAGTTTTTCATGAGAACGTTGCTATTTGCCTCTGCTACAAGGAGACAAGTCACCAATTCAGAATATTTTGTGAAATGTCTTTCACGATATTGTTCCTGCAAAAGCACATTACTTGCATGAAAAGTGGAGAGGGTTTTCTCAAGCATTTGAGCCTCTGTTACTTTTTCTCCGCACAACCTAAGGCGAGAAACAATATTAAACAGAGCAGAATTATATGCTTTAACAGTTTTATAGTCTTGGTATCTCAGGTTCAACCATTCACTTTGAGCAATCGGAAGGATTACCATACTTTGATGGTCAAATCTATCCTTTAGAGATGTCCACAAATTCAATGGATCATCCTCACATAGATATGCTGCCTTTAGATCATCATGGATATGATGTTGTAGGAAAATCAAAGCCTTAGCCTTGGCTTCAGAAGATTCTTTATTTTCCTTCTTAATAGTACCATCAAGCTTGTTGGACTGCAAGTACAACTTCGCATCCAATTGCCATGATAAGTAATTGTCTCCGCTCACATCAAGAGCTTTGAATTCAATCTTTGCAAGACTCGACATCTATATAGCAGAAATAATTATATTAGAGATAAATTAATTTAAATAGTAAAATTGACAAGTGCTTTCAATATTACAATATTTCACATATGCCACAATGTGATGAAACGCTGTCAAAAATATTATGTCATATATTTATCACATATACAACAATGTGATCATTATATAATAATCTTTAGGTCATCATGGTTTGTATTTTGGGTACTTTTTCATAATACGGTTCACATATACAACAATGTGAATTGGTACCTTATAAAATAAAATAAAATAATAGAAATATCAATTTCATATAGTCTAATTTTCTTTAACCTAATCAGGAGCAAAAGTTAATAAGCATACACAAGCCTGCAGCATCAGACAAGTCAGTAGTGCTCAAAATTTAGGTATAATTTTCTAGGAAGGTCCTTGCTTCATCACCAATAGAGGTCATAATAGATCACATTAAAATTTAGTTGTTAGCAAATAAGCTCAATAGTTGGTTCTTATTTGGTCAAATATATCAAATAAAATATTATTGGGTGTCATAAAGTTTGTGTTTGGCATGTTCCATATTTTTCATTAGGTGAGAAAAAAAATACTCTGTTTGTCTATCAAAAACAGGGGTTTAACAAAAATAAGAGATTAAAGTTGAAACACAGCCTATCGGAAAAATATAATTTTTCAAAAAGATGAAAGACCAAAGTATATTCCTTTCCTTTCTTCCCGTGAACCAAAGGAAGTTGAAAATTTTAGAACGTGCATGGGTTATAATTTTCCAAAAAGGCATAATAATAATAATACACTAGAAAACAAGTAGATATAAAGCTAATGAAACATGCATAAAGAATATGTAAATACATACATCAAGAATTGGAACTTTGTTTGTCTCATATAAAATATTAAAAGAACAGTTGGTACTTAAGATTACTAAAATATGTATCTATGTATGCAACAACTAAACTCACCTTAAGTTTACTAAAATATGTATCTATGTATGCAAGACTAAACTCACCTTAGAGAATCGTGCTGATAACGTATTGTAAAACAAAGAGAAGGAGATGGAGGAAATTATTTCTTCATTCATTTGTGTTGATCAACTTGACAAGAGCCTCTTATATAGGCTTACAAATGAGCTTACTATCATGATGACAATTAAAAAGAATAATGCTAAAAGCCATAGGTTATGGATAACCAAAAGGCATAAGTTATAGACACCAAATAATAATGGTAATTTATCCATATTTACAACATTAGTATTGATGTTATCTATTATTATTATTATTTTGATGATTGACTTTGTTATCTTTTATTTAAACTGAAATTCTCGTTGATAGGTTAATGTACAACTTCCGTTAGAACGTAATTTTTTTGATAGTTTAACTAATTTTCTGTTATGCGTGTGGGTTAAATTGTGATTTTTTTTATTATATGTTGAAATCCTTTGATAGGTTAATCTACAACTCTCATAAAAAAAGTTCCAAAGTATTGAGTTATCTAGTGGTAGCAACGGGAGTCCGAAGTGGAAGACGCATGTTCAAATCTCCCTTGACATTTGTCAAGCCGGAGAAAAGGACCCCTCAAAAAAAGTATTGAGTTATCTATTATGTTATTATTATTTTGATGATTGACTTTGTTATCTTTTGTTTAAACTGAATTTTTCGTTGATAGGTTAATGTACAACTTCCGTTAAGTAATTTTCTTTGATAGCTTAACTAATTTTCTGTTATGTGTGTAGGTTAAGTTGTGATTTTTTTCATTATCATTTGTTGAAATCCTTTGATAGGTTAATCTACAACTCTCATAAAAAAATTCATCGGATGAGTCTAAGTGCTATTAATTTGATTATTCTAAAGATAATGTGTCATTATTTAAATTTTAGTTCAAATATAAGATTTTGTTTTTTGATTTATTTATTAGTTAAATTCTATACATTATTGTATTATCTCTAACAATAAAAATAAAAAAATAAAAAAAATTAATTTTAAAATCCTAAGCAAATATTGATTTAATCTACAACTCAAACTCACACGTGGACATCTAAAATATAAAAACTCATCGTATGAGTTAAACTGCTATTAATTTGATTATTCTATAGATAATATTTCATTATTTAAATCTTAATTCTAATGTAATATTTTGTATTTTAATTTATTTATTACTTAAATTCTTGTACATTACTGTATTTTCTCTAACAATAAATACATAAATATAAACAAAAAATCAATTTTAAAATCCTAAGTAAAGATTAGTTTAATCTATAACTCACGTATGACACATCTCATAGAAAAAACCTTACGAATGAGTTTAACTCCTATTAATTTGATTATTTAAAATATCATGAGAAAGTCAATGACAAATTAGTAATTTTATCGATGTCCCACATACAAAAAGAAATTAATTTTTTATTTTTTCTCTCCCTATTATTTTGGTCATCCAAACAAGCAGAGGCATAGCTCCCCCACGTAGTCCCCAAACATAGTGTAAACATTGGACAATTTTGAGATCTAAATCCTAATATCAACTATAATGTAAGACCCTCGATGACAAAGCCTGCAACTGACGCATCCCTCGACGGGGAGAAGAATCTCTGCTCTGATATAAACGACCTACTGTTGCTTGAAGAAACTTACTGGAGACAACACAGCCGCTGCCAATGGATAAAGGACAGTGATAAAAACACCAGATATTTCCACGTCAAGGCTACAGTCAGGAAACGTAGCAATGAAATCTGAGCCATCCAACTCCCGGACAACACTTGGGCCACCGAACAGGTACAAATCAAAAACATTTTCATTGATCATTTCAAATCCATCTTCTGTCATGATGAGTCGCAACCTATGGACCCATCCTTCGTTATCTCTACCAACCCAATCATTGAGGAAGAGAATCACTCATTGAGCAAAATTCCATACAAATTAAATTTACTGCGTTATCTCGAGTATGGGACCACTCAAGGCACCGAGGCCCGACGGCTTCCCAGCAATTTTCTACCAGAAGAACTGGACTATGTTGGGTGATGATGTAGCGGATGCCATACGTTTATTCTTCGCAAACACCTCCCTCCCCCATGGGTTAAACCACACAAATATTGTGCTAATCCCTAAGATGGAGAATCCGACTACGCCAGCGGACTTCAGACCCATTGCCCTCTGCAATGTTGGCTACAAGGTGATATCCAAGATCCTTACTGGGCGGATCAGGACATTCATGAGTAAACTTATCTCGGAGCACCAAAACGCGTTCGTGCCTGGGCGCCAAATAACAGACAACATCATCATCGCTCAGGAATTAATGAACGCCATGAAGCACTTCCTGAAAAAGAAAAACTCATATGCTATGAAGATTGATATGGCCAAAGTGTACGATCGATTATCTTGGTCATTCATCAGATCAGTTCTCCATGGTATGGGAATTCAGGGGCACTCCAACGACCTGATAATGAAGTGTATCACCTCTTCGTCATACTCCATCCTCATCAATGGGGTCCCCGAAGGCTTCTTCAAACCAACACGAGGAATACGCCAGGGATGCCCCTATCTCCGTTCATCTTCATCCTTTGCACTGGGGTCCTCTCCAGGCTCTTCCATCAATACGAACGCAATGATCTCTTTCATGGCGTGAGGATCAACCAGTACTCTCCCTCTATTTTCTATCTCCTCTGATGATCTTCTAATTTTTGGACAGGCATCACAAGACTCAAATGCAGCGGTGAACGACATCCACTTTCTCCGCTTGGTCTGGCCAACTTGTGAATTACAGCAAGTCGAGCATACACTTTAGTCGTCATGTCCAAACCCACGAGCGTCGACACCTTGCTGAGATGCTACAAATCTCGGTCATGAGAATGGAGGACAAATATTTGGGACACTATATTCTGCAAGCAAAGAGCCGCAAAGCAACGTACAATCCCCTCATAAACAAGTGCAGCACTCTCCTTGCGGGATGGAAGTCCAAACTATTATCGCACGCCGATCGCACAACACTCATCAAATCCATATTGTGCTCAATTCCCGTTTATCTCATGGCCTCATACAAGATTCCAAAGGCGGTGACAGCCACCCTATTGAGACAACAACGTGGATTCTGGTGGGGGCATGATCCTCTAGTCAGGAGACTAGATTGGATCAATGACGCATTGATCGAAAAACTTTTTTGGCGCTTTTTGGAGAATCCGCACCAACTATGGGTTCGTCTTCTTCAAGGCATATATTTGCAGCATAAATCCATCTGGACGGTCCCTAAATCCAAACAAAGCTCTCCAATATGGGCGAGCATGATCGACATTCGGCAGATCATGGTCAATAAAGTTGGCTGGAGAATCAGAGGTGGATGGCTCGATATCCGCTCTGAGCCTTGGGTGCCTAATATACCTGGGCACAGAGTAACTCCGAGCGACATATCCCCCCATAATCCAACAATGGTTAGAGAGCTGATGGACCCCTTAGCAAGAAAATGGAACGCACCCCTTATCCGCTCTATTTTCTCGGCTATGGAAGCCAAAGTCATTCTGGAGATTGACCTTAATGATGGGGACGGGCAGGACACGCTCATTTGGACGGATTCAAAGAATGGGCTAGCTCTTCAGCACTAAATCCCTTTATGAATCACTCTGGAGGCAAGCGGCAAGTAGCTCTGAACCCATCTCATCTTCTGATCCAAGCATTTAGAGTAAACTTTGGAACGTTAAACCAATCGCACCCAGGATTCAATTGTTCATGTTGCGCCTCTTACACAAAGCCCTGCCCCTATCTGCTGCCATCAACAAACGCCAACCTCAATACTCCAAACTTTGCCCCCTATGCCTCTCCTTCGACGAAGATGAAGATCACCTCTTCCTCCACTGCCATATCGCCAAGGCAGGGTGGTTTGCAAGCCAATTGGGCCTCCGAATCGAAAATCACTACAACATTAACACCCTCCTCTCAAAGTGGCTCAATGACCCAAGCGCGCAGGAAGTATTCAAATTCGGAGCCAACTTTCTCTGGGCTCTTGGAAAGCCAGATGTGCTTGCGTCTTCAGACACGAAGCCCCGAGAATTCAACAAATAGTTGCTAAGGCCAACTCTCTATACTACAACACGGGAGAGTACGAAGAGTCTCAACTAAACCATCTACAAAGCTTACAGAACACTGCAAATTTTGCAACGACATGGACTCTACCGAAGATGGGCCACACCAAGTTAAATGTCGACGGAGCCACATCTTCTACAGCCATTGCAGTTGCAGCAGTCGCGAGGGATTCAACGGGAGCATTCGTCGCAGCGAGAACATGGCATTCGACGCATTTCTTTGGAGACAACAACAGCCTAGACATAGAGATATAAGGCATTTTCCTAGGAATCGAACTTGCTCAAGAGATAGGGGCGAAGAATTACAGTATCGAAGGCGATTCCATTACCGCTATCAGAATTCTCAGAGGAGAACCAAAGCTCACCCCATGGAGATTAGTAGACAAAATCCACAACGTTCAGAGAAATCTAGATCTCCTGCTAAAAATTCCCGAGTTCCTCTTCACAAGAAGGACCGGAAACATGGCTGCACACATTGTCACGCCCCAGAACCAGAATACTGGAGAGCGGGGGCAGACATAGCCAGCTACGTATAATGAAATGGAATCCATCCCACCATACGGTCACGGCTGTCTAGACATGTGAGGGTTTATCTACAAGCCATCAGTCTCTTAAGGTCAATAACAAGCCTAGTGTCTCAATCTCAACAAGTAATGATAGTTACAAGATATCAGATCACCAAATATACAATTGTAAGGCGTCCCAAACATTACATATCCAGATGATCATGAAGCTAGTCGTAGAAAATGTAAGGACTAGCAAGAGTTAAGTCATACATGATCAACCTCGAGTTGCCAATCATGTTACAGCCCGTAGGCAGACAGTAAGTAAAATATACACGAGCTAACACTTGCTCGGCGGCTAAACGTCTCAAAAGAATAATGTACAATTACAGTGGAAGAACAAAAGAAACCCACTCGTTGCCAGGATTCCCTCTAGTGGTCACCATCTGGCTGAAAAGTAGGTAATTCCCTTGCTGCTGCTCCGGTATCTGGCCATACAAAACCAGCTGGGTCAGACCCCAGAAAGAGCAAGAGCCACAAAGGAGGCTTCACTTAGGAACTAAAACCAGCAAATTAGCACAAGAATATAATTACATAATAAGAGACAGTAATTAAGAAAAGCATGACAGGTGAATATAAAAGACAATCTTGTACATAATCAACAAATGACAGAACATATGATAAAGCATGACAGGTGATATACGATGAGATAACCATGGGACTATTCAGATAACCAGGTTACAACCCGTAAACCAAACAAGGACCGGGGTTGTAACCCTTCGTCTGAACGGAACTTGGCTTCTCCCACCATTTATCGGCAAGGTAAATATAAGAAATCGAGACATGTAACAATCTGGTACAGGATCAAGACAAGACTAGACAGATTATTCTCATACAATCAATCACGGCCAAGCAATAAGTACGGCTTGCTACTTTAACTAACTAGGGTTATCACAGACCTAGTTACTAGCAAGATGCAATGAGAATTCCAAGTCCGATTACCTGTTTGTTACTACCTGAGTGATCCCAGCAGGAAAAGAAAAAGATAGCAGGATATAGCAGACACACTGTAGTAAGATACATGTGTCCTAAGGTACCACACTCGACGGCGGGCTGGAAGTGCGCTCATCTCGACGGATAGCAACAAATCCCATGTATATATATATAAGGCCGGGACCAAAGGGACAACAGGTAACTGGGAAATTCTCCATGAACTATTTGATCAATCTAGTCATTAACCTAGCCAGATTCAGTATGAATCCCTGACCGTGGTACTCAGGGATCATGCCCTAGACATGATGCAAGACACAACCGGACCAGTAGTTTATACAAGCACAATCAATACAAACAACCACGGTGTCAGGATTAATTATACAAGTCATGTCATGTCAGGTAGCCGTCGTAACAACTATTCGAGATAATCATGTCAGGTTTATCATATCAAGTGTGCTAGTCAAGAGTGCGCCACGACGGGCCACTATCAGGTCATGTCAGGGTACTTGGTCACACCATGCCAGGTACAATTATCATTTCAATCAAGTCAATCAAATTGGGATTATCAAGTTCGGGACAAAAGACGTAATAATATAAAATGGACGTAAAATATCTAATAAAATATCAATATTCAGGACTATAGAAGAGCCATGCGGCTAAGGCATATGCGGCCAGGTAATGATCACATGCGGCTGGAAGAAGAACAGCCCATGCGGCTGGAGAAGACTGGGCCTTATGCGGCCAAAAAGTAACCGGGTCTCATGCGGCCAGAAAATGACAGTGGCATATGCGGCTAGCAGGAGTTTAAGTTCATGCGGCTCAAGGTGTTGAGTTCATGCGGCTGAGGGTGGACGGAGTCCCATGCGGCAGCAGGGGGAAATGCTTGTGCGGCTCAGGGGCAATGAATGCGTATGCGGCTGAAGGAGCAGTGGAGCCTATGCGGCTCGAACGACTCCGGGTCATGCGGTTAAGTATGGCGGGCACATATGCGGCTGCCTAGGTAAGAGGGCGCATGCGGCTAAAATAAATTGGGTCATGCGGCCCGGACTCAGAAGCCCATGCGGCTCAGTTAGGACTGGGCCTATGCGGCTAGGATTAAATCTTCATGCGGCTGGAAGAATCGAGTTCCTGCGGCATAGGCCATGCGGCCAAGTAACTCAGCAAGGCTTATGCGGCCAGGAATAAAACTTGCTGCATAAAGCTATGCGGCTAAGTCCAGTCGACTATGAACTGTTCTTCTTCTCCATCCTCCCGAGAAGAAGAACCCTTCAAGCCATGGCTCCCAAGCTCCATGAATCTTTCATCCAGAGTCCAAATCCAAACTTCCATAGGTCAAAATGGGGCAGAATGAAATTCTCAACAACATGGAACCATCAAAACTCGAAAATAACCAGATTAAGTAGATCAAAACCCAAGAAATCCGAAAATAAAGTAAATATAGATCTACAAGAATCTAGCCATGGAAAATGAAAATGCCAAGTTCTAAAGTTAGTTAAAATGCTGTAAGGAAGAAAATGAAGCAATAAAATTTGAGTTCCTCCATGAAGCAAGTTGCACTTGCCTAGAGCTCACTCTCTCTCTCTGGTAGGTGGAGAGTTAATGAAGGAGAAGAAGAAGAGTAATGAGTAATAATGGAAGAGAGAGAGAGAGAGTGGTATATAAATGAGGGTGGTGGTAGGTGGGAGTGGTTTGGTTCACATAAAACCCAACCAAGCCAAACCCACTAAACCGAACCAAACCAAGCCAATGCAATGCCATGATGAATCATGAAGTACTCAATAAACCAAGCTCCATTAATCAGAATTAATCCATGAACGATAAATGACAATTAAACCACAATGCTAAATATGAAATAAACCATAACTAACTAATCAAAGAAAAGAGAAATACGGGTCAGAAATATGAATACGTATAAAATACGTATCACGAATTTCGGGACACTACACACATCCTGACACAACATGCTCTCCTCAACTCAGTAACTCTACTATATCCACAATCCAGACTTGTCTCCAAAACACTCTTATAGATGTCTCTTTGAATGTAAACCCCCCTACTGGTTTCTGTTATTGAATAAAGCTCCAGATTAGATTAAAAAAAACTATTATGTAAGACCCTATTACTAAATCCCAAATGTTTAATGATTGTTGGTTTATTATTGGGTTTAAGGGATCAATTAGGAATTTAGGAGTTGGTTATAGTAACATGAGTTCGACTAAAGAAATTTAAATCAGAAAATTTGATTAAAAAAATAAAAAATATCTTAGATATTTGTTTTTTTTATCTTCAAATTTATTTTTGAAATCTTAGATATTTGTTTAAACCTAATATTAGAAACATATCTTAGAGATAAGTTTGAAAAAATAAACGAAAATCCTAAATATTTTTTCTCAAATCTTAGATGTAATTTAAAATTGTAGATCATTTTTCAGATAAAATTTAAAATATCGAGATATTTTCTTAGATAGTTTCAAATCTAATATTAGAAAATATCTTACAGATAAGTGAAAAATAATATAAATTAGAAAAAAAAATAGTATAAAAGATGTGATAATTATTTAAATAAAAATGACAAAATATGCTAGTAATTTAAAATATCAACGATGATAAATTTGAAAAATAATTGAAGACATAAGTTAGAGCATCTCCAACCCTATTTTGAGTTTGAAAAAAATGGTTGCCACATAGGAATGACAAGCATTTTTTTCAAAAGTACTTCTCCAATGCAAATGTGAAATAAATTGTGAAGTTGACATGGCAAGAAGAATGTGAAGTTGGTTGTCTAGATCTAGACAATGCACTTCACAATGACTTTATGTCCACATCATCAATTATGAATATATATATATATATATATATATATATATATATATATATATATATATATATATATATATATATATATATATATATATATATATGAATATATATATATTTTTTCAAAGTACTTCTCCAATGCAAATGTGAAATAAATTGTGAAGTTGACATGGCAAGAAGAATGTGAAGTTGGTTGTCTAGATCTAGACAATGCACTTCACAATGACTTTATGTCCACATCATCAATTATATATATATATATATATATATATATATATATATATATATATATATATATATAAGAAGAAGTGAAAAAGTTGTCTTGGAAGTTGAAAAAAAAAGTAATTTTATTGTTTGCTCAAACTTTTGTATTGGAGAACATATTTTTATCTCATTGTCTTGTGTGAATGTCATCTTGCCACATAGGGAAGACATTGTCTTATGTCTCATGCCACATAGGATTCACATCACAAAATAAGACAATAGGGTTGGAGATGCGCTTAGATAAATTTGGTAACAATTTGAAATTATATCGTGGGCATAAATTCAAAGATAATAAAATAAAGATATGAAAATAAAACATAAATTATATTTGATAAGATAAAGTATAACATAAAGTTAGTAACCTTTAAAATATCAATAGTAATAAAAGAAAAAATTAGATTCGAGAAAAGTAAACTGAAAGATAAAAATGAGTAACCATCTTTAAATTAACTAGAAAATAGATAAGAATACATATTTAAAAAGGTAAATTGACTCAATTGACGCATTCAGTTTTTTTTTTAAAAGATAAATTTTCTAATAAAAATTTAAGATTAATTTTAAAACTTATTTAAAAGTTTTTTTTTTCTAATATTAAATCTAAAAAACATCTAAGAACTTATCTAAGATATTTTAAATATATTTAAAAAATCTAGATTTAAATTAGGGAGAATTTATGGAATGCCCAAAAACTAAAAAAGTTTTATGTAAAACCCACCGCTAAAAAAACTTTCATCGCGTGCCCAGAATTAGAAAAACTTATCCAAAGCGGGTTCCAAATGACCCTTTTGCCCTTCCTTTTAATTTATTGAAAACACCCACGAAACAGCTCTTAAAAAAATGTTTCGATACTTCATCTTCTTCCATACGCTGCTCACTTTCGAATCTAGGTTTTCTCCTCAAAAATCTTCAAAAACTCGTCGAAAAATTTCGGAAAGACCGAGACAAACGGCAAAAGTGCTAAAACGGAGGTCAAAACATCATTTTTTTGCGATTCTAAAATTTTGGAAGGTCGTCTAACGAAAAAACTGTTACTTTCAGTCTCCTCGACGATACGCTCATTTTGCGACAAACGGGACCTCATTTCGACCTCCCAGTCAAAAGTTATGGCCCTCCAAAGTTTCAGCTAACCATAAAATACAGGAGAATGGCCATTCTCCGTGTTAGAACACAAAAAATGTTAATTTCGCATGAGGGTGGTCATTCTCCGTGTTACTAACACGGAGAATGACATTTTCCGTCTTAATTTACACGGAGAATGACCATTCTCCGTGTTAGTAACACGGAGAATGACATTATCCGTCTTAATTTACACGGAGAATGGTCATTCTCCGTGCTAAATTACACGGAGAATGACCATTCTCCGTCATAATTTAGACGGAGAATGGCCATTCTCCGTCATAATTTAGACGGAGAATGGCCATTCTCCGTCTTAATTTATACGGAGAATGCCATTCTCCGTGTAATTTAGCACGGAGAATGCCATTCTCCGTGTAATTTAGCACGGAGAATGGTCAAGAATAACCATTCTCCGTGTTAGAAACACGGAGAATGCCATTCTCTGTGTTAAATAAAACGGAGAATGACATTCTCCGTGTTAAATAAAACGGAGAATGACCATTCTCCGTATAATTTAGCACGGAGAATGGTCATTCCAGTGTTAAAACGCAGGAGAATGGACATTCTCCGTCATTTTTTTACAACGGAGAATGGTCATTCTCCGTCTTTTTCGACACGGAGAATGGTCATTCTCCGTGATATTAACACGGAAAATGACCAATCTCGTGTTAACATGGAGGAGAATGGTCATTCTCCGTATTAAAAAAGACGGAGAATGACCATTCTCCGTGTTAAAAACCACGGAGAATAGCTATTCTCCGTACTAAAATGACGGAGAATGACCATTCTCCGTCACTTTACCACGGAGAATGGAATTCTCCGTGTTAAAACCCATAGAAAATTGTCATTCTCCGTGGTTTTTAACACGGAGAATGCCATTCTCCGTGGTTTTTAAAACGGAGAATAGTCATTCTCCGTCATTTTAGCACGAAGAATGGTCATTCTCCGTGGTTTTAACACGGAGAATATTTTTTTTAGAAAAATTTTGTCAGAAATAAAGAGTTTCGTTCTTCTTTCAAAACGATGATAATCCTTATGGAAAAGAAGAAGAAAGATCTTCTCTCCACAATTGACCTAATCGTCGGAAAACTTCAAATGTCTCCACGATGAAGATGATGATGATGGTGATGATGATGACGAGCGATAATCTGAGTTCGACTGAAGAAAAGCACACCGAACTACGAACGATCTTTGCGATCTCTGCTGAAGATGAGAGCAATGGAATTCAGATTTCCCGTGAAGAAGAAGAAGACGAAAATCGCAATCCAGATCTGAGTTTTTTGAATTCAAATACATATAGATGACCAATTCGCGCGGAGGGGTAGTTTCGGTATTATAAAAATAGCAGTTTCCAGCGGGTGGCATCTAAAAGGGAATCTTGGAATATTTAACGTGAAAATACTTAATTCTGGGTATTTCATAAAACTCATCCAGCGGGTGGGCATTTCATAAAAGCCCACCCCGAAATTGGGTTTCTCAGCAATTTTCAGTTTAAATTATATCTAAGATTTGAGAAAAATATCTAAGATTTAAAAAAAAAATATAACTTATATATAAATTTTTTTCTAATATTATATTCTAATAATATCTAAAATTTGAAAAAGTATCCAAAATTTCATATTGATTTTTTTTCGTTGTTTTAGATAAATTTGAAATTAGATTGAAAAAATATCTAAGATTTGAAAAACATAAACTACAAGATAAAATTAGTAACCAACATTGTATCTATAGAGGTTGGAAAAGAAAAGTTATTACTTTTCTATGTTTGGGTGCCAAAAGAATTGAGGAGAAAAGGAAAGTGATTCCGAATGGAAGAAAAATTAAGGAGAAAAGTGATTCCATCAATCCAAATAAGAAATCACTTTTCCATATTGAAATATTTACTTTTCTTTCCAAATTTTTTAACATTTTCAAAAACAAAAACAAAAAACCAATAAAAATTATAATTTTCAAAAAGAAAAAAAATGTCAAAAAATTAATTTTCTTTCCCTTCCATTCTGAGAACCAAACGAGCCCTATAATTTGATAGATTCTCTAGCACAAGTAGGGGTGAATAGGCACTGTTTAGTTTACAAGGGCAAAAAGGTCAATTCCGTATGAAATTGGAGAAAGAGAGTCCTTTATTGATCCACAATAAAGGAAGCCCATTCGATTCATTCAATGCAGACAAAGTAAGATTTCCAATATAAAAGGAAAAATACTGTATTAAAATAAGACAATTATGATAAATCCACTCCTTTTTACTTTAAAAACCCACGCTTGGAGCACAGAGAGCCGCTTCGGAATCTGGCAAAGGGAGGGGGGGGGGGGGGGGTAAGGTTATCGATCACGTGTCGCCTAACGGTGGAGTTGACGGTGTAGGACGATAAACGCTGACGACGCCGTCGCGGTCCCACCATATTGTCCGCCTGCCCCCCCGTGGGGACCACAGGTGGGGACCGACGGCTAAGTGACGCCGTGAGCTCATGTGTGCCGAACGGGATTTAGCTGGTATTTATGTTAGGACAGGCAACAGCGATTTCTACGAGTTGGCGGACACGTCATAGGAATGCGACGTCTAAGAGCATCTCCAACCCTATTGTCTTGTTTTGTGTTGTGAATCCTATGTGGCATGAGGGACAAGACAATGTCTTGTATAGGTGGCAAGGTTATATTCACAAATGACAATGGGTTTAAAAAGTCATCTCCAATGCAAAAGTATTGAGAAGACAATACAAATAATTTTTTACAACTTCCAAGACAACTTTTACTCTTCTACTTCTTTTTTATAAATATTTTTATTCACAAATGATGATGTGGACATAAAGACATTGTGAAGTGCATTGTCTAGATCTAGACAACCAACTTCACATTGTCTTTGCCATGTCATTGCCATGTCAACTCCACACTTTATTTCACATTTGCATTGGAGAAGTACTTTTGGAAAAAATGGTTGTCATTCCTATGTGGCAACCATTTTTTTCAAACTCACAATAGGGTTGGAGATGCTCTAACACCGCGGTGGGGCCACAGAATATGGATCTCTAACAGGTGGGCCCAGCATGATTCTTGGAAAAATATTCAGCTGTCAAGTTGCAAATTGACTTGTAATTGTAATTGATTGGAATATAATTTTGTATGTGGCTAAATAATAAAGGAAAAATAATTTTTATGAGTTCTTTTTCTTATAGTGCTTCCAAAATGGGGATTTTTTTAAGTCAAACGATTTAACAATGGACAATAAATAATAATAAGCTATGGTTATTCTTTTATCTTTTTAGGAATAACATTTGACAACCGTCATTTTTTTTTAAAAAATTCTCATCATTGTTAATATCTAATTGTTGTTGTTAACGTATGTGAATTTGTCATCAGGTTGAATTGGAAAATGGAAAGAGTTTGGGTCAACTAAAGCATTTAGAATGCAACTACATAGGCTATGACATCCCTTCACTTTTTGTGTGGTTTGGCAAGTAATAGTTAATCTATTTGTATGGGTGGCGGTGAGACAAGGTACAAATTATTGTTTTAAAAATTGGATCGAAGATCGACTCTGGCAAAACTGTATGGTATCAAACCGGTTCAACGATAGATTAATCTAAGTGGTCAATTTTATTTTATTTTCACTGATTTCTACAAAAATATTTATTTACAATCAATTCAAAAAAAATTGTGAGTCAACCACTAACCCGATTGGAAAAAACTACCGATCCACGAATCAAATGTTTAAAACGGCCAGTTCGATCCGATTTTTATAACACATATAAAATATTGCCAAACCTGTATTAACAAAGCCATCTTGGCTTGTGTGGCACAATCATAGTTGTGAATTTGTCAACATACTGTATTTTCCTTTTTCAAAAGGTTTAGGTTGTATGAGAGATATCAAGGTATCTAGGGACAAGAAGGTCCAAAAATCGATGCGGTGTTTAGTGGCCGGAAGGTCCAAAGTCCGTGTCGGTCTTGGACCGGTAAAATTCGGATTGAATCGGTTCGGACCGGTCAACAGGTCACTATACCCCTACTTACGACCAGTTTCAAGTAGAGTTTCATCTCCAAATCCAGTCGACTCGGTCCGATCTAGTAAGGTAACGGTTGATTTTGTTTTTTATGAACAAAAAATATTAGAAAAAAAAAGAAGAAGAAGAAGAAAAGAAATAAAAAGTCATTGACAATCTTGACTTATAAATGGTGATCATATACTTAATTATTAATTTTTTATAATAATAGAGGAATGACATATGAAATGAGTCATCTATTTAACATCGAAATTAATTTTTTATTAAAAAAGGTAAAACAAATAAGTGTTCAATACTTCAACAAGTGACATACATTTTGTCCAGCACTCAAAAGTCTGTGCCGGACCCTTGTTATATATTAAAGTTATAAGAGAGGCCTATCATTTTTATTAAAGTTATAGAAAAAGAAAGAGAGAATTTTACATAAAATGAAAATTAAAAACTGTTACAGCAATGGGTTAAGATACGGATTATATCTTAATATTGTACCATATTTTCTTCTTTGCCATAATATATGATACCCCTATATTAAAGTTATTGAAAGAGCCTAAATTCTTGAAGGTTGCATGCGGCACGCCTGGTCCGCATCATCTCCCGACTACACCACTAATTCCTCAATTTTTTCCTTTGAGATGTCCGTCGATATGCACGGAACTTTACACACGATGTATTATATGTCTTTGGAGTGCACTGTCTCCAACTCCCACTATTATTATAAATAGAAGAAATAATACGCCACCGTGGCTCGATCCAATAATATTTTGTCACCCAGTCAGAATCTTATACTTCAATGAGTGTTTAAAAATATCGTTAGAGATGTAGTTGAAAAAATTGCACCTATGAAAATTGATATAAAAGTTTGGTTGTTGTCACATTCTTTCTACCTAGTTGGCTACTTACTTTTGTGTTTTCAAGAATTTTATTCCTTTTCTAGTATATTATAACGCGGCTTGAAAACGTTCAAAAACAAGTCATCCAAATCATATACATATCCTCCATTAAATAATAATAATAATTGTTTTTCTTATAAAGAATTATAACTATCGCATATGCATCTTCTTATGTAGTTAAGCAATAGAAATCTAAAATTCTTATAACTACATAAACATATAACAAATCAAATATATATTCAAATCAAGTACATGGTATTATATAACTAAACATATATCAAAAATTCTAAGAAATATTTATAACAAATTATGACTAAAATATATTCAAATTATATTTAAATTTTTAATAGGACAAACTGCGTTAAAAAAAAATCTATGTTTACACTTATTACAAAATCTAGATCTACTTTGAAACTAATTACACGAACCACTCCAATAGCTTATATTTTCTATAAAAACTTATAACACCGACCACCCATGTGTACTATAAAATTTATAAAAGAAAGAAATAGTCAATGTATTTATTTCTTTTTAATTTAATTTAATTATTATTTAATTATTTAAATTTTTTATATGTAACGCACGGTGCGTGTGCATATATAATTTTTTTTTTTTTTTTTGAAGCACTGGGTACTTGTGGCGAACTCGCCTCCCCTGGAGCTCGAACTCCCGACCACTTGGGCCGCATGCATCTCTCTTAACCACTAGGTTAGAGGTCATTTGCGTGTGCATATATATATATATATATATATATATATATATATATATATATAAACTACACGGGATTATTGTTAGATTCATACTTCTTATCAATTTATATAATTATTTGTCCACATAGTTTAAAAATACAATGTTACACCTCACAATATGTTTTTTTTTCCCAAAATAATCAATTTCGGGATTAAATGTGTAATTTAATATATACAAGTAGAAGTCTATCGAGTGAGTATCCGACACGAACCCCCACTTAGGTGGTCCATAAAGACGAGGGTTGTTGAATAGTGGGTCAATCTTAAGCCTTCCATTGGAGGAGATTAGCAAAGAAAAAGAGACACTTTTTCTTGTCACATGCTATCAATCCTAAGCTTGAAAATAAATGAATCTATATCTACAACCTTTTATTAGGATTAGAGACGCGCAATGGACAACGTTAACAAACTATCCTAAAAAAAAAAAACGTATCATAGATCTACTTCACGTGATCAAGCAAAAATATGTACGTATTTGATGATGGCTATGGCCACCGGGACAAATTTTAACATTTTATATAATGAAAATGAGGCAATATAATTTGCATCGACTTTGTTGTCCAAAGAGTCGAGCTTTTACACTTTTCAAGGAAAAAAAATTCAAAATACAATGAGATTGTTCAGAACCTCAACTCCTTTGGGAAATACAAAGAGATTGTTCTAACATTATTCCTCATTTGGTTCGAAGAGTCATCAGATTGGAAAAAAAAAGTAATTACTTTTCTATATTTGGTTGAGGAGGAAAGGAAAGTAATTTTCAATGGCTATTTATAAGGGCACATAATAAGTTGATCAGGGTTAGCCAGGATTTGGACTAGCCAATATTTGAGGTAAATTTATTGGGGCTATCCAAATTTTCTATTCATGGGACTGTCCAAACCCCCCTCCCCCCCCCCCCCCCCCCCCCCAAAGTCCAAATTTTCTATTCGAAAATTTTGACTTTAGGACTGCCAGAAATTGTGGCAGTCCTGAAAGGAACTTGCTGTACAGGACTGCCTCAACTTCTGGCAGTCCTGAAAGGAACTTGCTGTACAACAAGTCCCTTTCAGGACTGCCTCAACTTCTGGCAGTCCTCAATATGTCTAGGACTTGCCAAAAATTGTGACAGTTCTGCTGTAGAGCATGTCCCTTTCAGGACTGCCACAATTTCTGACAGTCCTCAGTACTTCTAGGACTGCCAGCAATTGTTGCAGTCCTCTTGTACATTGAGTTTATTTCAAGACTGCCACAATTTCTGGCAGTACTCAATACTTCTAGGACTGTCAGAAATTCTGACATTTCTGATATGAACCCAATTCTTCTACAACTAGGGATTCTTCCATAGTTTTCTTCTACAACTAGGATTTTATGCATAATTCTTCTATTAATAAAGAAAATTTGGTTAATAGACTAATAGATTAATAGATTTGATAGATTTGATAACCCAATTTCTCCTACAACTAGGGTTTCATCCATAATGCCCAAACAAGAAGAAGAAAAATAAACTAGGATTTGGAGAAAGAGATCTGAGAAATTAGAAGAGAGCAAAAAAATCAAAATAAAATAGGTTTGAAAAAAATTAATGTTCTTGTTCTTATTCTTCTTCTTTTTCTTGTTCTTCTTCTGAGGAAAGTGAGGAGAGCAAAAAAAAAAAAGTTGACTTATATACTCACATGTTGGCTAGTCCTGAGTAATTTTTTCAATGGCAAATTTGTAAATAAATTAAAATTTGCTTTTGGCTAGCTCTGATCAACTTTTCATGTGCCCTTATAAATAGCCTTCTCAATAAAGAAAAAATTAGCTGGAAAAGTGATTCCACCCATCCAAACAAGGAATCACTTTCCCACATTCAAGTATTCACTTTACTTTTCAAATTCTTTGGCATTTTCAAACACCAGAAAGAAAAATCAACGAGAATTGTAGTTTTCCAAATGAAAGAAAATGCCAAGAAATTGGTTTCTTTTTTCCTTCCATTCCGCGAACAAAACGAGAGTGGTGTTTGTAAGGAAAGGAAAAACAAAATCAAGACAATTTTCCAATAATAACCTTGTGCTAATGAGAAAACTTATTACTCGCGAATATTTTTGTCTAAAAGGTATTATGGATAAATGGTAAATAATATTTCTGAGCATGATATTTTGGTCAATTTTTTTGTAATAAATGCAGAAAAGTTAGAGGAAAAGTGATTCCTTAGATGGATGGGAGGAACCATTTTTTTTTTTTTCCTATTTTTCTACCTCTTGGAAATCATTTTTTTCTTTCAAACTTCTTTCATTTGGCTTCCAAACACAGAAAATGAATCACTTTCTTTTCTCAAGCTCAAATTCTGGTAACCAAACGAGGCCACAGAGTATCAGTTGTCCACCGTCCCACAATAAAGATCTCCCTTATGAAGTAGAAGATATTCCGTTCCAAAAATTATTCCTCTTTGAAGTGCAATACCTAAAAGTCGTAGACCTCTTAGAATGACGGAGTCTCCTTAAACTTTAGAAGTGCATATCCAAGAGCTCCCTCTAGCTTTATACATATAGGGATTAAGAAACCTAATTTAGGAATTAGATATCGCTTAAATTAGTCTCCTAAAATAGTCATCAAATTTGGACACTTGATTTTGCATCAAAGACCGACCAAAATAAGTTGATTACGCCCAAACCAGAATTCTGGATCACCCAATCGAAATTTTGGTTCGTGTACACTAGAAAAAAAAAAAAAAAAAAACCTTTATACCGATTGACCTAGAACCGATATACTCGATATACTAGTTTTAAAGATTTAGGCTAAAAATTGTTCCCATTTACGTTATTTGCTCCATCGTTTTCTTACAGAATATCCGGTACCGACTTCATGACGCTCTAGACTTTTCATCCATCCTCCACTGATTTCCACCAATAGCAACAATGTTTATTTCCTTTCCAATATCTTTCAATAAACATACATGAGTTTCTATATTACTTATGTGTCTTTTTTTCCAGATGTCCGGCATAACGTACGAGACTTTGTGCACATCCCCATTTTTACACATACATCCCCTTCCTTCGCGGTTCGATCTCGAGACCGTCCATCTAGCCAAAAAAGTTATACCTCTTCTTACTGATTGACCTAGAACCAATATACTAGTTTTACAGATTTGGTCTAAAAATAGTTCCCGTTTGCGTTATTTTCTCCATCGTTTTCTTGCAGAATATCCGTTGCAGACATCGTGACGCTCTAGACTTCTCATCCACCCTCCATTGATTCCCACCAATAGCAACAATGTTTATTTCCTTTCCAATATGTTTCAATAAACATACATGAGTTTCTATATTACTTATGTGTTTTTTTGTGATGTCCGACGTAATGTACGAGATTTTGTGCACACCGTAATTTTTACACACTCACACCCGTTTCTTCCGCGGTTCGATCTCGAGACCTTCCGTCTAGCCAAAAAAGTTATACCTCTTCTCACTGATTGACCTAGAACCGATATAAACCGATATACTAGTTTTACAGTTTTGGTCTAAAAATTGTTCCCGTTTGCGTTATTTGCTCCATCGTTTTCTTGCAGAATATCCGTTGCCGACATCGTGACGCTCTAGACTTCTCATCCACCCTCCATTGATTCCCACCAATAGCAACAATGTTTATTTCCTTTCCACTATCTTTCAATAAACATACATGAGTTTTTATATTACTTATGTGTCTTTTTTTTTTTTTGTGATGTCCGACGTAACGTATGAAACTTTGTACACACCGTTTTTTACACATACATCCGTTTCTTTCGCGGTTCGATCTGAAAACCGTCCGTCTAGCCCAAAAAATTATATCCCTCCTTACTGATCACAAGAACCAGTTGAATTCGGTTATATTATTTATGCGCCTCATTTTATCTGTATTTTCTAGTAGAGGTGGCTCCGACAATCAAAGGTCCATGGGAACGACA
The DNA here is from genome assembly GCA_029216955.1 of Iris pallida. Classification (NCBI taxonomy): domain Eukaryota; kingdom Viridiplantae; phylum Streptophyta; class Magnoliopsida; order Asparagales; family Iridaceae; genus Iris; species Iris pallida. Next base: position 5,041,516 of record JANAVB010007199.1, read on the forward strand.
CTTGACACTTTTAAGTACTGGTCCCGGTCATACTTGTCTCGTTATGTGGTGGTGGTGGACTCTCGTATCGTTCAACTTGACGTTCCACTTATAAGCTTAAGATCTAAGCTAACCTTTTAAGATCTTTATTGAAAGTTGCGAGTACTTGATTCCTTCAATGATTTCATAGACGTCTAATTGTGTACATGAAGGGCTTTAGAGTATGATACGAGCTAAATTTTGACATGATTCATGATTGGAAGATAGAGGCCATGCAACTCATTCTAGAAGCAATTCGAATGCAACTAAAAGAATTAAAAAAAAAATTATTTCAAATATATTTTTTTTCATATAAGTCGGTCCACACAAATATACCCTACATGATCAACCAGAGGATGTGCAAATTATGCGACTGCCCTAGCCCCTCGTATAGGCAAAGCCTCCCAACATGGTCTAATATTACTTACTAGCTAAACCAAATCTTTGAATGAGAAGGTCCAAACAGCTTTAGACCTAGGGGTGCAACTCGGACGGGTTAAACCCGAGCCCGATCAAATAAACCCGCTAATGGGTTGGGTTAGGATTGAAGATTACTTAGGCTCGAGCTTGGGTTCGGATTAAAATATTTGAACTCGATAAAAAATCGGGTTGGATTTGGATTCATGTGTCGGATTATCCAAAGAACATGAAACCCGATATATATATATATATATATATATATATATATATATATATATATATATATATATATATATATATATATATATATATATATATATATAGCAATGGGTAATTGTTGCGAACTCGCCTCCACTGGAGGCTCGAACTCCGATCACTTGTAATGATTGATGCTTGATTGCTATTTTATTTTGTGTTTGATATTGTTTAAAATTATTTTAAATATCATATTAGAGACTGATAAACCTGATGGATCCGAGCCAACCCGAGCTTCCTCCGGACTCGGTCTTGGACTTCATATGTTGAACCCGAGGTCGGGTTGGGCTCAGGCTCGAACTAGGCTTATTATTCATCGGGTTGAGCTCAAGTCTGATCCAACCCGTCCGAGTTGCACCCCTATTTAGACCCACTTAAATAGTACTCTGTAGTAATGACTTTAGTAGGAAGACAGTCCAAAAATGACCTACGAACATTCTTGAGCCTTATTGATGATTCCACCATCTTTCTAGAACATTATGGAAACGCACAACCTTAATACGTGAATGATTATGCAAATCCCTCTCGGTGAGGCACAATAAAATTAATAGAAAGAATAATACGCTCCCGTGGTTCGACCAACTGATCTTCTGCCATCCAGTCAGGGTCTTATACCTCTCTTCAGTAATCACAAGAGCCGCTCGAGTTCGGTACCAATCACTATATTTTAACGGTAACATTTTATGTTATGTTGGAAATACTCGTATCCTTACTATTATAAAGGGGCTACAAAACGGCTCAAGATTGAGCCGTCTAAGCCGTGTATATCATCAACAATTTTCTTTTTAAAAAAAATAAATTATGTAAAAAATTGTTAAAAAAAAAAATTTAAATTTGTTATATATATGCACAAAATGGAAAATCAAACTCAACCAAACAAGAAGAAAATCTCCCACATTAACCACATGAACTAGAAATGATATTTGACAATAATTGAATAATATTCTTATTATACGTTATCAAACGTGCAAAGTACGTACATTTACTAGTAGTTTTAATCTCTTCTAACTAATCTTTGAACTCTGTGGGACTCATATTTTGTGTGTGTTTTTTGAACAAATTCTTAGGATGGGTATTTTCCACCAGAAATTTCGAGGACGGTTATGGCGTCGCTGTGGGAGTTGGCGACCTTCCGGACCGGCACTATGTTACTTACCTTAAAATAATAAACACAGTTGGTTTGTTTCTCAAAGGGAGGGAGACATTGCCAAAAGGTTGGTGAGTAGATCTGACCCATATTGATATATGGACATTGGAGGGGAGGGGTTGTTGGAATGGAGACTAACATGGACTACTTTTGGAAAATTTTGTGGGTGTTAGTTGTGGGAGGTTATGCTCCTAAGTCAATAGTGGATTCCAAGAGTAGGGTTGTGGCTAGAGGTGAGTATTATTCGGTTTTGAACCGAAAATCGAATCGAACCGAATCAAATAAGAGATTCGGTTCGATTTTAAGAAAAAATCAGTTCGATTTCGGTTTTAAAAATACTAAATTTTCTTATTCGGTTTCGGTTTCAGTTTTGGGTTTCGGTCCAAAACCGAAAACCGAATAAGAAAATTTAGTTTATATATATATATATATATATATATATATATATATATATATATATATATATATATATATATATATATATATATATTAGGTATATAATAAATATATCTAGGTATATTTAGTTATTATATATATTAATAAAAAAACACAAATAAACCCAAAAATCGAATAAACCGAAAACCAAACCGATTTTATTCGGTTCGGTTCGGTTATTGACCAATTCGGTTCGGTTTCGGTTTTGCTTATTCGGTTTCGGTCCAATTCGGTTTTCGGTTCGGTTGGAACCGAATACTCACCCCTAGTTGTGGCTATATCAAAATATACTATTAGATAGATCATGAATCCATATCAATGATTGCACATATGAGTATAAGTAATCGGAATCAAAGATTTACCGGAACGAATAGTATTATATCCTTATCCGGTCCCTCCCCCAAATCTGCTCCCGTCGGAGAAAAAAATCGGGTTCCTTGGGATTCGGAGGAAATTGTTGTCCCTCCCTATCCAAGAGGGGACTAAGTTTAGGAATGCAAATGTAGTCGAATCCAATGAACTTCTAACTACTTGACTTGGGCCTCCAGGAATGCCAAAGCCCAACCATAATGTTATTGTTCTAGACTTTCAAACTATAATTGGTCTCTGGCATAACTTGTTTATGCTTCGGGCTCGGCCTACTTTTCCTGGCCGAGACATGTACAATAGCAAGCTCTCCGACATCAAAGTCGTTTATACCGGTAAACGTTTCTTACAACTTCGACATGAGATGTATTTATGTGGTGGCCGAGGTGAAGACGAAGATGGAGAGAAAAGTGGAGGCGGATATGTAGAACTCCAATAGAGGTGGGGCTAATATTTCTTCTCTAAGTTACAGCCAGGGCCCGGCTCAAAGAGTTGGATTGTCCTAGCCGGAACTAGTTTTAGTTACTCCTTGCTCTTGAATTCAAAAAGAGAGGATACGGTGTTCGGGAGTATTTGTCCCTGGAATTGACAGCGAATGGGATTTGCGGCGGCGTCAAAGTCTCCCGTTCTGACGGTGGCACAGAGCCCGGATTCCAAGTTCCTCTCCCGACTCTTGAGCTACTCGAGGCCTTACCAGTATTAACTCAAAATATGGACATGAAAGATTGCTAGTTCAACTGACAAGGAGTTGTGATGGACCATAACTATTGCCGGAGAACTGGAGACTTAGGGACATGGAAGATTGCCATAATCAGAGGAGTTGTCCAATCCCGATGGCTTGTCTGCCCAGGGCCGGCCCTGGTCATCCAGTGATGTTAAGTAAGCCCAACCTAGATGGATCGTCACTCAGGTTGGGTCGAGTTGAAGTCGGGTGGATACTGTCCCGTGTTATGTTAAGCCCATCAACTTATACAAACCATCTTTACTTCTTTAACATTACAAGCTAGACTATTATCATTTTCTTACATCATATTTAACACAAGAGTAGCAATTCGTAAGCCCAGTTCGGAGACATTCTTCACAAGGCCAGTAAGTAGTAGCAAAAACCAAAAATAAATTACAAAATCTTAAAAATGAATTTAATCATATTTTTTCAGTTCATCCATAAATTCTGCTAACATATATGGGCTTCAACAGTTCCTTCATCTGAATTATGTTAATTGTCATTAATGGAACGCATATTAAATTTCAGTCCTACGATTTCAGAGTCTCAAAACAAAAATTAATACATAACCTCCTTCATAAAATCATGGTAACAAAGTATACGAACATCGTGGACTATTTCCAGATCCTGCATGAGCGAGAACCTCGTTTCTGCAAAAATCATGTTGCCTATGAACATGTAGGCAGCCAAATTCGAAGCTCAGCTTAGTCGACTCGCAACCGGTAGAGATTCACAGGTTGATTCTGAAGAACTGACTGCATGCGAGTTCGACTGCAAGTGAACGATCAAGGAAATTGGGATAACTGATCTGTACAACATCTATGCTTCCTTCTGCTCTACTAGTTTTTTTAAGCTTCCCTCCTGTGTCTAATGCACATCAAAATTATTTAGCATTTGCGAAATTACCATATGGAGTTCCCACGCAACAAAAATATATGGTCCAGATGGAGTTGTATCAATTATCTGAACAATCCATCAGGACATAATGCTCTTTCTTGTAGTACCGAGGAATTAGGGTGAGCATTGGTTTATTCGGTTTCAACCGAACCGAAATAGTTACAACTGGATAAACCGAAATTCTAAATCCCAAAAACGAACCGAAATAAGGCAAAACCGAAACCGAACCGAAAAATCAATTCGGTTTGTTAGGTTAGGCTATTTCTATTGTTAATATATCCGGTCCAAAGTTGAAATCATGGTTAAATTATAGTAAAAATTATAACTTTTATATAAACAATTTTTTAATTTCAAAGTTACGTCCAAATTTGGACCAATTGTTAAATTATCAAAGTTCAGCATGAAAACATATAGAATTGTTGTTTTTAAAGTACACACATTTTAATCACAAAATATGCATAGAATTGAGAGTATTTACATAGTTTCACAACCCTTATTCGATTTTGGACCGAAACCCAAAATCCAAAGCCGAATAATTTTTTTTAGCATTTTTAAAACCGAAACTGAACATAATCTCTTATTCGGTTTTCGGTCCAAAATCGAATAATGCTCACCCGTACGAGGAACTGGTCGGGGTATGAGCATAAGCTCCTCAGCATTAATAAATCTCATAAATCTACATACATACATAAGGTATATATAACCTTGAATAATAATTCTTTTAGTAGTTTTGAAATTGAATGAAATAGTAGTCACCATTGTTGATGGTATACCAACGATAAATAAATTTTCTTCTTTTACATGATTTTACATCCTTACTATGCTTTTACACCTTTATTGATTGGCCTTTTCCGTTCGATTTTCTTTGTAAAATTGACTAAAATAGAGACCCCCAATGTCGATATCGGATCGGGATATGTCAAACTGTATTGGTATCGACCGTATCGGATATGTATCGGTCGATGCTGTAAACTATGCTATTGAGAGCCCTCGGTGCCCATGGTACAACATTGAAAAGGTTTTGCAGAAACAGGTTACTTTTAATACATTTAAAACTGACCATAATATCTAAAATCTAAACTCTTAATATACTGACAAAGGAGAAAGGGCTCTTTACATGATATCTTCGTTCTTCCAGAGAGAGCTCCCATGATATTCTCTGTCAAAATGTCAGCAGTAATTCCTATATTGGCATTTGTATAATTTCATGAGCCTGAGAACTGATTAGTGAAGGACCAGAAAAGTTCTAGTTATAAATCAGTTGTAGAAACCCAAGGGGAATGCTTGGTTACAATAAGGAATAAGCTTTTATGTGTTCAGTCCGACTACAGAAACCCAAATAGGAATTCAAATAGGAACTTGCAAAGTGGTTATGACACGTGACATTATTTTTCGATTTAGGTCCTTGATTTTTTTCTATTTAAGTCATTAGAAAAAATCAAGGGCTGAGATGCATGTAATTCAACGGCTATTAATGGTCGAGTCTTTAAAATTAAGGACTCATAAGTTCCTCTAGGATTTTTGTTGTGTTTGCTCTAGCTTCTGTTATTTTTAACATAGTTGGCGTGTATCATTCGATACTGATCCGACACGGCTGACACTGATACGATTTGGCACGTCCTGATCCAATACCGACCGATATCGATAATGACATTAAGGTCTCTTTCCAGCCAATCCGGCAAAGTAAATTGAACGAAAAAGACCAATAAGCAAAGGTGTAAATGCATACTAAGGTTGTAAACGCATGTAAAAGAAGAAAACTTATCTATTGCAGGTAAAACAATCAACAAGGGTGACAATTATTTCATTCTATTTCATAACTTTAAGAAACAACACATGCAATATTTAAAATTATGTCTAAATGTATAAAATATTTTTCAAAAATTTCAAAAAATATTTTCTTTTCAATACCAAAAAATCCAATACTCCGATCCGAAACCGCCCATCATGCCGATAACGATACTCATAGGAAGGATCCGATTCCGATACCGCGAACCTTGGTTTTTTAATGTTGGAATGCTCTTTCATTGTCGATGGCAACGAGTTTCAATATTAGGCGTGTGCATCAATATTACTCTTTGATTTCGCAAGTGTTGGCCCATTGGTCATGGTCAAACCTGATTTTAATAACTGATCTAATCATGTCTCAATATAAGGGCTACTTGGACGAACTGCTAAGAACTGTTACTGCTACCGTTCAAGACTTGGAGCCGTTTTGCCATTAAGTCTGTATTTTCCATTATCAATTATCATTGTATTTATCATATTTTATTGAGTATAGGAAATACAATGTACACCGAGTCATACTGGCAAATAGGCTACCCATAAATATTTTCAAAATACCCTTTCGTTTTGAAAACAAGCCCCAATTACAAAAGTCCAAACTACTTCCTAACTGCTTGACCTCTCGAAAAGCCCAAAACCTGATTTGCAAAACCTAACCAAACCAATTATGGACCAACAGAATTCGGACCGAGTTCGGTTAGTGGAACGTTGGCTTTCAAACTTAGTCTCCCCGCAGTTACGGATGCAACGGCTATCTGCCGAGATTCTCTCAAAGAATTCTGTCCAAATTCTGCTCGAATTCGTCCCGAATTCTTCCTTTGAAAAACCTATAAATAGAGAAAAATTTCTACCATTTCAATACACCAATTCATTCTCTTCTCTCTAAGCTAACTACGTTCTTCCAAAGCCTTTAAGCTTTAATTTTCAAATCCCAAGTCAAGTTACAATCCTCTAGTCGATTTGCCAGTGCGGTACGGTCTAGAAGTTTCAGAGTGATTGTAATCAAGAGGCTTGACAAGAAGTAAGACACTTCACAATTGAAGTTGGTCGAGTAATTCGGATCAAAGCTCGCGTTTGTAGAATTTGCAAGAACGTTGCATGAAAACTTGCGTTTTTCCATAGTGAATTTCAACTGGAAGCTGGAGTTCTTCCGACTGGATTAGTCCTCACAAGAGGAAGCTAGTATACATCCTTATGTTTGCGTTTGCTTTCTGCACTCTACTTTTACATTTCCATATCTGTAATATATTTATGTGATCTTGCGACTAACAATTTTTAATAGCTAATTTTTCGTTGCCTACTCTATTCACCTCCCCTCTAGAGTATAGCGCTTTACATCTCGTTCCTACAATTGGTATCAGAGCGGGTTATACAGGTAAAGCAAGGTAACATTGCTATTATTTTCTTTTACATAGATCACTATATCACATATGACAACTGTAAAATTTACAAGTGAAGGCTAAGCCACAAATAGACCCCCACTGTTTGATGGTACCAACTACACGTACTGGAAAACACGGATGAGCTTCTACCTGAAGTTTCTAGATTTTGACCTCTGGTCAATTGTTATCAGTGGCTACAAAAAGCCTACTATCACCTCTATTCTTACTTCCTATATAATCAACAAGCCCTATTATAGTTACACGGAGGAAGAGAATAAGTTAACTAGCCTTGATGCAAAAGCAATGCATACTTTTTATTATGTTGAAGACATAAATGTATTCCATCTTATTACTACTTGTACAACATCTCATAAAATTTGGAAACTTCTTGAAGCTACTTATGAGTGCAGGTACGAAAGCAAAGCTAGCGGCTCCAGAGATGAGGATAATCTTCATAATGATGCAAATGTGTCCATGATGGCATCAGGACCTAAGATACAACACAATCCCTTATATAAAGAAGAGATTGTATGCCATAACTGCAGAAAATCAGGTCGCGTAATGGAATATTGTCCTACTACTACTAAAGAGGAAAATCGTTACGAACGATCAAACGAAAGATCATCGTCTTACAAGTACGCTAGTACGAGCATATGGTGTGAAATCGAGGAAAGCGACTCTAAAGAAGAAGAGAGCCCTCGTTAAGCTACGAATTTATGCTTAATGGCATTACCCAACGAGGTACAAAATAATTCTCTTTATAAAAGTGAATTTTCTTATGATGAGTTTTCTGATACTTTCAATGATCTATTAGAAGAACACAAGAAAGTATTATATAAGTATAAGCAATCTCGAAAAGAGGTCAAGGCTTATAAGCTTGAGAATGAAATGTTGTCCTCTTTGTTTAATGAGATTAGAGACACTACCATTGCTAGTGACACAGATGAGCTATCCACGGTTAAGCTGAGTCTACATGATGTTCAATAATGCATTAATAAGATGACACAAGAGCATGCGAAACTCAATGAAACTTATGAAGCAAAGAAGAAGAAGTATAGCATTGCTACACAGAGAACAAACTCATTAACTGCTAAGTATAATGAGGCTTGTACAATCTCTAAAAAGTTGGAGATAAGATTGGGTAAACAAGTTGTTTAACCCAAGACAGTCATACACAAGACATGTGACACAACCCAAGATTCAAAAAGGATCTGGCACAGCTAAGGTTAAACATAACCATGCTTTTTATTATAGTCAATCACGCAAGACATATCATACCAAATCACGTTCACATACTGCTGCACAGAGCACTAATATTAATACTTTCTGTCATTATTGTGGTATGAAAGGACATATTTCTAGTCATTGTTAGATTAGAAAGATGGTTGATATGAATATGTTTACCTAGGTTCCCAAAGCTAACCAATGTGGATTCAAGCATTGAATACCAAAGTCTTCACCTAATATTTCAGGTGGAGCTACTTATGCAGAACCATAGAACCATGAAGCATGTTGGTGATTGCAAAGCTACAAATGTCATCTTTCAAGCAATTGCACCAACACAAGTGTGGTCACTAAAATCACTTTGGTAACATGCTAAACGATACTTCTTAAATGGATAGAACTATAGAATCTTGCACGTCTTTAATGAATATTTCTTACTAGAAGTGTTTTTTTTTGTTATCTTATGTAAACTAGTGTGATACATGTTTCTAGCATGCTTAGATTAATATTCTTGAAATACAGTTGCATGGCTAGTTATTATCTCAAATGTTATGTCATACTAAGTAGCCTTTCTAGTTGTATGTCATTTTTTTATGCATATCTTGTCTTTATTTATAAAGTATGCATACCACTTTAGTCCATATGATCTTATGTTTTATTTTTCTAATTCATTAGTGCACATTTTTTTTTATATCTTCTATATATTATTTCTATAGTGCACTATGAAAACTCTTTGAAAAAGAGTTTTTGATCTTGATGATTTTCTTTGCTAACTCTTTGGGTATTTACTATCTTACATTTATTGCTGGTCCAATGATTTTGTAGCACATATGATACATGTGCTAGATATATCTTATGCCATATTGTTTTAAGATTTTTCAAGTTCATAGAATATAATTGATTTCATATTGCATAAAATCTTCTTAAATCCTTGGTTATTAAAGAAGAGATTTGTTTTGGGTACAAGTATAGAAAGGGTCTGTCTGTCACCACGGCTACGGCCAAAGCGAAGCGGTACTTAAACGTTCCCCGGTGAATCTCCGTTAGCTGGAACAGTACCCCTACAGCTAACCCAAGATTGATCAACGCTTTATAAACTAAAGATTTATTGAGGTCTAATTGCAATTGTTATCTGATGGATTTTTGGAAGCGTTTTTTTTCTTTAACCCTACGGTTATCTGATGGACACCGTGTTACGACTTTAAAAGGGAAGAAATGAACTTTGATAAGAAAACCTAATATTTTGATGAATTAGTTTTCTATTTCTGGAAATATTTCTCTGAAATTTAAATTTGTTTTGGATATAGCCATGAAAATGGGGAGCAGTTAATTGTTTCAAATCAATTATTCTCCTGACATACCATATATCTAGAATTCTATTTATTTAGACATTTATCTAGTCTTGTTTTATTTGTTCAAAATGGTTTATGATTTATGGATTCTTATATTAAAGTTGTTTCCGTGATATAAATTCGAATCATCAACTGTTAGTCTAAAGGCTAAATGGACGTATTCAAACATTTATTAAGACAACTTTTAATAAAATTATGTATTTCAAAAGTCTTATGCTAATTATTATTTCTTTCTGACTCTTTCATTTTATATGAGTTTTTAATAGTTATCTTACCAAATATATTTAATTATCTTTATTGATGATTATGTTTAGAATTTGATCTAGACGTTACTATATTTTGTCTAGATGGTATCTGATTAGACTCTATTTTGTCTGTGTTCTTGGAAATGCTCCGACATTCCAAGATAGTAGTACTTTTTATTCTTATTTTGCACTTCTGTGACTGTTTCTGAGATGCTGAGTTGATATATACAAACTCTTATTACTATGCATTTTCTATTGTTCAGTGTGTATTGTTTCTATTTTGGTATGCACTATTGCTTTTTATGATTAGCACTATTTTTAGCTAATGCTTCATTCATAAAACTGCCAGTAAACTTAATGTTATTTCTTTATATATTATCTTTGTATTTCTTCAACGTTCGTCTCTTATGCATGAATTGCGGGGGAGCTTTTCTCTTTACAATTATTTTGCTAAGTGACAACGGGAGAGAAAATAATCTAACATCTCTTGCAGGTTAAACTTTTACCAAGAGGAGACAGTACCAAATGACGAACCACTTTTTGATATTTTTGTCAAATCAAAGATCAAAATGTTATATCGGTCAAGGTTTGTCAATTATCAAAATAGAAAAAATTGTTGACCCATTGGTCATGGCAAACCTGATTTTAATAATTGATCTAACCATGTCCCGATATAAGTGTTACTTGGACGAACTGCTAAGAACTGCTACTGCTACCGTTCAAGACTTGGAACCGTTTTGCCATTAAGTCTGTATTTTTCATTATCAATTATCAATGTATTTTTCACATTTTATTGAGTCTAGGAAATACAATGTACACCGAGTCGTACTGACAAATAAGCTACCCATAAATGTTTTCAAAATACCCTTTCGTTTTGAAAACAAGTCCCACTTACAAAAGTCCAAACTACTTCCTAACTGCTTGACCTCTCAAAAAGTCCAAAACCTGATTTGCAAAACCCTAACCAAACCATTTCTGGACCAACAGAATTCGGATCGAAGTCGGCCCGAGTTCGGTTAGTGGAACGTTGGCTTTCAAACTTAGTCTCTCCGCAGTTACGGATGCAACGGCTATCTGCCGAGATTCTCTCAAAAAATTCTGTCCGAATTCTGCCCGAATTCTCCCTTTGGAAAACCTATAAATAGAGAAAAATTTCTATCATTTCAACACCAATTCATTATATCTTCTCTTCTCTCTAAGCTTACTACGTTCTTCCAAAGCCTTTAAGTTTTAATTTTCAAATCCCAAGCCAAGTTACAATCCTCTAGTTGATTTGCCAATGCGGTACGGTCTAGAAGTTTCAGAGTGATTGCAATCAAGAAGCTTGACAAGAAGTAAGACACTTCACAATTGAAGTTGGCCGAGTGCTTCGGATCAAAGCTCGCGTTTGTAGAAGTTGCAAGAAGTTCGCATGAAAACTTGCATTTTTTTCATAATGGATTTCAACTGAAAGCTGGAGTTCTTCCGACTGGATTAGTCCTCACAAGAGAAAAACCAGTATAAATCCTTCTGTTTGCGTTTGCTTTCTGCACTCTACTTTTACATTTCCATATCTGTGATATATTTCTGTGATCTTACGACTAACAATTTTTAATAGCTAATTTTCTGCTGCCTACTCTATTAACCCCCCTCTAGAGTACAACGCTTTCCATCTCGTTCCGACAGCCTATGTTACCCGGACTCTCCACTTTAAGGAAAAATACCCGTGTCGACCCTTTAGGACATGGGTATGGGTATGGAATCCGTATCCGATCCTCCATGGTGACAATCGGATCCTTCATGGTGACAATCGAAAGATTGGTAGTGAAGTAGATAGTTTATTTTAATGTGGTAGTGATGTAGATAGTTTATTTTAATGTGATAATGGTGTAGATAGTTTATTTTAATATGGTAGACTGGTAGTTAAGTAATAGGGAAGCTGAAGGGACGGTCCCTTAGGGACTTATTCAACTAGTTGAGTAAAGTTTACTAGTAATTTATAATTACAGGTTGTCTTTTTACGAAACCTTAGTCATATCCCCATACCCATACCCAAAATTTGGATCCTTTTTAGCCGAGTCTGTGTGTCCTTCAATTATGAGTTTGAAGGACCCGACTCTTGGATATGTACCCGTACCCGACATCCGTACCCGAGTCCAGGTAACATAGCCGACAACAAGATCTGTGTAAAGCCAATTATGTAATGGACACTGTCAGATGTTATGTACTGCATTAAAGACTAGTGCATAGTTTTAAAAGGCGAAAGGCGCACCAAGGCGCAAAGGTTCCTGGAGCCTGAGGCGCAAGGCTCAAGGCGCGCCTTTTGAAAGCTAGGCGCACTTTTTCTTTATATGTAAAAAATATCTACATTTAAAAACTTAGCTACATAGAAGTCAAAATTCCTTGAAAATATCACAAATCATAGGCACAAAATTATTCTATATATATTTTTTTTCTTTTTCTTTTTCTTATATATATATATATATATATATATATATATATATATATATATATATATATATATATAACAATCTAAAAGCCCATTAGATATAAATAACCCAAACTATATACATATAATATACAAACCACATATATATAAGCCTTTAAATATAGAAGTACATTCTAATTTAGAAAACAATCTAAAATCCACAATAATATTAATGACAATAATTTCTATATTTTACAATAAAGCCCATAAACTATATAACATGTATATAGAAGGTTGATATATATATATATATATATATATATATATATATATATATATATATATATATATATATAAAATTATTATTTTAAGTATATATATATATAATAATAATTATTTTAAGTATATATATATACTTAAAATAATAATTTTATATATATATATATATATATATATATATATATATATATATATATATATATATATATATATAATTATTATATATATATATTTTTTTTTTTTTTTTTTTTTTTTTTTATTATATATATATATATATATATATATATATATATATACTTAAAATAATATATATATATATATATATATATATATATATATATATATATATATATACTTAAAATAATAATTATAATATATATATATATATATATATATATATATATATATATATATATATATATATTATAATTATTATTTTAAGTATATATATATATATATATATACACTTAAAATAATTATTATATTAAGTATAATTATTTTATATACTTAAGTATATATATATATGCTTAAAATAATAATTTTATATATATATATATATATATATATATATATATATATATATATATATATATATATTTTTTTTTTTTTTTTTTTTTTTTTTTTTTTTTTTTTTTTTTTTTGAAACCTTGGGTAAATGTGGCGAACTCGCCTCCACTGGGGCTCGAACTCCTGACCACTTGGGCCGCATGCATCTCTCTTAACCACTAGGCTAGAGGTCATTTGCATATATATATATATATATATATATATATATATATATATATATATATATATATATATATATATATTAAAGCAACTTTACGCCTAGGCGCGCCTTGTTGAGCGCCTGGAGCATGTGCCTTTCTACACTAGGCGCGCGCTTTTTTAAGGTGGTGCGCCTGGCTTGTTCCTAGGCGCTGTCCCTGCGCCTCGCTGCGCCTTGCGCCTAGGCGCGCTTTTTAATTCAATGGACTAGTGTTATGACTGCAGCTGCCCTTGTGAAGCTAAAACAAAGAACTGCAATGAGTTCTGACTGACCTCTGAATTCCTACAGAAGAAATCATCCCCCCCCCCCCCCCCCCCCCCCCCCCACCCCCCCCCCCCCCCCCCACCACGTTAGAAGCTTCATTTACTATTCCCTATGTTTCTCATGAACGTGATTTCTAATCTCTCCTAAAACCCGCTCCCCAGGTTTCAAACCTGGGTCTTCCCCTCTTCTCCGTGAGCTAAATTTTCCTAGAAGTAACGTGCTTTCTTACTTACAGATGATAAGTTTATGGCACACATCCAGAAATTTGCACAACTAACTGCCATTTAGATATCATCCTAGTCATAGGGAAAATAGGTAAAGATTGTAGACTCTGCTGCCAGTAACAGAAGCCAGAAATTTATATGCAGCTCTTTCTAATTGCTAAACAAGAAGTTAACATGTAAAGTCGAATAAGAAAGCATATACTGATAAGATTAATTGCACCTGATTCTTTTACTGGTGAGATGGCTGCGCACCTGTACCCATATAGCTCCCATGATAGGATGGTGCAGATTTAACTCCGGCACCAATATAATTTTCGTAGTTATTTGCAGTTGAAGACTGTAACCCAGCACCCCCATAGCTCCCATAGTTCAACGAACTACTATAAGTGGCAGGAGCAGCCCCATCATCTGGATAATAATATGACCTTTGGGCATTTGGCTGCTGACTGTATGGGGGGTGGCCAGCCACTTCATAAGCATGTGGTACAGTGCGTACGTACCTCTCTGGATATCTTTCAGAAAGTTCAGGATTGAGCCTCGCCTCATGGTAAACTGACGGCGGAGGCTGCCAATTTGCCCGAGGCTTCTTTACTTGGGAATTAATTGCCCGTCTCAGTCTCTTTTTGTGATATTTTGTCTTCTCAAGCTGCGCAACCCGTGTCTTAAGAGGCTCAACTGGGTAAAGTTCTTCAAGCTTGTATTCCTCAATACATTTAATGACAACCCTTAGTGCCCCAAGCTCCTTCTTGTTAAAATCGTTCTGAGTGTGCAAAAGAAATTTGGGTCAGTTGATGACCATAATAAACTACAATGAACAGAAAAATACAGCATTGACTCAGTTTTCTATGTTCATATGTTTCTTAAAAATATCTATTGCAGATAACGACATAATACGGGATATGGAGGACAGATATTTAAGAAGGGTACAATAAGTAGTCACCTATGCTGCATTATACAGACGGATACGGGTACGGACACAAAATAGATATTAGATATAGACACCATTTTTCTGTGTCCAAGCAACATGGTTCATGGTTGTTCTGTTAAATTAATGGAAAGTTGATGACCCTCACACAAGCATTAGATTGCTGGAAGATGGAGCAGCACAAACAAGCCATTAATGGTGGAGAAGGCTATGCCATATTAGAACTTAGAGCGGGGCCTTGATTTGAAAGATGCTTGATCTATTGAATTATCAAACCAGTAAAAATTTAATACAATAGGTGATTTGGAGGGCCAGTGAGAGCCATCAGAAGTCCAAAGAAGAAATTCCAGAGTCAATGCAATGATAGCTCCTGAATGAACTTTTCTCCTATATCTAACTTGCATGATATGCCTAGTTGTTTTGCCTATTCATGTGGCATGTCATCGTTATCATCCAAGCCTTCTCTCATCAGAATGGGTGTGGCTTAGGAGCATAAGAAAGCTCCATATATTGACAAACTTTTTTTTTTACCGGCTGTCGACCTTGACACCAACTCTCTATGTTGGCACCAAATTCCTAAGCTTGCTATGAGCATTAGACGCCATGCCATACAACAAGAAGCCAGTCAGGAAGTGGATCTACCTTTTACTATGCAATTTACGCTCATACAACCAAGAATTATCCTCCAACTTCCCCTAGAGTATAAAGATCTAACCAAAGAGGTAAGATAATACAACTTGCTTTGCATTAATCTCCATGACAACTTAAGCCACAGAGAAAGAGAGAGAGAGAGGAGAGAGAGAGGGAGAAGGAATGGCATTCCCATGAGTTCAAATAATTATGAAATTCCACAAACACACCCCATGTGTTTCATAGCTTCTTTCCACAGAGTTATATGTAGAGTTTGATGAACCATTCACAGCAATAACAAGCAGGAAAAAAAAAAAATCCTCTCTACAGCATGATTGAGACTTGTTCCATTGTTCAACATTAGGTTCCCAGTTCGAGGATTGATACCTATAGCACAATAACATTATTCTGCGACAGATGACAAACACTTACCGACCAACTCGCCGCTGCTTTCCTGCCAATAGTTTTCTCTAAGTGCCCCTTCAACAGAGGTACAGGAGGGAAGCGCTCTGTAAGCTGGAAGGCATGAGCAAAATGAACTGCATCAATTGGCCTCCCACTGTTAACCAAAGTCTCGACAAAACCTGCATTAGAATAAAAATTCTCACTATTAATGTACCAAAGAAACATATAATGGTCTCAATTTTAGCTTCTTCTCTTTAGCATTAATTTCCTATCCATTAAGTTCTTCTCGTACTATGAGCCTCCTAAGGACAGGACAACTTATAAAGAGATGTATATTGATCACTGGAACAGATTTGGTTATATTTAAGAATATACCAACCTGGCATTTTCTCTGTTAATCCAATAGAACGGCAAAGTTTGGGTGCCTCCCTATGCCGAGAGAGAGCAATGACAAGTTTGTAGAGTGCGTCTACGTCAAACTCCTCTGCTATACCAAAAGTTGCAAGAAACTGCAGGAATGCTAATACTTCCAATGAGTATCCATTAGAAGCATCGATGTCCACTCCAGCCAACTTGGCCATCCACTGATCAGCAATTTCCTTGGCCTGCTGCTTAATTTCAGAGCTCACGGGGTGACCATCACCTGGATCGGTCATCCCCATTACAGGGGCTGCAGCTTCCATCAAGACGAAACAGGTTCTGCGAAGGAGCTGAAGGCGAGTGTCCTCGCTGCCTCGGGAATTGGATGAGTCCATAGGGTAGAAGTCCTCCAAAGAATCTATCACCAACCGGTGTGGTTCTTTTGCACTTTTCAATGCAATAGAAAGTTCCTTGCTAATGGTCGTGAGGTTTTTCTTATTCTCTGAAAGAAACTTCAGAAGACCTTTGGTATCCATCTGTTCACATAGTGCCTTCAATTGAGGAAGAAGAGACTTAACTTCACCATCCTGTGCTTGAGCTTCATCGCCTGACTTATCATCAGAAATGTCCGTCCTATCTAGAACTTGAGTTGGTGCCTTGCACTTCTTGCGAGCCTCCAGTATAGCAGAGACAATACCATCTTTCAGCTCCTGGAGGCGATCCAGTAATGCCTCTTCTTTTGCAACAACAGCTTCCTCTCTCACTCCAATCATTTTGCATGTCGCAGATCGCTCTTCCTCGAGCACTCTCTCCATCTCTTTTACCTCCATGAGTTTCCTCTCAACCGAAGTTTCAAGGTTGTCAAAATATTTTTTGATTTCCTCCCAACTTGGACATGACTCTCTGTTCGAATTCAGTTCATTCAATTTCTTCTCAAGCTGCTCAACCATTTCTTTAGTTGTTTCAAATTTCATAGTAATACTTTCGGTATCTGCCATGGCCATAACGAGGTGTGAATTGCTTAGAACCTGCAAGACAGGACATATCCGATGGATTTGAAATAATTTACTTGCAAGTACTAGAATTACTGGCCAAACATCATAGTTTTACCAACATCCGTAAAATGTTTATTAAGGTGGTGAAAACTGAAAAGTATTGCATGATGCAACCGTGTCTTCAACCTATAATACTTCGCGAGTTCCACCATGAAAAAGCACAAATGTGCTAGTAAAAAAGTAAATATAAGGTGGTCAAATTGAGAAATGTTTTGTGACACAATCGTGTTGCTTATTATAGTTCATGACTTCTACCTTAAGAAGGGGCATAAAAATGTTTACCAATCACAATGGTAAAGGAAAATAGTTGGCGGTGTGGTTGCTGCACGGGCATAGACACAACAGAAGACAACACAGAGACTAGGGCAAAGAAACAGTACCAATTTGGCATGTTCTTGGATATTATGGTGTGTCCATATTGTGTCTGATACATGTCCAAAATATAAACTGGAAACACTAATACACAACAGGTTTTGGAGAGGCCGCCTTGCTAGATGACATGCGACATGCCAAACATTTAAAACCACTCAGATGACTCAAACACACTCCCTATGTGAACATCTCTGGGCTCAAATCAAGAACTAAGTAAATAAGTCCCTAGAGTGTGCTTGTTGTAAGTTTTGGTATGAGAAAGATCTCTTGCCACTTGCAGAAACTTAAGCATTAATTGGTTCACTGTAATGTAATCGTAATCGTAATGTAATCAAATAAAAAAAAATTCAATTTACATTGCGACCCGATTACAATTACATTACAATGTACCAAACGAGGCCTAAGCCTAAATAATGCTAGTGTGACAATGAAAAAGTGTCAACCAGAAAGTGAAAGAAATTAAATTCTCCTAGCTGACCCAGGCTAGGAACTTGCCTCTGACCAGAGCGTACGTTGAAATGAGCTTAAACTGCATATCCAAAAAGTACGTCTACGTACTTGCCAACTGGTCATCCATGTTTTATGGCTACTTTTGGCTTAGGATTTCCGCACCAATATAAGAGGTCTGACGTTAGGTCGACAGCTGGTCATAAATTTATTTTTGCCAATTCTTCTAGTGGAGCCTTCTCGTACTCCATAGTCCATAGTCCATATCTGACTTCATTGAGAATCTTTGTATTGTCGAGGTCCCTGCCTTTCTAGGAAGTGGACAATGTCCGACACGTATTGGACACAATCCGGACACTCCAAAATAGGCCACGACACACCAAAATAGGTGCCGTGTCCGTATCATCATGTCCTTGCAGAACCAGTAGAAACTATGATTAGCATACAAAATCACGGAATTACTTGTGAGTACATAATGAAAACAAATTCATCACACGACTCATCAGTGAGAGAAGAATCATTCATAACAGCCAAATTGAGAATTTTACATGGAAATCCTTTTGAAACCCTAAAAAAAATCGAAACCCTAAAAGAGTTTGGAAAATTGCATATACCTGATATTTTGAACGTCGCACTCCCGCCACCGCCCCCCTTTCCTCAAGTTAGGGATCAGTAGGGAAAGAATGAAAGATTGTGAACGTTAATTTCGTTGCGGATCAGAATTTTTAATCAAACTGAACCGGATCCAAACCCGAACAACTTCACGGGTCGGGTTGGGTTGATAATGGGCCAGATGCGGACCGGTGCTCTGCTGGCAAATTATACGGACACAGCCAAAAGTGATCGGGGCTATTCCATTGTGGCAGTCCTTGTTAGATCCTGGTCGTCCTTGTTAGAAACTGGGCAGTCGACTCTACGGACTAGACTGCCAGAAAAATTAAAAAAATGGACTAGTCCCGATTACTTTTGGCTGCACCCATATAATTAGCCTGCTCTGCTGGACTATCCAAAAGTAAGCTCGATCGCGCACTGGCCCGACTGCGAAAAGGGCGCAATTTCTTGGCCGGATTGATTCATGGATCGGGTATGGATAACAGCCCACCAAGCCCGGACCTGAAAGTGATAGGTGTAACTTAAGTTTCAAGCAACACATCCCTAAACATTTATAAGTTATTCAAATTAACATTTATAAACTTGTTGAAATATAATATAGGATGGGACTATCGTCACAGGCACATTGGCTAGTAAATCTATACAATATATAATTCAAATATCATAGATATTACTATTTTTTTGGTATAAAATTTTGTCTAAATTTGTCATTATTATTAGATAAAAAAAAATATTTAGTCATCTATTAATTCAAACATAGATAGTAATTTAAACATATTTTGGAAAGTGATACTTTGCACTTTTATTGCAAGTACAATGCATATTTTCGAAAAATCAGATTTTCACAGTACAAAGACAGCGACCTCTACAGACGGGAGAGGGTTATGCAGGACATTAGATATATACCTCACCTTGATTCGACCATTTATTAGGAAAAAAAACAATAGCTGCAATCAAAGCACCATCAATGGTCAAGGAATTGTTGTGAGTGGTACAGAACAATATTAGAGGTCAGTATTCGGTTAATTCGGTTCAAATCGAACCGAATAACCGAAAATTGAATTGGACCGAAAATCGAATAAGCAAAATCGAAACCGAACCGAATAGATCCGTAACCGAGCCAAACCGAACCGAATTAAATCGGTTCGTTTTTTCGGTTTATTTGTATTTTTTTTGTTAATATATATAGTAACTAAATATATCTAAATTATTTAGTATATATATATATATATATATATATATATATATATATATATATATATATATATATATATATATATATAGCAAATGTGGTAATTGTGGCGAACTCGCCTTTACTGTGGCTCGAACTCCGACCACTTGGGCCGTATGCATCTCTTTTAACCACTAGGCTAGAGGTCATTTGCTATATATATATATATATATATATATATATATATATATATATATATATATATATATATATATATATAACAAATGACCTCTAGTCTAGTGGTTAAGAGAGATGCATGCGGCCCAAGTGGTCAGGAGATCGATTCCCGATGGGAGCGTTTGCCACAATTACCTTCTTTCAAATATATATATATATATATAAAAATATATATATATATATATATACTAAATTTTTTATTCGGTTTTCGGTTTTTGATTGAAACCGAAATCTAAAACCGAAATCGAATAAGAAAATTTAATATTTTCAAAACCGAACCGAATATCTTATTCGGTTCGGTTCGATTTTCGGTCCAAAACCGAATAATGCTCACCCCTAAAAAAAATATTAGGTTCACCTTCTTTCAAATATATATATATATATATATATATATATATATATATATATATATATATATATATATATATATATATATATATATACTAAATTTTTTATTCGGTTTTCGGTTTTTGATTGAAACCGAAATCTAAAACCGAAATCGAATAAGAAAATTTAATATTTTCAAAACCGAACCGAATATCTTATTCGGTTCGGTTCGATTTTCGGTCCAAAACCGAATAATGCTCACCCCTAAAAAAAATATTAGGTTCACTTTGTATATATATCTTGTCAAATATCTATGCTTTGATTGCATATGGTATTTCGGGCAGGGTTATATATTTGGACGAAATCGGCAAATACCAAAAGAGAACATGACTATTATGGATCCATGTCCCAAGTTTCAGACAAGATGTATGAACTTAATGAAACACATGCAATTTCTGAATCTCCAGTAATAACAATATCTCCCAATATCCGAACAATCCAGTAGTACACAAGGCTCTTACGCAAATATCACACATCTTCAGCAACCATGGCAAGTATACAGGTATTGATCATTATCTTTTAATTTGGCAGATTGTTTCTTGGATTATGGGGTTATTTAGTTTTATGTTATCGTATTCGTATAATATTGAAAATTTAAGTTTATGTTACGATATTATTCAGAGTAGAGAGTGGGTTTCGTCCTAACGTTTGACTTTGCTGAAAGTCTAAAATGAAGACATAAACATAAAATTTGAATATTATACGAGATTCTAAAACTAAACAAAAATATATCTGTGTGACTCGGATTATTTAGTTTTGCATGGCAGGGATTGTGTGATTTGAGTTATTTAGTTTTTTCATTATCAATCGAGAATGAATGTTGTGACACTATTGTTTACTTCTAATCTGATTTCAGCAGCCACACAATCTTCATGGCGACAGTTTCGACGGAGACGACCTCATTGACATCACGTATCGTCAGATGTCTCTCGTACCGGTCGCACCGTTGAATGCTTAAAACCCAAGAGTTTCGGAAGGTTGTCTGCTTGTCGAGATCGGAATAGAAGAAACAATAGTGTCACAAGTTTCATTCTCAATTGGTAATGATAAAAGTAAATAGTCCAAGTCATACAACATTTACATATTTTTGTTTAGTTTTAGGATTTACTATACGAAAATGATATTTTACACGCGGTTTGTAAGCACGAGCGTGACTGCCGGCCGACGTGGCGGCCACCCATTGGCACCCCTGCTGTCTCCGGACCCCATCCGGACCAGGGGACCAATGGTCGGCCGCCACATCGGCTGGCAGTCACGCCCGCGGTTACAAACCGCAGGCAACGTAGCAGCTCCGTTTAGTATAATATTCAAATTTTACGTTTATGTTTCCATTTTGGACGTCAACCTTTAGGACGAAATCCAAATCCTTTTATGGGTAATAGGGATACCTAAATGTAAATTTTTAATATTGTAGGCAACACTAAAACTAGATAACCCTTGTTTCTTTATAAGTTGTTCTGTAATACCAATATTTTCTCTCCATATCATCCCTTGTTTCATTGCTATGAGCTCTATTCAGGGACCAGGTATTTGGTACATACAAGGATTCACCTACTACTGTGCTGCCTACTATCAAGTTCCTTGTTGACATTGGCATGCGTGTGTGGTTTCTACAGGTAAAGCCCAATAATATCAACAAGATACTGCATCAAATCTATTGGTGTCGGGACCGATTCTGATCTTTTAAGGAACCTGTACAAATACTAAAAATAACCAGTTTTAACCACTCTAAAAAATAGCTTTTTATTTGACATTCTAAGGACCATTTTACTGCGGTTTCTTTTTTTCTGGACTTCCAAATTTTGGATCCATTTGCGATTGCACATGCTCAAAAACAATCCGGCTTGGCGCCCCATGGTATCTCAACGAAGAGTTAATTGATGCTGTCGTGTCCATTATGCCTACGAAGTAAATTTTTGCTTACGATTCATCATATATGGTAAAATATTGACTAAACTAGTTTCGAAAACTACCACCCACTTCAAACTTCTGATAATCGCACTGATTTATTATTTTTCTAAGAGCTTGCTTTCCATTAGCTGATTAAAATTTTATTTACAGTCTTTATTGTACGGACAAAAAAAGATATTTGTATTCGTATTTGTGATCGTATTCTCGTAAATAAGTTTTTTTTGAGGTATTCTTTCTCCAAGTTGGACCGTGGCTCAAAGTCACCCAACCGCCCAAGAGGTAGATGCACCGTGTTATGAAAAAAATGTCCGTATTCTTAAACCCCTATGGCGTCCTAATGTGTATATCCACCGTGTTATGGAACATATCAAAGGGTAGATGCAAATAAAATCATCATGATATGAAGTATTATTTTGAATTATATCGATCAAATCGCGGATATTGCCTATTATGATGTGCAGGAAAGAAAAACCTTTGTATTCCTCAAAGCAACCCGAACCATTGTAGTTGATATTTACCATTGTCAAAATTATTCTTAGTTTTTCTTAACATAGAAGAACAAAAAGTTTCTAACAATTGAACTCTTTTTTTCTCCAAAAAAAAAAAAGGGTAATTGTATTATTTTTCAAAAAACGGATGACAAGACTCAAATGCCTATCACCAGTACGACCGCAGCTCACTCAAATAAACATCCTAGAGAATTGAATTGAACTCTGCCACTATAGAAATATATAATTTTCAAATACCATTTCTCAAGTTATAGTTTTCAAATATATAATTGTTAATAGGTTTGTATTAACAATTGAACTCTGCATCAATAGAAACATATAATTTTCTAATACCATTTCTCAAGGTTAGGTTTGTAACATATACTAGTTCTATACTTTATTTTTTTTTCTTGTACCTGCAATTGAACAAACTCCATCTATGTCACTGCTGCAAGTTTCTAAATTAGCTCAGTTTATACTTTTCTGGCTGAGAAACTTAAGCCTCATTTGGTTCGCGGAAAGGAAAGGAAAGAAAATTGATTCTATCATATTTTCTTTCCATTGATAAATTACAATTACAATCAAATTTTTTTCCGGTGTTTGAAAAAAACCAAAAAAATTGAGAAGAAAAGTGAATCATTAGAGGAAAAAAAATGAATCATTGGATTGGTGGGAGGAACCACTTTTTTCCTTATATTTTTTTTCTATTGGAAGTCAAATTCCTTTCCTCCTCATTTCCTTTAGCATCCAAATAAAGGAAATAAATCATTTTTCTTTCCCAATATTCCAATTCCGCGAACCAAACGTTGCTTTAACTGATTTAAAAAGAGCATTTACCTATACATCACACAGTTCTGCTGCTCGTAGTTATCCCTAATTGACAAGCACAAAATTATAGATATTTTGTTTCAATATAATGCATTTAGACTAGGAATACAAAAGTATCGATACTTTGTTTCAATTTTTTAAAGTCAACAAATATATTTATTTATTTATTTATTTATTTATTTTTTTATTTTTTTTTTTAAGGAAAGCAGACAATATTATTCAATGCAAAAGGAGCCGAGAAGCTCCAAGTGGCGCCGGGATCAAAACCCAAGCAGCCTACAAAATGTGAGGCTGCCCACACCCCTCCAAGCAAAATAAAACAAATGGTGGGACCGCACACTCCCACCCAAAGCAAAAGAAACAAAAGTTGCTCCAAGTGGAGCACCAAAATGTGCTGGGAATTAACCCAAGCAACCAAAGAAAGCAATGTGGAGTCCCACACACCCACCCATATACAAAATATATTCACATAAGCTAAATGACGTTGGGACCAACCCAAACGTCCAAGAAAAAAGAAGCTAAATGACGTTGGGACCAACCCAAACGTCCAAGAAAAAATGTGGAGCTCTCCCCACAAAACTGCTCACGAAGGTCCGCCCGAATCCAAGACCCCCTACAAGTCAGCGGCCACAGCTTGCCCGATCCAATCTGGGAGCTCGAAAGTGTGGGAGAAGCTCTTGTCTACTTTGGTGGATAATGCCGCAGTAGCAAGAGCTTGTGCCACGCCATTGGCCCCGCGAGGAATAACGAAGACGCCGGTGTCCGAGGCAATGAGTGATTTAATAGCTCTGATGATGTATGTAGTGGCCCAAGGAGTGTTGGAGGTGCCATGTAGATAGCTCTGAAGCTTTTGGTTTGTAGTCTCTATGCACCTGATTTGTAGGTTGTTGGAATTGCTAATTTGGAGAGCTTCAAGTAGGATGTCGCACTCAGGAAGAAGATGTGTGCCGTTGGTGCAGAATTTGTGAGAGGCCAGAACCATGTCGCCGTTGTGATCCCTGATAATCATCCCGTCCGCCGTGTTGTGTTCGTCTCCGGTGATGCCGCCAATATTCAGCTTTAGCCCCCCGCCCGGACGCGTCCAGCCGTGCCCATTGCCTATGTCCATGCTACCCGAGCTAGGGATAGCTCCAGTCCCCGCATGGGCATTGTCCAGCTTGTGTATTCGCAATGCATCCTGCCAAGCAAAAGAGACGCGAGTAATAATATCGAGATGATTAATTTTACCATTGTCAAAAATTATTTTGTTTCGTTGCTTCCAAATCTCCCATATGCAAAGCCCAAAAATTAGATTCTTGCTAATAACTTTCTTATTATGGAGAGAGTTGTCATGAAGCCAGGAGACACCCAACTTGCTGATGGTGTCCGCTTCATTAGGAATGTTAAGGCTTTGAGCAAAATGAGACCAAATAGGCTTTGCGGTTTCGCTGTTGACGAACAGGTGGTCCAACGTCTCCCTTGATGGCATGGCACAACAAACACATTTGGAAGCTAACTTGAACCCGATACCGGTGAGTCTCTCGTCGACCGGGATGGCGTTGTGGCTCAGTCTCCAAAGAAAAGCTCCAATGCGCGGGGGAACATATTTGTTCCAGAAATTATTTCTCCAAGCGACAGTGGGAAAATGGTGTCGGTTATATTCCCAATAGGACTTGGTAGTAAACTCCCCGTGATGCTCGAGTGTCCAACATACCTGATCGGGCTCGTCGGTAAGAACCAGCGTGGCCAGCAAGGCAGTAGCTGCCGGCGGCAAGTATTGGCGAATGTCCACGTACCGTCCGGAGCGGGTCCTGACCCTATGAGATTGCATAATTTGGCTAATGTTGGGGTTATACCTGAATCGAGGGGGGTTATCAATCTCGATGCCGCACCAGTTTGTACCCCATATCGGGATGTTCCCCCGGCCAATAATCCATTGCAAATGAGGCGTGACCTTCGGGAGAACCTTCATCATGTTACGCCAAAGAGGAGAAGAAAATGTAGGAGTGCTGTAATGAGCGTCACGCGGGTCGCCATACTTCCGATACATATATTGAGCCCATAACGACTCCCCTTTAATAAAAGCCCAACATCGTTTAGCATGGAGAGCGTTCATAATCTGGAATAGAGAGCGCACCCCGAGCCCGCCTTCGTCTAACGTACGGCACACTTTGTCCCAAGCTATCCAGTGTCTTCTGTGATTGTCCTTAGCATTCCAAAGGAAGTTGGCCATGATACTTTCCAACTTCTTTAAGAGCTTCATGGGGGCTTTGATCACCGAGAGAGAGTGGATCGGAAGGCTGGTAAGAACGCTTTTGAGAAGCGTAATTTTCTCCTCGAAAGATAGTAAGCGGCTTTTCCAACCCGAGAGCTTCTTCTCGAATTTGTTGATAAGTTCCTGGAAGTAGTGGAACTTGGCTCTTCCGCGGAAAAGGGGAACCCCCAAGTAAAGAATAGGGAGAGCAGCTTTCGTGAATCCGGTGGCCGTAGCAATGATGTCCGCCTGCACAGACATGTGTGGTTTTTGTGAAGTAATCAAAGAAGACTTGGAGTAGTTTATTACCTGACCCGAAATATCGGTGTACTTTTGAAGAGCGTGCATGAGAGCCTCCACACAAATAATATCACCATTCATAAATATAAGGCTATCGTCCGCATAAAAGAGATGAGAAATATTGAGCTCGTCGATTCTGCCAGAGAAGTTTTGATGTGCCGCCCAAGAGACAGGTTTGAAATATGTCTACTGAGGGCGTCATGAGCAATGATGAAGAGAGCCGGAGAGATGGGATCTCCCTGTCTAAGGCCCCTTCCCGACCGAAAGAAGCCGCCCCTACACCGATTGACAGTAACCGAGTACCAACAGTTAGAAATGGCCCGATAAATGAGATCGATCCACGTCCAGTTGAACCCCAATTTGTGAAGGACTTTGATAAGAAACCGCCAGCTGACTCTGTCATAGGCTTTAGACATATCAAGTTTGATGGCGATATTACCACCCGTAATCTTCTTGTCAATGTTGCTGATGATTTCATGAGCTAGACTGATATTTTCGTGGATACTTCTCCCCTTGACGAAGCCGGTCTGCTCCCTAGAGATAATCAATGGAAGAACGGTGGCCAATCGATCCGATAGAATCTTGGAGAGGATCTTATGAGCAAAATTGGAGAGACTTATAGGCCTGAAATCTTGACAGGAAGTGGGTTTGGATACTTTGGGGAACAAAATGATATTAGCCGTAGAAATACCTGTAGGAATTTTCGTGCCTAGGAAGAAGTCCCTGACCGCCGCCACAACGTCATGTTGGATGATGAGCCAGCAATGAGAGTAGAAGTAGCCGGTGAAGCCGTCGGGTCCCGGTGCACTTTGTGGGTTAAGAGCGCGAACGGCTTGCTCAACTTCCTCGTCCGAAGGCATGGCGCATAAACACCTGTTTTGCTCTTCCGAAATTAACGAAGGAATACAATCAATAAACTCACCTGGATTGGTAGAAGGCACGGCCTGGAAGAAGTCCGAGAAGTGGTCGATCGCACGTTGGAGAACCACGTCGTCTTTCAATATGGTCCCGTCTTCGTCGAACATCATCGTCCTGCTGCTGTTGTTCTTTACTTTAATAACCGCATGATAGAAGCTAGAATTGCGGTCCCCGTCTTTAACCCAGTCTATTCTGGCTTGATCCTGGAGGAGAAGCTCTTCGTGGTCGAGACATACCTGTAGCTTCGATCTAGCTTCTTCCAGGCTGATGCAAATGTCTTCCCTCCAGTTTGTTTGAAGATCAGCTTCAAGGAGGTCTATCTCATGCTGATGTTGAATTTTGGCTTTCCGAAAGTCTCCGAAAGTGGCCCAATTCCAATCTTTCAGTGCCCCCCGGAGCCTCTTGAGTTTGAAGTGAAGAATGTTCATCGGTTGTCCCGAGCATGGGAGACTCCAATTCTCAGTAACCATATCCAAGAAAGACTCGTGCCTAGTCCACATCCGTTGAAATCTGAATGGAGTAGAGCTACTGTTGCATATCGAAGGTGCAATAAGCATCGGGGAATGATCGGAGTGGAGCCGGGGGAGATGATGGATCGAAATGGTTGGATAATTGGATAGAAATTTGGTGTCATAGAGCACTCTATCCAGCCGAGCCCAAGTATTCGGATTGTGGGTAAGCCCATTGCACCACGTAAACTGCTTGCCCACATAGCCTGCATCCATCAAGCCCGCCAAGTTGATACAAGCATTGAACTCAGCCACCGCAGTAGCGTTGATGGGGTTGGGGCCTTTCTTCTCGTCAGCAGAACAGACAACGTTGAAGTCCCCCCCAATGAGCCACGGGAGGGAATTATTATCCGCGGTGTCGATGATCTCTTGCCACAGTTCACGCCGTTCCCGACTGATGCAGCTCGCGTAGACGGTCGTGAATAGGAGCTCCTTATCAATTCTTTTGTCACGGATTGTGCACGTAATATGCTGCGAGTGAATTTTAGTAGCATAAATATCAAGATTATTATTCCATAAAAGCCAAATGTACCTGTTTTGGGTGCCCCCGTGCATGAACTTCGTCATCCTGAGATCGTACGCCAGTTGATCTATGTTGTCGCCATCAATTTTGGGTTCCAAAATAGCAATCATGTCCGGTTTGTTGGAGCGGTTGAGAGATTTGAGGAAGGTGCGAGTTTGCGGATCCCGGATGCCTCTCACGTTCCAGATGATGGCCTTAAACATTAAGAAATTCCTTGGCGATGTTTTTGGCCTCTCTCGAGCGCTTTGTTTGTCTGGGCACGGCTGCCGTGGTAGGGTTCACGCTTTTTTTCCTGCTATTGGGAGTGGCTTTAGTGGTAGTTAGTTTATTACCCCTAGCCTTAACCCCTTTCTGTCTTGATTGCGCGAGCTCGCCGGTAGGGGTTTCATGCAAACTAGTAGGAGTGTGTTCAGATCTCGCCGCTATCTCCTTATGTATAGCCTCCTTGTTTTTAATGATGTCGGTCCGAATATTCATCGCATCCCGCCGGGGTTGTGATCCCAGCAGCTGATCAATAATAGACCATAACTATACCTAAACAACATGTTTCGTAAAATAAAAATCCGATTTTGTAATAATAATTGTAATGATTTATTATAAAACAAAATGTGCTCAAAAGAGAGAGACTTCAATTTTGTTCAAAGATGACACAGTAAAGAGGACTTTCTTCGGACTTCTCCATCAAATAATTTTAGGAAGACGAAGGAGGTGGGAGTTTTCCTTGGAGGAACGATGAAATCATTGCCAGTGCTCTCTCAGGTTGATCACTTGGAACCAAGTGCCCAGCTCCCCTCACTGTTGCTAGTGTCAGCCCTTCATACTCCTCGACGTAACCTCCAACCTGTTGTTATAGAAAAATCCTTCTTAGTACTCACTAGATGCATTTTTTTTTCCTTTTCCATAATACACAACATTAAAACTTAATGTAATTATGCATACAACACACAAAGTTGGGACAAATAATAAAATTAGAACCGAAACGTCCATTCATTGGGCGTTTTCTTTGAATCAAATAATCAATGAAAACGTCTATTGGTTGGACGTTTTTTGTGCAAAAAAAATCCAACAAATGACATTTTTCTTACAATTTCTATTTTTGTTTTTGGGTTATATATACATATCTATGTATCTTATGTTATACGTATACATAGATATGTGTATATATATGATTTTTTAAAAAAATAGTATATAGAAAATTGTAAAAAAAAAAGGTCCCTACCGTAAGGTATTTTGTGTGTTAAAAATGCTCTACCATTGAACGTTTTCTTCACATAATGCACCATTTGGTTGAGCATTTTTTTTTTCATATTTAAAAAGAAGAAGAAGATCTACTCGAACTTAATACAAGTTTATTAAAACATCATAAGGCTGGTCATTTTTGTTCTGTTATCCTAATATCGGCAAACTTTTTTCTTTCGCCGATAATTTATTCAAAAATGTATGCTGTGGATGAAAATTTCGGATTTTTGATAGCGAAAACCGAAAAAAAAGAGAGTATGTTCTCTATTTGAAGTTTATGAGCTATACTGACAGAGTTACCTCATTTTGAAGATACCATGGGCGCCAGGAGTTCTTTACAGGCAGTCTAAGCAGGTTGATGAAGTACCTTGTAGCTGTAATTGGACAAACTCCATCCA
Organism: Iris pallida; assembly: GCA_029216955.1. Lineage (NCBI taxonomy): Eukaryota > Viridiplantae > Streptophyta > Magnoliopsida > Asparagales > Iridaceae > Iris > Iris pallida. The sequence goes on from JANAVB010007199.1 coordinate 5,071,654, forward strand.
TGTCGCCGCTGCAATAAGTAATTAATTCACACTTAGCAAAAAATTTATTTTTATTTATTTATTTACATTTTCTTACTTATAAAATGAGGACATTTAATTACCTATACAACCACACAGCTATATTGCTGGCAATAAGCTTCTTGATTGTTGGTAGCATCGTTATAGCCTTATCATTCCATTTTAATTTAGAACTGAAGAAGAAAGATGACAGGACATCATATAAGTAACTCGAATAAGAACTTACAATATGGATATGGATATGACATTCGTAGATTTCATTAACATTAGAAGTGTACGTACTTCTTTTTTTTTTAGTCCCTTGAAAGAAATAAAGGGATGCAATGTATCCTAATCCAACAGCTTTTCATAGCCGAGTTTTAAAAATTAAGAACTCACGAGTTCCTCTAGGATTTTTGGTTTTTATTTCAAAAATTTTAGAGGAAACTCGGCCATGAAAAGCCGTTGGATTTTATGCATATGATCCCTTTGATTTTTTTTCAAGGGGTTAAAAAGAAAAACAAGTACACTTTTAATGTTAGTAAAATTTACGAGTTACATCTATATTTTAAGTTTTTTTTATCTGAGTTTCTGTAGTCGAGTTGTATTTATTTCGCCTAAAAGTAGTTATAAATGCCTGCATTGTTGCCATTGGTGTGGAACGGATGAATGCAGAGCCTTTTGCACTGCAGGATTGTTCAGATAAGCGCCAACATAATCGTCGGAGCAAGGATCAAAACTGGCATTCTGTTCAAAAAAGAGAGTATAAATAGATTAAGGCTAAATTATCATAATAACACCCTAACTATAGTGCTCGGATATTTTTGTCACCTTAATTTTCAATTTTGGCACTCCAATTTTATAAGTTGTTCATTTGAATCACATTTAAACCACTTCAAAAGAATATACGACAATACCAGTATTTAAATTGCACTTTCACACTACACTGAAAGATATACTTTTGAAATGGTCTCGATGTGCTTCAAAACTGGCGAAATGTGTTTCAAAAGAGCAATTGATGAAGTTGGAGTTCCAAAATCAAACATTGAAAAGTTAAAGTGTTAATCCGAGTCCGATAGTTGGAGCGTTATTATGTAGTACATACCAAGCCAATGTGTGTTTCTTACTGCAACGCCGGTGGTAGACGAGCTGTTAGAATCATGGTGACAGAGTGGAGAATATAGGTTGTAGAAGTCGATGTCTCCAATCTCTTCGTCAAAGATCTCCAAAGCAGTACGACATTGCTCAGAGACGGTTCTGCTGGAGAAGTTGCATTCTTTTCTAATGGCAGCATGTGTTTCATCAGAGATCTGCGCATGGCTCCAAGAGAACTCAATTTGTCCAATAAGGTTCCCAGCATGGTCAACAAAACCATTGCCAATCTGTACAATTAATATACCAAAAAAATAATCAACTTTGGATCATATATGTGTTTAGAATGGAAATTACTAAGGGCAACACATAAAAGTGATATGGGCTATTGTAATTATTTTTAAAAATCATCATTTTTTGATGTCCAAATATTTTTGTAACAATTTCTGTGAAGATAAAAATGGTAACAATTTATGTGAAAACCGTAACATTCAAGCAGTTCTAACTACAGTTAGCACTGTCAAAATTCTCACAGTCCATAGCTAGACGTGTCATAATTTTGACAGTCCTAAGACAAAACTGTCTTAGGACTGCCATGATTCTGACATTTCTTCGTCGACCCTAATCTTACTGTGCCAACGTCTGAAGCTTCCAAACCGTAAAAAATGTTGTTCAAAACCACTCCAACATACATATAATTGAAATCTAAAAAACAAAATAATAGAAATCCAAAAATAGTTTTTGTTAAATTTTATTTGAAATGATCAAGAAAATATGGACAATTTATGTTAACTATCACTATATTTTACGTTAACTATCACTATATTTTACACTTATTACATAAATTATCCTTACTTTGAAACTAATTACACGGACCACCCATATAGCTTATATTTTCTATAGAAACTTATAACAAACACTTAGACACTAACCACACCAATATTTTATTAAAATTATAAAGCAGAAGGATGGTCAGTGTAATTATTTTCGAAATGAAAAATAGTATATGTACCTCCAAAACTCCATCCCTTCATATCCCTCCGTCACGTGGCCTTCTCCTATTTGCTCATGTCTTCCCCCAACATCCCTCCCTATTTGCTTCGGTCAATAAGAAAATGCCACGTGGCGGAGGGACATGGAGGGATGAGATTTTTGGAGGTACATATGGCATCATGCTCTTTCGAAATAGGGATTGTCCCTGAAATACAGATGAAATATAGGGAGGGTTAATATATTTATTTAAGAACATATATACTGAAATGAAGAGAGGAGGAAGAAGAGAGATTTATCTTGCCATCTTCATTTAGGGTCCAAGAAAAAGAGATTGAAAGAGTAAGAGGGAGATGAAGTTGTATAGGAGGAAGAGGAATTTGGGTGTTTAGGCCCTATTACTTTTACATGTGACCCCCTAGAAGCAATGTTTTAAAAACCGGACCGGACCGGACCGGTCGGTTCAACCGGTTCACCCCGTGAACCGGTCATTTTTTCGGTCCGGTCCAGTATTGATCCGGTTTTGTTTAAAAGTTAGTATTTTTGTAAAAAATTAATGGCCATAAGGGATTAATTTGGACCACTTAAGTTAATTCAGTGGTTGAACCACTGGTTGAACAAACTGGTTGAACCAATTTGACCCGATTCAGTGCCTTGGCCGGATCAACCACTGGTCCGGTTTTTAAAACATTGCTTAGAAGTAATGTTCTCTGTCATGTGATAGCCCCTATTACTTTTTTTGTGATATCCTTAATAATTTCCTTAAGAATTCACATATACTCACAGCAACGCCACGGAGATTTATGACGGTCTGGTTGGCGATCTCGTTGTTACGAAGAATTGTTTCAGCGAGCTGAGGAACGTAATGGCCTGCGTAGCTCTCCCCTGTTACGAAGAATTCGCGAGTTTTGTACTGCGGGAACCTCTCCAGCCAGTTCAGCAGAAATACATAAGAATCATCGGCAGTTCTCGTGTCCCCGCTCGTGTCATAGTCCGAAGTCGTGTTCGAGTACGAGAAGCCGACACCAGCAGGGGATTCCAAGAAGATCACGTTCGCCACTGAGTCGTGTCGTGGTCCGAAACAAGAGTATTAACTACTGAAATGTTCTCTATACTTGGTAAAACTTTGTAAGTCTTTCGGTAACAACCAATAGCTCACCATTGTTCCATGCGTAGTAATTTCTATTGAGTGTTCGCCCATCGCTATGTACTCTGAAGGGTCCTAATTCCTCCATTGCTCCATAACCCAACGAAGAGCAACCAGGTCCTTAGAGAACAGGGAAAAAAAAAAAAAAAAAAAAAAATATATATATATATATATATATATATATATATATATATATATATATATATATATATATATATATATATAGAAACCAAACAATGTTAGATAAAGTACATCAAGGTGGATATATGATAAGGATATTATCAATTCTGCAGATATATATATATATATATATATATATATATATATATATATATATATATATATATATATAGAAACCAAACAATGTTAGATAAAGTACATCAAGGTGGATATATGATAAGGATATTATCAATTCTGCAGACAATTGCATAATTTACATATAATAGAAAATTTTCTTACTTTATATATATCAAATTATGTTTAAATTAACTACCAATAAGATATGTAAGTTACACACTAATATTGCCAAATGAGCTGACTAAACATATTGAGCTACATTGTCAATCTGTCCGCAAAAAAATTCAGTCCAAATTAATTTTTTCCTTGACCGCTCTTGTAATCAGCTTGCCGATCTCTTCACGAAACCTAGTGGAATCGACACTTTTCAGCGTCCTACGAGCAGGGGCAGATCCAAGCATAGGTTGGGGTGGGCTCTAACCTTTTTTTTTTATAACTTTTTTTTTCCATATATATTTTTTTCTTCATTTTTTTTATATGGATTAGTTCACCTAAATTTATAGTAGCCCAACCCAGATACATGTTCTCCATCTCTTAGTTCAAAATATTTTATGTTATTTTAAAGACTAAATTTCAACTTGATATTCTCAACTATTTCGCTTTTTCAACTTAATACCCTAAACTATTTTTATCTACAACTTGGTATCCTAAATTATATTTTTCCTAAACTACCCCCACCCCTCATCCCACACTCCTCTCTCTCTCTTCCCACCACCAGCTGACCACCCCTCCCCCCTGCCGCTACCCAGTTTCTCTCACAGCCGACGCCGTCGCCACGCCCCCCTCCTCCCGCTGTCACTACCCCCCTCCTCCCCCACCACCACAACCCCCTCCTCCTGCGCCCCTCTTCCCAACTCCCGCCGCTCACCACCCCCTACTCCCACCGCCACCACAACCCCCCTTCTTCCGCTGCTCACCCCCCTTGTCGCCTCGCTTACTTGCGCACTACCTCCGAGCGCGCTGCCGCGGCCGAGCTTACCGTCTACTCACACCGCTGGTGCGCCACGCCCGCCAGTGCGCCCCCTCCTCCCGCCTTTTGCCTCACGTGCGCCGTGCCGCCTTGCCCACGCGCGTCCGCTGTTGCTGCGCCCTCTATTGCTGCCTCCTGTGCTGCTCGCCCTTGCACGTCGCCCGTGCGCGCGCTTCGTCAGAGAGAGAGAGAGAGAGAGAGAGAGAGAGAGAGAGAGAGAGAGAGAGAGAGAGAGAGGGGGGGAATGGAAGGTATAGGGGTATTTTCGGATTTTTCTTCTTCTTCAGGATATGAAGTTGTCAATTTTCAATAGTTGACGGTATCATGTTGGCTATTTTAAAATTTTAGGGTAACAAGTTGCCAAACATGGATAGTTGAGGATATTAAGTTAAAATTTAGCCTATTTTAAAATAGATATGTCATACACGTACACATTTAAAGATAAGGCCGGAAAAAAAGACAGGCAAAACACACATGCAACGCAAGTGCGCAACTTCTAGTGTTTGGTGATGCAAAAGACAAAAACACATTTACTTTTATATCTTTTATTTTTTTTTCTTTTTTTGAAATCCCACGTGCACACACACGATTAGGGGTCTCGAATCTTGCCGGCCCCTCCGGATGTCGGCTCTACTACCACTGGACTAGAGAGCTCGAACATTTACTTTTATTTCATAACACACAATGATAATACTGAAAGAAAAAAAAAATGGTATTAGTAGTTACCTCCATTTAGCCACAGGACGAGAGGTTTGCTGGAAGAATTCTGAGGAGACTCGACGAAATAGTAGAAGAGGGCCCTTCCTGCATGTGGGTCTACTGTGACATAGCCACTGAACTGATCAAAATCCACACCTTCAGGTTGCCCAGGCAAATCCTTGATTCTGTCCAGCTCCATCTGCCCATCTTCAGAAGTACTGACGAGTACTCCTCCTCCTCCTCCCGACTGATAGTCGGAATTAATTCTCTCGGAACTCGAAGACCGGTAGCCGGAGACGAACTTCTTCAGCTGGTGTGCCTCGCTAGCCTCGGTGGTCCTTGGCAGAGCGACGAAGAAGAACATGAGAAGCTTCAGCAAGTAAGAAGCCTCCATTTTTTTTTCTCTCTCTGGCAATGTTTTGTGTGGAACTATGGATAGAAACGAATAGGCCATTACTTTCTGTGGCGGAGACAATAGATTGACTTTGGCAACGACTTTAAAGCTCGGTTAATTACAATGTTGCATTGCGCAAAAGTTTGCTTAATTTTAGTCTAGTAGCACAAGGAAAAAGTGTGGATATTTACTAAGGTTCAAAACCTTACTCTCAATGGAAAAAAAAAAAGTGTTTACTGCAGTTACTGTTGAGATCTAAGTTGAATGAGAAATCTTGTTATTTGAATCATATGGCAATCATACAATGATGCTATGAAGCACGGCCGGTCAGGGGTAAGTTCGTAAAAACTTCGGACTTGGACAATTTCCGTTGTTTAGGGCAAACTTCAAGGCTCATCGTGACCTGCAAGAGGTAGGGGTCATGGGTGACATCCTGTGTCATAAACAAGCTGCTGGAGTTAATCGAGATTGATCTCTAGAAAATATTCTCACATACATGTGGCAACCCATGCGTGTATTTTAGTATATAAGATCTTTTATTGATTTGTGCACATGAAGAGTGGTAGCCTTTGTGGTTGGCATGACGGAATATTTTTCTAGATGGTAAGGCTCAAGACCTCTAATAAACAATTTTGTATTTGTTACACATTTTTTTTAAAAAATTTCTTAGGAGCTAAGTCGCGACTCAGACGCAGATGAAGGAAAATGGTATTTTGATTGCGCACTTTGCATTTCGTACGTACACATCGGACGCGTCATTGCGTCGTTCTCACGAGATTTCTGCGTGGGTGCAATGCGATTGCATCGCGGGCACATCATGTGGGGTTTGCATGCGCGCAATGCTAGTGCCGCGCAGAATTTTGTGAGGGGTCATGTGCCCATGTGGAAATTGCGTGCGGGGCGTCGGTACGTGCTAGATTTTCGCGTGGAGAGTGCTCTTGCAGAAGTTGTGCAATGCGACTGTTTACGTGAATTTTTGTAGTAATTGCTATATATATATATATATATATATATATATATATATATAAGTGTCCGAAAGCTCTAGCTTGGCTAGAGCAGGAGGCTCATCTAGGGGAGGTCCTAGGTTCGAGCCCTCCCTCCCGTCCCGCTGGGATGGCTGTGGCGGCCTTAGGCTGAGGTCTCGGGGAGGATCACACTCGGGTTTTGGTTCTTTGGGTAACATGCCATATGAACTAGAGTCCAATCCGTTTTTTGATCGGGTTCAAATATTTAGCTCAAATCTGAGTCCGAATTCGAATATCTTCAATCCTAACCTAACCCATTAACTGGTTTACTCGATCGAGCTCGGGTTTAGCCCGTCCAAGTTGCACCCCTATCCTTAATTCTTAAAACTGTCGCGCTCTTTAGTATAATATAAATATATCCCACTTTCTATACACTTTGGAGTTATCGTGTACTTACAAAGCCAAGATATAATTGGCATATGACCAAGTTATCGTGTCATAAGTTTAGGGACAGTTCAGGGAACTTGTTTTCTTGTAAGATATTATTCGCAAATGACCAAGTTGTCATGTAATAAATGTATGAGTAATGCTATTCGTACTTCTAAATTGTTCCTCCAATACATCTTTCCTTATGTGACAGCTGATGTGGCATGTTAAATAATATTATGTGTCATCTGACATGGCCGATGACATGGCAAATTTTAACCCAAAAAGTTAATTATCCAATTTTGTCCATGTTAATTTAATGTTAATATTAATTAATGTTAATGTTAATATTAATATTAATTAATATTAATATTAATTAATGTTAATGTTAATGTTGATTTTAATGTTAATGTTAATAGTAATATTATTGTTAATGTTAATATTAATTTTAATGTTAATGTTAACATTAATTTTAATGTTAATTTTATGTTAATGTTAATTTTAATTTTAAAATTTGTCACGTCAGCTGCTACATCAACATGTCACGTCAGCTGCCACATAATGAGGGACAGTTTGGAGGTACAATTTGGAGGTACAATTTGGAGGGACAAATATCATTATTCTAAATGTATTGGGATATTTTAGCAGATATCCCTTTCAAAATATGAAAACTAAGAAATGTTCTTACTATTTTAAAATTTTAAGAAATACCTCCATATTCAACTTTTTCATTAAAAAAGTTAACAAATGCTCCCACTATTTTAGTTCGATATTCGCTAGCGATGTTGATAATTGGGATATTTCTTAAAATTTTAAAATAGTTAGGACATCTCTTAGTTTTAATATTTTGGATAGGGATATTTGCTAAAATATTCCTAAATGTATATACATGCAAGTAAAGTTGCTTTCTTTTTAAGTAAATACCACAACAATATTGTATTATTCCGGTCGGAGCTACACTATATGAGTTGCTTATACTTTTGGCTAAACTACAACTTAATACGTTCAACTATCCAAGTTTTCAACTTGATACCATAAATTTTGATTATGTATCAACTTAATAACCTAAAAATAAAAATGACAAAACTATCTCTACCTCTCCCCTCTTTTTTCCCCTCCTCCCCACCAGCGTTCATGTAAGCCCATAGTTTTTAAAATATTATTTTTATATTTTTAAATAGTGTTTATATCCTTAAAATAAATTATTATAATTATTAGAAATTTTTCTAGAATTTTTAAATAATTTTTAAATCAAAATATATCATTATGTAATTATTTGAATTGTTGTAATAGCATTATACAATTATTTTAATTTTTTTAATAGTCTTTGCAATATTCGAATTGTCTGTGCAAATTAAATTTTGTACAGAACCACAGCGGGGGTGTATATGCAAATTAGATATTTGCATTAACTAAGGCGGTGGGCTTTTGTGTAATATACTGATCTTGGGGGGGGGGGGGGGGGGGGGGGTTTCCGCAAAAACCTAATCCTAAACCTAACCGACGACCGCCGCGCTGTCGTCGTCTCCGACTAACCCTCGCCGTAACTCTAACCCTAATCCCTAATTTTTCGGCCAAAATCCGACTTTTCGACTGTCCTACTTCCCTATAAATACCCCCGACCCCCAAATCCTAACCCTAGACTCCCCACGACCACCACAGCCGCCCTAGCCACCGCCCTCACTTCGTCTTCCCCGACCAGCCTCGCCGGAGATCGCCCTAGCCCAGCCCGACGCCTACAGCCCACGTCGACGCTTCCAACCACCACCAATCGATGCGCCTCGCCAAGAGGAACCCAGCGCCACCCTTCGTCGCCGACCGCAACGCTTCCTCTGCCGTATAGCACCCCCGACAGCTACCCTTCGACGGACACGTACGTGTCTTCTTGTCTCCCGTGTCTCGTTGTGTCGCGTGTTCCCATCACTGGACTCTCCAGGACACGAGGAACCCAGTGATGAGTGTGGACACGGCTAGTTCGAGTCGTGCGTGTCGTGCATGACCCGGACACTTGGACTCTGTCACGCCCCGACCCGGAATCACCCGAATCATCGTCCTCGCATGGGGCGTGATGCCGCACGAGCCTGGAGTTGCGCTCGTGCAAGGCAAGATGACAAGTTCTCAAATGATTATCTTTTGATTCGATAATAACAACGAAAGGAAATAGAGCATACGAAACAATTCTCTTTATTGATATTCGAAACTGAGATTACAATGGCTTCCGATAGCCTAACAATACATGCCAGATTGGCTACAACACTCAGGTTCTCTCTTGCCCACAAAAGATTTCACCGTTCCATACATCATGCCTTCTATATCTCGGCCGCATCAATCCAGCTGCGTAGTCCGAGCGTCAATGCGATAGTACGCTTCAATGCGCTTCGGCATTCCAAGCCTTAACACGTTCAAGCAACGCTTCGCCGCGAGCAATCCATTCCCTGCACCCTGTATGAAGCTGGTGGGGAATCAGTACGTTCGTCCTCGCATGTACTGAAGCAAAGATCATCTTTCCAAACCGACATTTTAATATTTATGTTGAATCATGCAACTTAGCTTATGATCTTGCTATGTTCTCCTTAGGGTCAATTTCATGGCATATTCGAAAGCGTAAAGCATGTTATCATAGCAAGCATGTTATCGAATTGAATAGGCAAGCAAGCATTCTCGTGTTTGATTCGTGGCGCAACTTAGCTTATTGACGCACTCGTCCTTGCAACCGACGCAAGGTGAATACGCCTATCTGTTTTCCCTGTCATGTTATAAGTGCCCGCTATTCAGAATTCGTCCATGCAGGATATACGCATACCTTGCACTTCCAAACCCATCGCCCTTAACTATATGAAGGTCACTAGCTTTCCAGGCTAGAATGGACTTATATTTATCGAATCGAAACATAAGACGATGTTAACTCCGTGCGGTTGCTAACCAACATCAGAGGCCATCGAAATAATCGCAGCAAGTTGCTTAACACATTCACCATAAGGTTGCTACCCGTCTGGTCGAAGTGGCGCCAACAATACCGAAAACGAATCCCTCCTAGGCCGAACGGTCCCAGCGCCCTGGTGCGCCGCGTTCGAGGGAATACCCATGTACGGGCTTTTATATCTTTAAGTCCATTTGACCATGCAACGAATCTTATATTTCATACAACCAAGCAAGTTCGCTTATCTCTATTTCAATTGGCACGACGCCCGAATGTTCTCAACGAACGTCCGTAGGCCGCGAACATTTCGAAGGGCACCATGCCGCATTATCATCTCGTATTTCTTCCGTTAACTTTCTATGTTCTTACGTTTCATTCTTCGTTTCAATGTTTTAATGGCATCATACCTCAACTCAATGCTCGTCAACCGAACGACCCGAAGGTCCCGAACACCTTTCGAGGCAATATGTCATATCCGACAGTTCCGCCACATTTATGCCACAACTGTATTCTTTCGCAACGAAGCCATCTTTTATTATCTCGTGCACGAAGGCACGTTTCAATCGTATTTTCGATGTTCTATGACTTAGCAATCAATGTCCGTGGCTCGTGCGCTAGGGTGCTCGTCTATTGTCTTTCAATGTTCTAGCCGTTCTAACGCGTGCACGAAGGCACGGTATGGTTCGTGCACTAAGGCACTCGCCGAGTACAGTTATCCTATATTATTGCGGCTTGCGCACCGAGGCGCTCGCCTTAGCGATATCCAATGTTCCGTAGCGACTTGTGCATTTGATGCACGTTTCATTTCAATTGTACTAACTTAGTGTTCGACACACGTTATGATTTACTTTCGATCGGACCACGCCCGTGGCGTCGATAGGTTAACTTTTAGCATACAATGATATATTTGACTTATCAAATGAAGGAGTAAAAAGAAGTTAATCCTCCCACCTTGAATCGATACGCCTTTCTCGTTTCGCCGAGCCGATGCGGCTCGATTTCATAACTTTGTTGCACGGCCACTCTCCTGACTTAGCCATTCGAGCACTTCGTGCTTATTGAGTTTGTACGTCCGATTTGCCTTAGCGTGCCAACGCTTCCGTTCGTCGCAAGGCGTCGATTTGGTTCCGCGGACCCCTTACTAAATATTGCCGAAGATCGACCTCTAATATTTTTGTGTCAAAGTATAACCTGCACACGAAACCAACTAAAATCAATACTTGCATCGATTCGGACTTGCGCCTTGGTCGATTCAATTTCTTAGAATCTTCGAGCCGATTCAACGCACTCATCCTTTGGGGCAACGCGGCGCTTCGCATCGATTCACTCGATGCATTCTTTTCGGGACAAGGCAACTCTTCGCATCGACTTAGTTCGATGCATTGCTCGGGACAACGTAACTCTCGTATCGATTCGCATCGATACATAATCGGGTCAATGCAACTCTTCGAGTCAACGACTCAGCATAATGCACCGTGCGGAGCGGGGCATTACAGAATATACCACTCAAAACAAGGTTCGTCCCGAACCGAAACCAATACTAAATTTTCCAAGGGTTTCATTAGATCGTTCCACGATCTCGTCTCACCATCGTTTGGATCGTACAACTTAGTTTGGAATCATACACATATTTTAGGCGTCCCACCAATATACGTATTTCAGCCAAGCTCAGTTGTAAGATATCGGAACAACGCTAACATGTAACTTCTCATTCTCAATCACTTACCATCTCGTATTCTCAATCGGACTTGGCTCTATTACTTGTTCTCGCAATTCTAGCGCACATGCATATTGATACATGCGTGATCGTCCAACAAAATCAAGGCACATGATGCGATTCAAAAATCGCATTTCTCACTTTGTATGTTTCATCGGGACTATCAATTCTACGCGTCGCGTAAAGCCGTCGCGCATCCGATCACAACGAGTCTCCGTAACGTCGTACGCTCGGCGTCACTATCCAATGATTTCTGATATTTTACTTCGTATCCTATCTCGACATGGTTTTCTTTTGTTGACTTGCAAAAGCATCAACATTCGGACTACGTCCGCTAGGTGACTTACCTAGACACCGTGCTCAAATTCTTCCGACGCAAGTTTAAATTGACATTGCACAAAGGCCACAATCTATCCGACACAAAGTTTACATCAAGGCGACGGTGCTCAAGACAACGATCGCCTTGATACGAAAGTCTTTACGATACGCCTTACGTTCAATTCCTAGCGAATAGGAATTCACTAGCCAAATTCCCAACTTATCCGTCTCGCAACATCGAATGTAAGTTTCGATTTACGCAAGCTCAATTGCAAGGTAAATCCGAATCTAACGACATGACTCGTAAGTCATTTCCTTACCGTTCCCTCTCGTGTATAGCACGATTCTCGCCATCGCCTATCCGAATCACCAAGTTCACAGGTGAATTTCAAGTTCTATCGTCGACCAACATAACCATTCAAGTATCCATCCGACGAATACTCAAAATCTATTTATATCATTCTCAATCGAAAGTTGTTCCAACAATTCTTGATCGCCTAGACTTATCGTCAACATGCATCGCATAAATTTGTTATCGATGCAATCCCATATGCGATATCGCATGGGTCATCTTACGGTCTGCAGCATTCAATTTGATTTGGCGGTCAAGTCTTCTAGGGTCAGCTGCCCCGAAGCTACGCTCGATAATTGTGGATCATCACCGAAGGACAGTGTACTACGAACCATGCTATATCTTATTTCGGAGCCAAATCACGTTCCGATGATTCTATGCGACTATCCAAATTTCCGAACAAAACCATTTCTATCGGCACAATCTTAGCACAACTATCCTCCGAGTAAGGTCATGCACTCCGTCGATGATTCTGCTATTCACGACGCGTCTACTCGCATTGAGTTCGAGTCTATCTTATTTCGCGGTCGACACACGAGATGCTATACGCATCAAGCAATCGTCGATGACTTATAGTCTCGCCCTGATCAATCACAAAATTTACGATCAACCAAGTTCGTTCATTCTCGCATCGTTACTTACAAAGTTTCGTAGCGCGAGGCACACTCTATTTTGTATTCTCACATCGCTTACGTTTCCTTACGTATCGATCTCGATACGCCGTATCCATTTTGATAACGTAAGGGTCAACTCTGAATTCGTTTCAACGTCAACTTAACTCGCATCGCATACATCCAAGTTTGCAACGAACTTTTCCATACGCATCGACTCGTTCTCCGATTTGCCGCATCCCGCTATACTTCGATCGCGTAACTGAGTTACCGATTATCCAACATCAAACCCTCAAGTCATACGATCTCGCCCTCTAAGTTTTGCGTGTTTTCAGTCGTACTCAAATGAGTTTCGCCGTAACGTAACCAACTATTTCTTAGGCACGATTATTCGCGTCAACCAACTTTCTGACCAAAATCGCACATCGTGCGATTCGATTACAATTCACATCGCCCAACATTCTTTATCGAAATCGCAAGTCGTACGATTCGATTCGTCTCGCCCAACATTTCAATCGGGATCGCAAGTCGTGTGGTTCGATTTCAACGTTTCGAGTTTCCTATCCCGTCGATCCGATTGTTGCCTCAAGGCATAATCATTTCGCTAGTTCCCGTCATTCGACCGACACATAAATTTTCAATCGACGTATCATTCAATGTTACAAGTCCCGCCTTACCGTTCTAGCCGATCATCGAAGAACACTTGTATCAACATACCGTCGTACAAATTCTCAATCGAGTCTCGGTGCTATCCCGTCCGTTGCGGACAAACCTTCCGCAATTCTCACAAAACGTCGATACAATTATTGTACAAGTGGTATTGCATATACCACTCGGAATCGAGCCATTCATTGCAATCGGTGGTATGCCATATACCACCCGGAAATCAAGTTACTTCCGTCGCAACTTACTCTTTACGAACCGACGATCTTTTCCGACTCACGATTTCCGCAGTGATCTTGCTTGATCACAACCGTAACTCTGATTAATCAAAATTCGACGCAACTCGGCCAATACATTCATTTGCCAACACAGCTCGGCGCGCAATCGAATCGATTTCGTTTCTCGATTTATAACTTTTATTTTCTTCCGTTGCATCTTGTACAAAATTTATTTTCGATATCCGTTGTACTTCGTGCATCGATTATTTTGATATGCGTTGCACCACGTGCAATAATTTTTACTTTCAATACGCATTACACATCGTGCAACGATTTATTTTTGATATTTACCGCACCTCGTGCATCGATTTCCTTTTAATACGCATTGCACATCGTACAAAGATTTATTTTCGACATTCAAAGTCAATGCTCAAATCCGTTTAACACCTTCGATATTGACTTATCCTTTTTTATCGCAACGCACATTAAAAATCGATATGTGAATCCGTCCGACACATTCCACATCAACTTTTATTTTCTTTTCAACGCATCGTTACAATCAACGCGTGGCAATTGCTGCAGCAACATTCCACGACTATCATTGTATCGATGCAACCAACATTTCTCGTATCGTTCGTTGTAAACAACGAATATCTCAAACCACAATTCACGACGTATTGCATCTACGGCAACAAATTCTCGAATTCATATCTCGCAACTTGTTGCACTTGCAGCAACAAACCTTTTTCGACTTTTCCAACTAATACCATGTAATTTCCAAACAACACGCGGCAAAATTACATGATTTGTATTAGACTTATTGTATGGAACATCCAGTGCGGCATCGAGTAGAGTCAAGAGTGATTTCGATTGGTGGTGGGCAACTTTTAGAACTAAATGAAGCAAGCGTCCAGAGGAAATTGAGCCTAGAGCTCTGATACCAATTTGTCATGCCCCGACCCGGAATCACCCGAATCATCGTCCTCGCATGGGGCGTGATGCCGCACGAGCCTGGAGTTGTGCTCGTGCAAGGCAAGATGACAAGTTCTCAAATGGTTATCTTTTGATTCGATAATAACAACGAAAGGAAATAGAGCATACGAAACAATTCTCTTTATTGATATTCGAAACTGAGATTACAATGGCTTCCGATAGCCTAACAATACATGCCAGATTGGCTACAACACTCAGGTTCTCTCTTGTCCACAAAGATTTCACCGTTCCATACATCATGCCTTCTATATCTCGGCCGCATCAATCCAGCTGCGTAGTCCGAGCGTCAATACGATAGCACGCTTCAATGCGCTTCGGCATTCCAAGCCTTAACACGTTCAAGCAACGCTTCGCCGCGAGCAATCCATTCCTTGCACCCTGCATGAAGCTGGTGGAGGATCAGTACGTTCGTCCTCGCATGTACTGAAGCAAAGATCATCTTTCCAAAACCGACATTTTAATATTTATGTTGAATCATGCAACTTAGCTTATGATCTTGCTATGTTCTCCTTAGGGTCAATTTTATGGCATATTCGAAAGCGTAAAGCATGTTATCATAGCAAGCATGTTATCGAATTGAATAGGCAAGCAAGCATTCTCATGTTTGATTCGTGGCGCAACTTAGCTTATTGACGCACTCGTCCTTGCAACTGACGCAAGGTAAATACGCCTATCTGTTTTCCCTGTCATGTTATAAGTGTTCGCTATTCAGAATCCGTCCATACAGGATATACGCATACCTTGCACTTCCAAACCCATCGCCCTTAACTATATGAAGGTCACTAGCTTTCCAGGCTAGAATGGACTTATATTTATCGAATCGAAACATAAGACGATGTTAACTCCGTACGGTTGCTAACCAACATCAGAGGCCATCGAAATAATCGCAGCAAGTTGCTTAACACATTCACCATAAGGTCGCTACCCGTCTGGTCGAAGTGGCACCAACAATACCGAAAACGAATCCCTCCTAGGCCGAACGATCCCAGCGCCCTGGTGCGCCGCATTCGAGAGAATACCCATGCACGGGCTTTTATATCTTTAAGTCCATTGACCATCAACGAA
The DNA here is from genome assembly GCA_029216955.1 of Iris pallida. Taxonomy (NCBI): domain Eukaryota; kingdom Viridiplantae; phylum Streptophyta; class Magnoliopsida; order Asparagales; family Iridaceae; genus Iris; species Iris pallida. The sequence goes on from JANAVB010007199.1 coordinate 5,087,488, forward strand.
TCTTATATTTCATACAACCAAGCAAGTTCGCTTATCTCTATTTCAATTGGCACGACGCCCGAATGTTCTCAACGAACGCCGTAGGCCGCGAACATTTCGAAGGGCACCATGCCGCATTATCATCTCGTATTTCTCCCATTAACTTTCTATGTTCTTACGTTTCATTCTTCGTTTCAATGTTTCAATGGCATCATGCCTCAACTCAATGCTCGTCAACCGAACGACCCGAAGGTCCGAACACCTTTCGAGGCAATATGTCATATCCGACAGTTCCGCCACATTCATGCCACAACTGTATTCTTTCGCAACGAAGCCATCTTTTATTATCTCGTGCACGAAGGCACGTTTCAATCGTATTTTCGATGTTCTATGACTTAGCAATCAATGTCCGTGGCTCGCGCGCTAGGGCGCTCGCCTATTGTCTTTCAATGTTCTAGCCGTTCTAACGCGTGCATGAAGGCACGGTATGGTTCGTGCACTAAGGCACTCGCCGAGTACAGTTATCCCATATTATTGCGACTTGCGCACCGAGGCGCTCGCCTTAGCGATATCCAATGTTCCGTAGCGACTTGTGTATTTGATGCACGTTTTATTTCAATTGTACTAACTTAGTGTTCGACACACGTTATGATTTACTTCCGATCGGACCACGCCCGTGGCGTCGATAGGTTAACTTTTAGCATACAATGATATATTTGACTTATCGAATGAAGGAGTAAAAAGAAGTCAATCCTCCCACCTTGAGTCGATACGCCTTTCTCGTTTTGCCGAGCCGATGCGGCTCGATTTCATAACTTTGTTGCACGGCCACTCTCCTGACTTAGCCATTCGAGCACTTCGTGCTTATTGAGTTTGTACGTCCGATTTGCCTTAGCGTGCCAACGCTTCCGTCCGTCGCAAGGCGTCGATTTGGTTCCGCGGACCCCTTACTAAATATTGCCGAAGATCGACCTCTAATATTTTCGTGTCAAGTATAACCTGCACACGAAACCAACTAAATCAATACTTACATCGATTCGGACTTGCGCCTTGGTCGATTCGATTTCTTAGAATCTTCGAGCCGATTCAACGCACTCATCCTTCGGGGCAACGCGGCGCTTCGCATCGATTCACTCGATGTATTCTTTTCGGGACAAGGCAACTCTTCGCATCGACTTAGTTCGATGTGTTGCTCGGGACAACGTAACTCTCATATCGATTCGCATCGATACATAATCGGGTCAACGCAACTCTTCGAGTCAACGACTCAGCATAATGCACCGTGCGAAGCGGGGCATTACAGACTCGACCGATCTTCTTGTCCTTAACTGTCAGGACACGAAGTTTGTGTTACGGGTTTAAAACCCATTAACCTAAATCCTAATAAATAACCCAAACCCTATCCCTAAAAACTGATCGAGCTGATCCCTGGCCAGCCCGAGCACGCTAAGACCCCTTCCCCCTGGCCGAGTTCGAGCCCCCTTTCCCTTCTTTTTTTGTTTGTTTTGTTTTATTTTATTTTATTATATATATGTATATATGTATATAGTATTTAATATATATATATATATATATATATAAATATATATATATATATATGTATGTAGTATTGTATGTTTTATATTATATATATTATATATACTGTGTATATATATGTATATGAATTTATATTTATATATATGTGTATATATATATATATATATTATATATATATATATTATAGATATAATATATATATATATTTATAGATATTATATATTAATATATTTATATATGTATATATATATATATATATATATATATATATATATATATATATATATATATATATATATATAAAAAAAAAATATATTATATATATATATATTATATATATATATATATATATATTATATATATATATATATATATATATATATAAAATAGCATTTGTTGTTATAAATATGTACATATTTTCAAATGCATTTTAGTGCTAAATATTATTATGTAAAATTTTACAAGTTATTTTATTATATAATTTGTGACTTGTATATTTTACCACTTTAAAATATATTATTTATATTTAAATTCCTGTATTTTTTAAATCATGGCAAATTGATGTCCAAACCTAGCATAAATTTTGGGCCCAATTGTGTCTAATACATTCAGAGTCTGTACAAGTCATATTGGACTTGATTTATGGCTTGGGTTCCGTATCTTAACTTCGGTTCAATTCTAAATACGTGGACAAAATAGTAAATAAATAATTAATTATTTTTCAGAAACTGGCTTGCTATTTTAGAATTTTTATATATATTTAAGTGCTGTAAAAATCTGAAAAAAATTATTTAAATACTATGTTAATTTAGCTAATTTATTATAATTTTCTTGCATTTAGTAAGTATTTTGGTATTTTATAAAAATAGAAAAATAGAACTCATTTTCAGGATACATATGTTTGCTTGATTTTTATAAATATCTATGAGGGTTTATAAATTCCATAAAAATTAGTATAAATTTCTATAATTAACAAGGATCATTCTGGTACTTATTTTATGTAAAAAGCTTTTTGTCTATCTCAAAAATTGTTGGAACACAGTGTACAGTTTGATTTATTTTTTGATTAATTACGACTACAAATGTTTTGTGTTGTTTTGAGTTATAGTCGTATTGGACTTCAACTCGCACTAGTATAAAGACCCTAAAAAGTTAGTTTGGGTATTATGTCATCCCACATTGGTCTCCTATGCTAAAGTCATCATTTGGCTAGGGTGCCCAGTCAGAAAGTCGTGTTGTACAACTAGTGTCTTAGTGTTTAACTTAGTGTGAAAGCTAAGTTTATGTATTATTTCTACAGTAACGAGTCATCAGGCATCTATAGCATTTCTATCGCTACCTTACTTTGCTAAAGGCAAGTACCTCTACAAACTTTACAGACTGCTATAACAATAAACTGTGATCCAACCATGTTAAATGCTGATCCTTGGTGGGTAGCAAGTTAAATTCACATGTTGTATTACTTTTAGTCTCTACCATGCTTAGGACAGTTTTCATATCTCTCACATGTTTAAATAACGGGTTAAGGAAAAACTGTTAGTAGTGTACGTGATCATAACCCCCTTCTCCGTATGTATTTATCGAGCACTGTTACATTCTATATGTAACTTTGTCGTATGTTTGATCCCGTATTTGTGTATGGATATTCACCGATGCCATTAAGGGTACGTATGTACACTTCAGAAAATTGATATGTACCACTGTACATCCTGATTATCTATTGACTGATCACTCACCTACTACAGTTTTAAACTTTAAAACAAATATTTATTGCCATGATAAAATGTATCTAAAACTGGATAAAACAAGATATGTCATTTTATCTCTTTCCATCACATGATCAGTATTATATGTTTGTTAGATTCAGTACTTGCTGCCATCATGACAGGATAAACGTTGTAGGTATACTTACTGAGGAGGAGTTGCTTTGTGATTCCTATTATGGAGTTGCTGCCGAGGATCAGGCTTTATCTTACGAGGATGTACCTGCGGAGAAACTCGTCTAGTTTGCATATTTAGTCGGGGTTTCGAGAGTAGTCATATTGTTAGACTATGTATTTTATGACTGGACCTGTATCCAGCTTTACATTTTGGACTTGTACTTGGATCTTATTTATATACGAGTCGACTTTTGTGTTTGGGACATTTATGACTCTTATTACATATAGAACTGTTAGCACATTTTAGTCTTATCTTGTTATCTTTAGAACATCTTACTACGCTTTATCTCAAGCGTAGACTGGACATGCCGGCCCGACCCAACAATTTGGGTAGCGGATCATGACATATTTTTAGTGGTGGCCCATGCAGGTCCTGACTAAATTGTTTGGTTACGTCATTGTACCAAGCTTGCCTGTAATTAGGAACTTAAGGTAACTAGACAACATTAGGAATAACGCTTAGAAACCTAGAGGAATACTAGGACTGCAACATAGGAAACACATCACGTCACATGCTCGCTATTACAATTAGATTTTCTGTTTATGATTGTTTAATTTAAAGAGTCATTATAAGTCCTTTTTATTTATTTAGATGGTGCTCACCCGCTCATCCCAGTATTCCACACCTGAGAATGGCATACTCCCTATCTAGTCGGTTGACCAGTTGACCGATGCACCTCCACCTCCACCTACTATACTCTCCCACTCCATAAATCCACCAACCCAAATGCCTCCATCACCTTCCACATCACAGACCCAGCAGGACCCGATACTCCCACCACCACCTATTACTATACATGCCCAGGCTTCCGTCATACTCGACGGGAACCAACTACTCACTCTGATCCACGGGTTCCTAACGACCCATCAGGAGCAGACCACCCTACTCCGTCAGAGCATGGAGCGTTCTGAGGAACGTACCGTGGTCCCACCACCTGCAGAGCCACGACAGAGAGCGGGGACAATCAAGGACTTCATGGGTCTGAACCCCAAGGAGTTCTTAGGGACTGAGGGCATCGTAGTAGCAGATGACTGGCTAGACTCGGTAGAGAGGAAGCTCCTTGGAGCTAGGTTGCCGAATGACCTCCAGGTCGAGGTAGCGGGATTTATGCTAATAGACTTGGCAGGAGTTTGGTTCAGGAATGAGCCGCTATTCGCGAGAGGGAAGGCCACTTGGGATCAGTTCAAGACCCAGTTCAAGAAGAAATTCTCGACCACCGCTAGGGTAGCCATGGGGCTACGATTCCAGAACATCCATCAGGAGAAACGTTCTGTTGACAAGTATGCAGCAGAGTTTAGTCGCCTGAGCCGTTTCGCTCCTAGTCTAGTTGCAGACCCAGAGGAGATGACGCGTAGGTTTTGCCATGGTCTAGTTTCAGACATTGGCATTTTTATAGTGGCGAACGGTACGACTGACTACTACCAGACCCTAGAGTTGGCCCGGAGCATAGAGAAGCGTCTTCAGTCTTGCAAGAGGCCGGCTTCTGTACACCTCGAGGGACCGTCCAAGCGTCAGGCTTTCCAGCCGAGAGCACCGACGCCGCACCAGTAAACATACCATCCTCCCGCCCCACATCACCCAACCCCACCAGCTAGAGCCCCGGGACCCCGACAACAGAAGGGAGCTTTGTGTGCATTCTGTAGGAGGCCAGGCCATGACGCTATCGTCTGTAGGAAGATGTTAGGGCAGTGTTTAGCTTGTGGGTCTACCACCCATCAGCTTCGAGACTGCCCAGTAGCGAGGGTACCAGGTGGGACCACCGTCTAGAGGACCGCCGCTTCCGACTCAGCAGCAGAGGTTTGGGCAACATCTGCAGCAGCAAAAGGGACCCCAGGGGAAGGCTTATAGTCTGGCTCTTGAGGCGGAACTGAAGCAGGTTTCGGAACCAAATTATTTGGTTGACGTCATCACAGGTTATGTTTATTTGCATACTTTTCCAGCTCTATGCTTGTTTGATTCTGGTGCATCACATAGCTTCCTGTCATTAGAGTTTATGCATAAACACCACTTAGTAGCTATACCTACCGAGGAGATGAGTAGGGTAATGACGGGAGGCAGACCAGTGCCCATTAGAGCTATCTATAGATGCTCTATTACTATAGCTGGAGAGAGAGTTTAGGGGACGATTCTTTGTGATGCCACTCCCCGGGTATGATATCATATTGGGGATGGACTGGCTTAGCTATGCCCATGCAGTAGACTGTATGATGAGGGTAGTATTCTGTTCAGTCCGCCAGGCACGGCACCATTCAGTGTCAGGAGGACATGGCCGGAGATCAGCCTAGAGCCGAACTGTTGTGCGACAGTTGGGGAGATAGCATCGCCACACCCTATCATTAGGGAGTTTATGGATGTATTCCCAAAGGATCTTCCAGGACTTTCGTCTGACAGAGATGTGGAGTTTACTATAGATTTAGTACCGGGTTCATCACCAGTATCCCGGACTTGCTATAGAGTGAACCCCAAGGAGGCCGCGTAGAGATGAAGGAGCAGATTGATGACCTGTTGAAAAAGGGTTTCATTCGATCTAGTGCTTCTCCATGGGGAGCGTCAGTGCTCTTTGTGCCTAAGAAGGATGGTACAGTTCGGTTGTGCATTGACTACCGGGCGTTGAATACCATCACCATTAAGAACAAATATCCTCTGTCCAGGATAGATGATTTGTTCGACCAGTTGAGTGGGACGAAGGTATTTTCCAGGATAGATTTGAGATCCGGTTACCACCAGGTGAAAGTCAGGGCTGCAGACATCCCGAAGACGGCGTTCAACATGAAGTACGGACAGTACGAGTTTTTGGTGATGCCATTTGGTCTCACAAATGCGCCAGCTGTCTTTATGAACTTGATGAATAAGACATTTCACCAATATCTGGATAAGTTCATCATAGTATTTATTGATGACATCCTGATATACTCGAAGATGCCGGAAGAGCACGCAGAGCACTTGCGGACAGTTTTGGGAATTCTGAGGCAGGAGAGGTTGTATGCCAAATTGTCAAAGTACGAGTTCTTTTTGGACCGAATGGAGTTTCTCGGTCATGTAGTCACTGGAGAGGGAATCTCGGTGGATCCCAGGAAGATTGCTGCCATTGAGACATGGAAGGCTCCGACGTCAGTTTCAGAGATCAGAAGCTTTTTGGGTTTAGCCGGCTATTATAGGAAGTTCATCCAGGACTTTGCTAGGATAGCTGAACCCATGACGAAACTGACGTGAAAGGACGCAGAGTACATCTGGTCAGAGGACGTCAGGCAGCATTTGAGGAGCTGAAGAGGAGGCTGATGACCGCTCCAGTTCTGACATTACCTTCAGGATCTGGAGGTTTCACCATATACAGCGATACTTCGAGAAAGGGGCTAGGATGTGTCCTACAGCAGCATGGGAAAGTGATTGCTTATGCATCTAGGCAATTACGGACTCATGAGTGGAACTATCCTACCCATGACCTAGAGTTAGCTACGGTGATCTTTGTACTCAAGTTGTGGAAACACTACTTATATGGAGAGCGTATGGAAATCTTTACTGACCACAAGAGCTTGAAGTATATGTTCACGCAAAAAGAGCTGAACATGAGGCAAAGACGATGGTTGGAGTTGATGAAGGACTTCGACATCGATTTACAGTATCACCTCGGAAAGACAAATATGGTGGCAGATGCGCTGAACAGGCATCCGATGGCATAGTATCTGATAATAGATCGGCATTTGTGGGAAGATATGGAGAAGCTCGATATCGAGATAGTTCGGCCAGGATCAGTGATACAGATGATGGCTCTTGACATTCAGTCAGGTTTGATGGAGCAGATCAAGGAGGCACAGTCTACAGACGAGAGTCTTCGCAGACTTCGAGCCCAGGCTTTAGCTGGATTGCTGGATGACTTCACCGCAGCAGAGGATGGATTCTTGAGGCATGACAGCCGGTTATGCTTGCCAAAGGGAGAGCTGATAGAGGCAGTCTTGCAGGAGGCGTACCGATCTCGATATTCTATTCATCCTAGTGCCAACAAGATGTATCGTGACTTGCGGGAACATCTTTGGTGGCACGGGATGAAGAGAGATGTATCACGTTTTATTCGAGATGCCTAGTTTGCCAGCAGGTCAAGGCGGAGCGTCAGAGGTCAGCTGGTCTATTGCAGCAGTTACCCATTCCCGCGTGGAAGTAGAAACACATTACGATGGACTTCGTCTCAGGGCTTCCTCGTTCCCAAGGAGGAAAGGATGCCATTTGGGTCATCGTTGACAGGATGACGAAGTGTGCACACTTCATACCCTTCAAGGTGGGGCTCCACCGAGAAGTTGGCAGAGCTATACATGCAGCAGATAGTTCACTTGTATGGAGTACCAGTGAGCATCGTGTCAGACGAGATAGCAGATTCACGTCCCACTACTGGAGGAGCTTGTAGGAGGAGTTGGGCAGTCGGCTCAAGTTCAGTACAGCGTACCACCTGCAGACAGATGGGCAGTCCGAGAGGACGATACAGATGCTAGAGGACATGCTGAGGACTTGTGTGCTGGACTTTGGCAGATCATGGGAGAGCCATCTGTACTTGGTAGAGTTTTCATACAACAACAGCTACCAAGCCAGCATCGGTATGTCTCCTTTCGAGGCACTATATGGACGACGATGCCGTACACCGCTCTTTTGGGACGATGTTGGGGATAGAGTTATGCTTGGACCATAGATGATCACGGATGAGCAGCAGAAAAGGTCGGGATGATCAGAGATAGGCTCAGAGTTGCTCAGGACAGGCAGAAACACTGGGTCGATGCTAGTCGCAGGATGGAGTTCGCTGACGGAGATATGGTGCTAGTGAAGATATCACCTACTAGAGGGACGATCCGATTTGGACGAGGAGGCAAGTGAGCCCCAGATACATCGGGCCGTTTGGATACTTGGCAGGATCGGAGAGGTAGCTTACAGGGTTGCACTTCCACCCAATCTAGCAGGAGTTCACGATGTCTTTCATGTGTCTCAGCTGAGAGAGATATGTTCCGTTCGAGATCCTGGAACTGTCGTACCAGGTCGATCTTGTCCGTGGGGGAAAGAACTCCTTGAATAGGAACTTGAACTCTGCCCAAGTCGCCCTCTCTAGCTAGGGCTGGCTCGTTCCTGAACCAGGTGCGTGCAATATCTAGCAACTGCAAACCTACCGCCTCGACCTTCAGGTCGTCTGCCAGGCGGGAGGCCCTCATCTGCCGCTCGATATTCTCGAGCCAATCATCTGCATAGACCACACCCTCGGTCCCGCTAAAGTCACGGGGCCCGAGCTTGAAGTCCTGGATATCTCCGTACCTAGTGTGCGTCCCCGGATGCGGAGCCCTCTGCTCCACGGCTGCAAGGTCCAACTGATGGGCATCCTCCATGCCCTGACGTATCGTATCTGTCTGCCTCTGCTGAGCCTCGGCCTGGACTCTCTGAGTCTCCAGCATCTGCTGGAAAAAAGTAAGCATCTGCCCCATATCTGTAGGCAGAGGAGGTGGAGGTGGAAGTACGTCTGCAACTGGCGGAGGAATCCGCTGCGCAGCTGGAGGAAGAGCGCCCGCATCAACCACTGGTTCTGCGGCCGAAAAAGTCGTAGCAACCCTGGGGTCAGCCCTCGTAACCAGCGGAGGAGCGCCCCCAAGAGCTGCTGCTACCGACACCTCGACTGCAGCAGGAGTGTCCGGATCAGGTCCGCGAGTCATAGCAGACCTCTCCGCGTCCGCGGACTCAGGATGTTAGGACCTGGTCTGCACCATCCTGAAGATAGAAATAAAGAAGAAAATCAATACGGCACGTGAAATATTATATCAAGGAGGACAATTAGAATGCAAAATTAATATCAAAGACGGTAAGCAAGATAAGCAAGAAAAGATCCTACTGTGATTGAGTACTCTTAGCCTACTACCTCCTATATGTAACACAGGCTCGTAGTCAACACTCTAAGACGAGTGCCGCCACGACATCGCACTAATTGCGACTTCAGGACCTGCGTGTAGGGGTGAGCATTATTCGGTTTTGGACCGAAAACCGAACCGAACCGAACCGAATAAGGAATTCGGTTCGGTTTTGAAATAATTCGGTTCGGTTTCGGTTTTAAAAATACTAATTTTTTATTCGGTTTCGGTTTCGGTTTTGGGATTCGGTTTCGGTCCAAAATCGAAAACGAATAAGAAATTTTAGTTATATATATAATATATTAATATATATATATATATAATTTAATATATATTATATATATATATATATATATATATTATATATATATATATATATATATATATATATATATATATTGTGTGTGTGTGTGTGTGTGTGTTAATTATTATATATTGTGTGTGTGTGTTTAATTATAGGTATATACTAAATATATAAGGTATATGTTATAGATATATACTGAATATATCTAGGTATATTTAGTTGTTATATATATTAAAAAACACAAAAAAAAAACCCAAAAAACCGAATAAACCAAAACCGAACCGATTTAATTCGGTTCGGTTCGGTTCGGTTATTGACCAATTCAGTTCGGTTTCGGTTTTGCTTATTCGGTTTCGGTCCAATTCGGTTTTTGCTTATTCGGTTCGGTGGAACCGAATAAACCGAATGCTACCCCTACCTGCGTGGGCTACCACTAAAAATGTGTCACGACCCGCACCCGCTATAAGGGCACGTGCACGTGACAACGCCCAGCCTCACCGTAAAAACGGCGTAGAACGCTGTAGGTTTTCTACTCTAACAACAGTTTATATAATATCAAAACCTGTCGAGAATATGGCAACTCCGAACGGAGGACAAGTAATGAATATATATGAGTGCTCAATCACAACTCTAAGATGATAAAATAAAGACTGAAAGATAAAGACAACAAGACGATAAAATATAACCTGTCAAGTCCAACACAAAGAATATACAAGTCCAAGTCTCTAATACAATCCATAATAATAACAGTCTCAAAAGTAGCTGGAGACAAGGTCCAGTACAAAAGACCTACTCTAACTAAGCAATAGGTAAAGTCTCGTCAGGCGGAGCTAAGCCCTGCTGACCAAAGTCTCCAAGTCTAAGCCCACTACGTCATCCGGACGTAGTAGGTACAATAATCTCCTCATCAGCATCTGTAATATTTGTCAACATATTCAGTCAGGATGGAACGAGTACAATCTACTAACAATAGTTCACAAGATATGACAAAAGCTTAAGACTGTAAATATATAAGACTGTAATAGAGAGTATATACAAGAAATCATGGAATGTAATATGAGTACCATGGCAAGGTAAGCTGTAAATCTAGAGCTGAACAAGGCAAGTAAACTGATCATGGCATGTACAAGCATCAAGAAATCATATATCTAGTGTGTGAGTACTAGTTTCTACATGTGGCCGGCTTGGGTCTGCACAAGGTCTACTGGTCTGGTTAATCATACGTGGAGTGTATGATTAACACTCACAAGGTCTACAAGAATAACAAGGTGGATAATGACCACATGTCTACACTAGTGCTCCCCGTCCCGACTGGTAGGGTGGATCCAAATAAGACACGTTATGACACGGGATCTACGAGAAGGGAGCAAGTCTCTTCGAGAATCGGTGTCCATATACTGCACAAGAACTACAAGGGGCTTGCACAAGATATACCAAGATAACGAGGAATAACATCTCATGTCAGGATCCATGAATACCAATCCGTGTGACCAATGTGTCGAGAACAAGCATATCTACACTAATTACATGAATTATAACATCATCATAAATTGGAAAAGTGTCAGAGAATGTACTCGCCTGTAATATGATAAGATATGTCAACGGGATCCAAAGCAGCGTCTCGAGGACCTATAGAGAACAAGATGTATCAATACTATGTTTAGGAAGTAAAGTCAAATCAAAATAAATCCTATTAAGTCATTCTAGGTCAAGACAAGTCAATTTGGGTCATCTTTGGTCATGGGAGAACATTGGAAGTCAATCCGAATCAAACTAGGTCGAAAGTTGACTTACAGTTGACTTTGGTCAACGGATTAACTCTGCTCAACTCTAGGTCAACCCTAGGTTAATCCTAGGTCAATGGTGGCTAATAGTTGACTTTGGTCAATCGTCCAAGTTTAATGGAATTTGGGACTAAATTGGGTAAAGTGTTGACCCATAGTTGACTTTTGGTCTAAAAAGTCAACCGTGGTCAACCGAGGTCAAGACTAGGTCTAGACGACTATTTCTAATCATTACCAACCTCTACCCCATATCCAAGTCCATCTTGGACTTCGAAACTCAAATCTTGGCCGTAGGCCAATATCCTAATTTACCCTTTTCTAAGGTAAATTTATAGCCTAGGTGAATATCAAGTTAGCCTACCTACGCTTGGTATTTAGACCCGTGCTCCCTAGGATAGTAGGATACTAGCCTATACATACGTTATCTACCAAGATACCTAGGTAAAGGTGGACGTCTAGTCCATCTTACGCCCATTGTCGATATCTTGAATATCTCAAGATACGCAATGGTACGGCGCGATACCGGCGTCCTAAAACCCCGATTTCAACTCGGGAGCCTACCCGCAAAGTTAATTCACGTATTCTAGGTCTCTCCTAAGTTTTGTCGCGATCCGATACTCGGAGCTCGATTTCACCCTTTCACCCAATCTCCGATTCATTCTAAATTCCTATTCTTCTCCTTCTCCTTCTAATTTCTATTCTTCTAATTGTCTTCTCCTAATTCTTCTATTCTTCTTCTTTCATCCTCTTCTTATTATCTCCTTATCTTCTTCTATTTCTCTTATTCTTCTTACTCCTCTCTTCTAATTCTACTCTTTCTTAAACCTTCTAATCTTCTTTCTTAACTTCTTCTAAACTCCCTCTAATTCTTTCTCTCATTTCACTAACTCTAACTATCTAATTATTTAACTATATATATATATATATATATATATATATATACTAGGGGTTAAGTAGGGGGTTTAAAAGGGCTAAATAGGGGGGGAACTGCTGCTGCAAACAGCTGCTACTGCTGTGCCATTGCTTGTACTGCTGCAGCTGCTGCTAAGCTTGCTGGTGCTGCTGTGCTGGGTATTGCTGCTGCTGCAGCTGCTCTTCTTCTTCCTCCTACTCTCCTCTTACTTCCTATTCTCTCTCTATATATATTCATATATATATATATATATATTAGATATATATATATAATATATATATATATATATATTATATATATATATAATCCCTTTATATATCTATATCTATCTATAGATATATATATCTATCTAACCATCTATGTATATATATACATAACCACACATCTCTACAGATATATACATACATCACAACCTATATATAAAACATACACACACATGTCTATATATATATATATCTATATACTCATACATAGGCACATACACACTCAGCACACACACCACCCTCTCACACTCCTCACACACATCACACAAGCACACACACTCTCCCTACCACTCTCACAACCACCCATCCTCATGACACCATATATATATATTGATATATAATTATATATATATATATATATAGAAATTATATATATATATATATATATATGATATATATACCACTTAATAAAAATATCTATATATATATATATATATATATATAATATAATATATATATATATATATATAATATATATATATAGATATATATATATCTATATATATATATATATATATATTTTTATTAGAGTGGTATATATATATATTATATATATATATATATATATATATATATATATATATATATTTATTAGAGTGGTAATATATATTATATATATATATATATATATATACCACTCTAATAAAAATATATAGATATATATATATATATATATATATATATATATATATATATATATATAATATATATATATATATATATATATATATACCACTCTAATTAGAAAACCCCAAATAAAATCTAACCTAGATTTTTAGGAAACCTACAAATCTAGGGGCAAAGTGTGGAGAATCACCTCCTCTACAACTATTGTGAAAACCATAAATGCTAGAGATGAATTAATGGAGAATTAAATAGGCTTACCTAAATTTGGTGCTTGGAGGAAGAAGGAGAGCTTTGAAAGAAATTGAATTGGAGAGAGTGTAATGCCCCGCTCCGCACGAGGCATTTGGCTTATTGGATGGGATCAGAATATGGACCGTGACTTATGTTGGGAATCAGGAGAATTAAGACTGATGCAGTCTCTCTTAGCTGGCTAGACGGAATGGATATTGGAACGTGGCTCGCAGGTGGAGCTACGATTAGTGGAATTTTGGGTGAGTGGAACTGTCCTTCCTCCTTACTCTTCATGCTTAATAAATAAAGTATTGAAATGCTATGAATTGTCCCTAAATGTCCCATGTTATAGTTGCTGAATAATAGAGATGCCTATGTTGAGAATTATTGAAATGTACAACACATTGAACTGCTAATGTGATTCGCTGCCTGAGAATGAATTGAAACATTGCCCCTTATGCTTAACACTGCTGGAACAAGTAGACACTTGAATAATGAGATGCCTTATGAATGATAGAATAAGAAATGAACTAGCTATGCTATCGAACCAATGAACTGAATGAAACACTAGAATCATGTACTATCTGCATAACTGTTGCAAGAATATGAAATGTTGCCTGTCCCTTATAAGAAATAAATGAATGAATAAATGTCCCTATGAAATGAATGAATGTTAAGTTCCTCTTAAGAAAGGAATGATATGAGATACATTGTAATGAAGCAATGAAATGAGAAATGATAAAGCTGGGATCGTTGAGATCACCAAATGAAATGATGGTAAGATGAAATGAATAAGTCATTGAATATGACTAATGATGCACTGTTGCCTTTACTGTCCTTAATATATTTACCATGCATTTTTGTTCACAATCGAGTCGGACACGCATTCGCATGGTCATGGACAACTTGTATACAAGGTTTGAGTAATAATTTCCTCGAACGGTTCCTAGGGCCCTGGGGACCGATTCGGCCTAGGAGGAAATAATGATGAGTGCTATGGGAGCACGGATAAGGCGGGGTGGCATAGAGGCTCGCCACCTACTATGCTGACCGCATTATCTTAAAATGAAATGAAATGAGAAGAGTCCATATGGTTTAACAACACCAGTGACCATGTAGTCAGGATGCATGCTAATGAATGTTTTGTGCAGACAGAGTAAGTATATCAGATAACCTGTATTTGATGCAGGCACGAGAAGTCGGCTATCGGTAAGAAATCACATAATTGTGATTGTATAAGTGGTTTAACTTGCCTGCTTAACATGTTCAATTCATTATGCTAGAAAGATGCCTTGCTATAAATAGTGCTCAAACATAACATCCATGCTAAGTATGCTTGAAGTGAGAACTGTCATAATTTTAAGATGTTAATGTTAACGATGCCTCAATGATGCCTTTTCATGATAACACCTAGTATGCCTCAATGATGCCTTTGCATGATAACACCAAGAATGATAATAATATGTCCACATGAATGCTACTAAGAATATGTTTACATGCTTCACTCTGATTATTGCCCATGAACTGTAAACTGATGCTAGGCCCCAAGTAGAAAGATCATTCTAATAAATGCTTGCTTAAATGATCACTTAAAATGTTGGTTTATGCGAGTGGGTTGGATTCTGCTCGCCAGTACATAGAGATGTGCTGACCCACGTTTGTGGGCAGGTGCTCGTGCTTGGAATGTTCTACACACGAGGATTGGCTTGATTGGTCCCGCGGCATCGAAGATTTGTTGGGCATACAGAAGCTCTCCTTGCACAAGATGATGTCTTCTGTTTATAAAGGGCATAATGTATGGAACATAGTAATCAGTTGTACCAGTGAGATTGTAAGCCAAGTCGGTATATCAAGTTGTAATCCATTGTATCTAATATCAATGTAAGCTGTATAGCATTGTTCAGTTGGTTTCCAATGTAAAGTGAGATGTGCTGTAATCATTGTACTTCAATACAAGTCTTGTACTCTTCTTCAATTATTAATAAAGAGAATAAAGTTCTACATATCTCTGTGTGGCTTCAAGTTACTCTTTTTCTCCGCTGCTATAAAGAAGTGATGTACTTCTATTCAATAAGAGAGATTGTCCTCATTAAATTCAATTTATCTGCTTCTGCCGCTGCGATGTATTCCTATTTGAAGAACAATCGATTATGTACCATCTTTGCCTTGTACAAGTGCAATACCAGACTTGTACGGCATCACGTCCAAGCGAGGACGATCGATTCCAAGAGATAAAATATGTGAATAAATGACTCTATGAATCGGGGCGTGACAGAGAGAGAGAGAGATTACTTGTGATGAAGAAGAAAAGGGGGGGTGCTCCTCTACTTGGCCGGCCATGGGGGGAGGGTTATTGGGTTTGGGTGGTGATCCAATAAGCCCCCAAACCAATAGACTTAGTTTGGTTCGGTTTGTTTCTAATTAACCAATTAAGCCTCTAAAATGACTAATTAAGCAATGGAAGTAGGGTTTATGATTTCTAGCATAGTTAGGATGGTAGTGGGCCAAGTCCAGCTAGTATGTGGGTCCTACTAGGGTCCAGACTACCCGGGTCTCCAACTTAAGTCCGAATTGGGTAAAATTCAAACTAAATCAAACAAATCCCTAAAAATCATATAAAATCAAATAAAATTCCTAAAAATTATAAAACTTAAAAAATGACAAAATACCCCTAATTCGAAAACTGGGGGTGACAACGCTTTATCTCAAGCGCAGGCTGGACATGACTCGGCCCGGCCCAACAATTTGGGTAGCGGATCGGACAGTTCACCCCCTCCCCCCTCTTGCTGCACGCCCCTACCTCTTTCTGCAGCAGCGACGGTGGCAGCGTGCATGGACTATCAAGTTGAGGGTATCAAGTTTATAATTTACCCTCCCCCTCCTTGTAATCTTTTTTAGGATATCAAGCTTATACCTTTCAAAGTCGAAGGTATCAAGTTAAAAAAATTGAATAATATTGGATATCAAGTTATAATTTAGCCTATATTTTTGGAAGATCATGCTAACAAGCCTAATTACTGCAAGATGGACTAATATCTATAGGAAAGCCCATGATTAACACACTCACACAAGGACATTGTGACATATAAGCGACTCAAGAGGCAAGGACAATTAAGGGCGGATCCAGAATTTTAATTTACTCTTGAATCTGTTTTTAACAAATAAATATGTTGTGTCAATATCTTATCATCTCCATATCATATAGTATTGTCCAATATACTAAAAAAATAAAAATCTAACAAAAAAATTGTTTACCAGGTATACTCTTAGGTATAAATTCAAACAGTAAGAGCTTTTACTATCGTCTTTCACCACCAACAGGGAATCTAAATGTGGCAGGACTTGTCGAGGGTGCGGGGTTCGGACGACAAGAAAATGCCAGCAACAAAATTTAACGATGTGTGTTCCTCATTCGACAGCAGTTGCAATTCGACGACGCGGTCTCGGTTAGATGTGAATTTTCAGTTGAGATGAAGCAGAGGAGAGGAGGTGAAATACACTACCAAAATATGTCGATTTAGCGACGGCCAGATCCGTCGCCCATCCGTTGGCAATCAGTATTAGCGACCGATTACTGACGGATCTTGGTCAAAATAATCCGTCGGCAATCAGCTCGTCGCTAATAAAGCTCTGTCGCTAAGTAGTCGTTAAGCGACGGAATAGCGACGACTTTTCGTCGTCACAATACGATGCATTAGCGACGACTTTCCGACGGTCTTTCGTCGATTTCAAGTATTAAATACTGAACTGTGTAGACGCTAGCGACGGAACGGTCCGTCGGTAAACCGTCGTAATAGTGTATCAGAGTGTATCGTTCCGTCGCTATTCCGTCGATCGCCGTCGCTAACAAAGGACGGATTAGCGATGGAATCCTAACGGATAATCCGTCGACCATGTTCTGGAAATGCTTGACATTTCCAGAACCATGGCGACGGATATGTCGTCGCGACTCCGTCGCTCATCCGTCGACGTAGCGACTGACTTGTGGCGGATAATCCGTCGCCATGGTTCTGGAAATGTCATGCATTTTCAGAACCTTGGCGACGGATGTTCCATCGCTATTCCGTCGAACTAGATATTTCCAGAACCTTGGCGACGGATTGTCCGACGCGAATCCGTCGACCACCCGTCGCTAACTGGAAACAGTTTTAATTCTCCAGGTAGCGACGGATATTCCATCGAAAAGTAGTCGAAAACTGGAAACATCCGTCGCTAAGCGGTCACTAGTCCGTCGCTAACTGAGATTTTTTTAAAAAAATGCGGAGCTTTCCCTGTTCATACAAATATGCATAAACCAAACAAATATATAACGCACACCAATTATCCAACAATCACATAGACCAAATATATAATGCACACCAATTATTCAAGAATCACATAGACCAAATATGCACATACGAATTTAATGCAAACCAATTATCCAAGAATCACATAGACCAAACCAAACTAATATAAAATTATCACAAATATTCTGAAATCATAAACTGATCGACGTCGTTATAATTCGAAATTCCCACAAATATTCCAAAATTCACACAAATATTCCAAATTTTCTTAGACAATACTTCAAGGAGGAGGAGGAGTTCGATTGTCCGGTGGTGGTAATCCCTCCTGCGCCCGACGAATATACTGCTCCACCAGGTACGGCGGCAAGCCTTCGAAGACAGTGCTCAGAATTCGACGTAGCTGCTCTGGCGACATGAGATCAAGGAGTGCCGTCACAGTCGGAGGCGGTACCAGAGGGGCAGCAGGGTTGAAAGAAAGATGACCGATGGAAGAAGGACCGGAAGCAGCAGTTGAAGGACCGGCACCAGTAGAAGACGGACCGACACCAGCAGCAGACGGACCGGCAGCAGCTGACGGAGGCGGAAAGTACGTGGTAATTTCCTTCCGCAAGGACGACACCACCTCGTGCAGCTGCGTAAGCTGTGACCTAACATCATCGTCTGCCGGGGCCCGCGGGAGGAGGCGGTGTCGGTGGAAATCTCTGAGTCGTCATGTGCAACGACCCTAGGGAGCCGACTCCGTACAGGAGCCATTTCTTAAAGCCGCCGATGGTATCTACGAACAAGTCGTTGCGAGCGGCCAAAGAAGAGGACGTCCGGGCGGGCGTCGTTTCAATCGACATCCTCGGTATCAGTTAACTGAGCCCGACTAAGGGCCTCACGATACGCAACCTATCAAATGAATGTGTTTTTATTATAAAATTTACCTAAGTTGTAATCTAAATTCTATGTTTCACTAAGCTATGTGTGAATCCTAAGTTTACCTAAGTTATAGTCCGAATACTTTTAATTCTAACGTAAATCTCATAAACATAAGTACTTACATCAGTCTCCTTGGTCCTCTCGTCGACGAAGCTTCCGTCCTTCCGTCTCTTGTGCGTATGCTGGAACACGTCGTGCATGGTGACCGATTCTAGCGTCCTTCTCTCCTTCACCGCCCGTTGGGTCTGCATATAAAATTTCTGCAGAACTTAATTAACTCCGTATATTAATAATACCTAATTCGATAGTGAAATGAATTTACGGTATCTCACCAGATCTGCAAGCATCGCTGCGTGGGGCCTTGATCCCCCGTATGAAGCCTCGCGGCCCGTCGGTTCGCCTTCGCCTTCTCCGATTTCTCTTTGTACGCAGGAGTATTCATCATATCTAAGAGGTCCTCATAATAGTCCTGCCGGATCCAATTCGGCCTCGTCTGCCCCATTTTCAGGTCATGAATCATATCCCGTATCTTCTTCGAGGCAGCGCTTCTGTAGGTCCTGCGGATCGCGTCCTCGCGATGGGGAGCCACCAGTACGTCGTCTAACATACAAATTCAATTATCACGTAATTTAAAAAATGGTTGATTAAAGAGTAACTAATAGTTAACTAGAAGATATAGATATATACCCTCAACTCGTCGAGCCAGACGTACTTCAAGTTTGGGGCACCGACGAAAAGTTGAGGTAGGGACCATGGAAGTTAGCCCTGATAATTTCTCCAAGAGCCCTGGCAACATTAAACGGAAAAAACCTACAAAGAGGAAACGACTGGATTATTAATTTGAATAAATGAGAGAAATTTAATAAATTATCTTAAATTTACTTACGAGGTCCCCGCGGGCCATAGCTCTCGTCGGAACTCGCCTCTCGGCCTCTCTGGTGCCGTCGGAGGATCCGCGGGTCCGCGCATGTACTCTCCAGTAACCGGATGGAACCGAGTATGGGGGTACTCTGGGGCCCACTGTACAGTAACTGGGGGATCCACTGGTGGATTCGCTGGTGGGTCCGATAGCGGAACAGATCCGCTAGCAGATCCAGACTCATGCCTCGATGAAGTAGTCGATCGACGGCGGGATGCGTCTATGCCCGGGGTACTCTCCGGGTCGGGCTCGCTGGATGGGGTCACATCCCGGGAAGATTGAATGCGACCACGACCACCAGCACCACTACGACCACGACCACGACCACCACCACCGCCAGTACCAGCACCACGACCACCACCAAAACCACGACCACGGCCAGCTATCATGACCTGTAAATAGAACACATAAACATAATTAACAATATAAAAGTGTAAATGAATATAAAATTCTAAACTAAAATATACATACCACCAGTAGGGAGACGAGTGCCGCCGCGACAAAAAAGACTAGGAGTGCCATCTGCAATAAGTAAATAATCGAACAAAAAAACATGAATTCACGTAATTGCTTTTATGAGGTCAAACTTAATTCACGTAATTGAAAGTGTTTTTAATATACAATAATATTTAACCTAATCATCGTCTTCGTTCTCTTCCTCGGCCTCGTCTTCATCATCATCCTCCTCCTCATCCTTATCTTCATCATCGATTTCATCTGTATCCTCATCCCCATCAAATTCGTCTTCTTCTTCTTCTTCTTCTTCTTCTGCCTCAATAGTTGGACAAGATGCCTCTTTCTCTCCTGGTTGACAGCTAAGTCTTGTGTATCAACCTCTTTCTCTCCTCTATTTTTCTCAACAATATCTTCAACATCCATTGTATCCGAGTGTTGTCCATGTATTGGAACTTTTCGATCTGGTCCTCTTGGTATGCTGGGTCTCCAACGTTGAATGTATTTCTAGATTTAATCTTGCATACTGTCCACCAGTCAAATCAATCTCTACGATGCCTTGGATAGCTTGTATAGTAGACTTGAACATCCTGATTTGCTATCGCAAATGTATCGGACCCTCTATACCTCCTGCGATGATTTATATCGACAAATCCAAATTGTTTATCGATTCTCCAACCGATATTTGGTGTCGTATCGAACCACTCACATTTGAACATCACAATATGCATATCATATGGGCCAGTATATTATAAATCTACAATATCCCGAAGCACTCCATAATAGTCAAAGTCCGGTTCGTCGTCATAGATGGTGCCTCTTATGCAAATACTGGAATCCTTGGTACTGATGCCGTCATTGATAAATTCGACATTTATAGCATTCTGAGTTGCCTTAAACCTGAAGCCATTAACGACATAGCCTGGCCAAGTCTTTGTTTGCCTCTTCGGTCCCAATGCCAGATAACGAACACTCTCATTAGTGAGTTTTGTTTCAGGCAATAAAACCTGTAAATAAATATTTATAATTGAAATGTTTTAGATTATATATTTCTAATCTCAGTTACGTATTTTATAAGAATATATAAAATCAACCTCAATTATAATCTCAGTTACTTACGTATTTGTGAAACCATGACGGAAATGTACAATCAACCTCTCTTTGAAGTCCCTCATCGGTAATATCGGATGTCCTTATTTTGACTTCATCTCTAAATACACTATTAGAAAAAATAAGAATATATAAGTGTAGTCACTTACTTTATCAAATTTGAGATTATAACGAGTGCAAGTGTACTGACTTACTTCTCCAAATCTCTCACTTCTTGGATGTCACAGTTTAACAAGACATATCGGTGAGCGGCATCATACTCGTCGTCAGTCAACCACCATTTTTTACTAGCCCCAACAGGCTTGCCCCTTACATTGAATATACCTCCATCCTCAACGTCCTCGTTATTCCTTTGAGGTCTATTTCGATTTGTCTTAACATGAGTATCAAAATAAATGGAGCAGAAGTTTGACACATCTTAGATAAGATATGCTTCGCATATCGAAGCCTCTATATGAGCCTTGTTGCCAACTTTCTTCTTTAGATGGTGTAGGTATCTAGAGAGACAAATTATCTTAAGAATTAAGAATGAATTTTAAAATCCACTAAAATTCAACTTAAATTATATCGATTTTTATGTACCTTTCAAATGGGTACATCCATCGATAATGAACAGATGCACCGACACGGGCTTCGTATGCTAGATGAATCGGTAGATGCTCCATGCTGTCGAAGAAGCCATGAGGAAATATTTTCTCCAACTTGCAAATTGTTAAGATAATCTTCTTCTCAAGTTCAACCATGTGTTGCACAGTCAACTTAGTTGAACAAATATCCCTAAAGAATATTGATAGTTCGGCCAATGGAACCCATACAGCAGAAGGCAACAACTCTTTCAAAGCAATGGACACTAATCTTTTCATAAACACGTGGCAGTCATGACTCTTCATTCCCGTTAGCTTACGTTCATTGAGATCAATGCATCTAGACAAATTCGACACATAGCCGTCGAGAAATCTTAAAGTAGATATTCACTTGCAGATTATTAATCTATCTTCTTTGCTCAATGTTTATTGTGCTATCGGCTTAGTTATTTGTCCACCAGCTCCCCTTTGTATCAAGTTCAGATAAGGACGCTTGCATATCTCGGCAATGTCTTGTCTTGCTTTTGGATTGTCCTTCATCTTTCCTTTAATATCCATGACGGTATTGAAGACATTATCGAACACATTCTTTTCGATATGCATAACATCAAGATTATGCCTTATAAGATTATCTTTCCAATAAGGCAAGTCCCAGAAGATACTCCGTTTGGTCCAAATATGGGTTTGTCCGAACCCATCGACACGATTGTTCGATGGATCTTCCATTACAGTGGGTAAGTCCTTTACATCTTCCCAAATATCGTATTCCGACAATCTGGCAGACGGATGAGAAAATTCTTGTTTTCCAGCTCTGAACGCGTCCTTGTTCTTTCTCCAAGGATGACTCGCGGGTAGAAATTGACGATGACAATCAAAGAAAGAAGTTTTTCCTCCATGCTTAAGACGGAACATCTTACTATTTTGTATGCATATCGGACAAGACATGGTGCCGTGAGTACTCCAACCCGACAGCATAACATATGCAAAAAAATCATTGATTGTCCACATCAGTGAATCTCTCATCTGAAAGTTCTGTTTCCTGAAAATATCATAGGTCGCGACGCCGATCTCCCACAGCTGTTTCAGCTCATCCACCAACGGTTGTAAATATATATCGATATTCTTCGTCGGATTTTTGGGACCCGGTATGATAGCTGTCAAGAACATATAAGGAGTCTTCATACACATCCATGGTGGCAGATTGTAAGGGGTCAGAATGACCGGCCAGCAGGAGTATTGAGATTCCGACTGCCCGAAAGGGGCGAAGCCATCAGAACATAGCCCCATGCATACATTTCTAGGCTCTGCAGCAAAATCTGGATGATGAAAATCGAAATATTTCTACGTCTCTCCATCCGAAGGATGTGACAATTCTCCATCGTCCTTTGTGCGTTCTTCGTTGTGCTACGTCATGTGTTATGCTGTATTCTGAGACATATACATCCTCTGTAAGTGCTTCGTGATCGACAAGTAATGCATATACTTGTAAGGACATCGTTTTCTAGTTGACTTTCCTTTTCCCCTGACTGGCTTGTAACGATCCGCATTACAGAAGCTGCAACTTTCTATATCCTCGTTCTCCTTGTAGTACAACATGCATCCGTTGTGACAACAATCTATCTTCTCGTACCCCAGTCCCAGTTGTTGGACCATCATCTTCGACTTGTAGAAGTTTTTTGGAAGCTCTTTTGATTCCTTCGGTAACACCTCCTTGATTAGTTGTATAATCCGATCATAGCAAGTTTGTGGCAAGTTAAAATCGGACTTTATATTCAACAACCGTATCGTCATTGACAGTACAGAATGTGGCTCACAACCAGGATATAAAGAAGTTTCAGCATCCTGAAACATATCATAGAACTCCTTTGCCTCGGGATTAGGATCCTTCGGATCAAAATTAGGCCCTGCCACGTCGTACACCATATCTCGTGCAAGGTTCTGTATGTCTCCATAATCAACAGAGCATTTGTCGTCTTCGACGATAAAATACGTTGCAGCATTATCATCAAAAGCATAAGTAGCAGCATTCGTAACCTGTCTTTTCGCATATAGTTCACCTTACGATGACCACAGGCCGTGATCACGTACGAAACCCTTACGGGTCAAATGATCTCTTACACTCACCACTTCTTCGTAACGTCTATTGCGATAATTACGACATGGACACTTGATTTTGTTATCGTCCATATACTGAGCTTTGCTCATGGCATACTTAAGAAACACTTCCACGCATGCCTGAAAATCGTCACTCACACCTATTCTGCTCTCGTGTTGTCGTTTATACATCCATGTATGATCAACGAAATAACGATCCATCACAGATTGGATTTAAAAATCTGTATAGTAAGACAAACTAAACAGAATTAGTATATAATCATGTAACTGGTGGATCCGCTGGTATATAGGCCGGATGTACTTAGTATCGATCGCATCAGATTAGTATCGGTCTATAGATTTGGTATAGGCCGTATCAAATTGGTATTGGCCTTAGCGAATTGGTATCGTCCTATCCGATATGTATCGGCCGTATAGCTATGATTTGTACTGGCCTTATCGATTCGGTATCGGTCATATCCGATAGGTATCGGCCGTATCGGATATGTATCGTCCATATCAGATTAGCATGGTGGAAGGTTTAATAACAACTGTACTTAGATTTTTCTCTTCTCGAGCTAGAATACCATTGCAAGAGAGTCATGAGAGAGTATAAAAAATCTCCTACATATTGATGTTTACGAGAGTGATTGGCCAATTACAGTAACACACATGCTGCATTTTCCATCAGGGAATGAGAGATTGAAAGCAATAACATATAGAGTTGTTTTTCGGAAGAAGAACTCGTACAAACTCTTTGTTCACAAAACAAGCTATAGAGAATACAGAACAAAGAGTTTATAGTAGTTCGTCTATAGCTTGTTTTGTGAACAAAGAGTTTATAGGAGTTCGTCTTCTTCCGAAATACAACTCTATATGTTATTGCCTTCAATCTCTCCTTCCCTGATGGAAAATGCAGCATGTGTGTTACTGTAATTGGCCAATCACTTTCGTAAACATCAATGTGTAGAAGATTTTTTTTACTCTCTCGTGACTCTCTTGCAATGGTATTCTAGCTCGAGAAGAGAAAAATCTAAGTACAGTTGTTACTAAACCTTCCACCATGCTAATCTGATACGGCCGATACATATCCGATACGGCCGATACCTATCGGATATGGCCAATACCGAATCGATAAGGCCGGTATGAATCCTAGCTATACGGCCGATACATATCGGATATGACGATACCAATTCGCTAAGGTCAATACCATCCGATACGACCTATACCAAACCGATATACCGAAACTAATCTGCTACGATCGATACTAAGTATATACGGATACCGATACCGATACCGATAGTTCGATACCGATACCGATAGTTCGATACCGATACCGATAGTGCGATACCGATACCGATAGTCCGATACCGATAGTGCGATTCCGATACCGATAGTGCGATACCGATAGTTCGATACCGATACTGATAGTTCGATACTGATACCGATAGTCCGATAGTCCGCTAGCGATACCGATAGTCCGATAGTCCGCTAGCGATACCGATAGTTCGATACCGATAGTTTGATACCGATACCGATAGTTCGATACCGATACCACTAAGTCCAAATGATTCCTCTTAAGCGTCGAGCATGTTATACACGGTTCAACTTGACAAGTCAGTAAATATATATATATATATATATATATATATATATATATATAAAGAAAATGCAATATGACAAACCCTAGTTTCAGAAATAGGATGAGAAAGTCTTATATATATATATATATATATATATATATATATATATATATATATATATATATATATATATATATATATAAAGCAATAGACTTTCTCATCCTATTTCTTAAACTAGGATAATTACTACTACTTACACTTACAAACCCTAGCGTACCCCTCCCACCCCCCGCCGCCCCCCAGTCCCGCGCTGCCCCACGCGCGCCACGCCCGCCGCTGTAATGACCCACTCCGCCCTAGCGGAACGCCGATTCAAACGGCAAGTGCAACGACTCAAACGAGCCGTCGCCCCGAAGAGTTGGCATCGACCTGAAGAAGAATCGATGCAAGGCTTATATTGGCCCGCCGAAGATGAATTCAGA
Organism: Iris pallida; assembly: GCA_029216955.1. Lineage (NCBI taxonomy): Eukaryota > Viridiplantae > Streptophyta > Magnoliopsida > Asparagales > Iridaceae > Iris > Iris pallida. The sequence goes on from JANAVB010007199.1 coordinate 5,113,371, forward strand.
CTTAGACTTTCAAAGGCGCGCTCGGAGTATCGCTCAGCCGATGCGAACATCGCTAAGGTGGGTGGCTCCGATGAACCCGTCTTTGCTTAGCCTAGACACATAACAATACGGACACTATTGCTAGAATCGCTAGGCGATAACACCGCGTATGCTAATAAATGAATCAACGCACCTAGCTAAGGAAATAATCCTATTTTGTATACTTGTATAGAATATGGAAAAGAACATAAAAAAATGTGAGAACTCTCGCACCGCGCTCCACGCTCGTGCTAAGGCACAAGCTTACGTTCAAGTCCCTTATGCGTTCAAACAATGAAACAATGAATGGTTTACAACAATGAAACGGAAGACTATCGACATAGTCGTTCCGAGTAGAGTATAGCAACATTAAAAGACTTCGGGACCGATGGTCGCCAAGGCGACTCCCGCACGGGGAGTTGCATAATGTATGAATGAAAGAATGAACGAATGAGTGAATAAATGAATCAACAAATGAATGAATGAAGGTGTGAATGAATCCATGAACGAACGGACAAGTGAAAGAAAGAAAAAAAAGAATGAATAAAAGATAAGGAATGGTTAGCGACATGTGTGACGGGCACGTGCAACGGGGCTCGCTACCCGTGCTGCACGGACGCCAACCTGGTCGATAACGCATTATGGCTAAGGGTTAGCCTACGGCTCAGAGACAGCCGTTAAGTCAAAATGACAATAAAATACGAAATGGTCGTAGACGGGCCCGTGCACGGGTGATAGGGATTCCGCGGCATGATCAAAGGGAGGATCGTGGCCGGCCTAGACGGAATCAAAATGTGGCTTACGGGCTGCCTGGGTGCAGACTTGGCCACCCAGGGGACGTAAGTACAGGCGTATTTTAAGAGACTAACGGGGTGTGTGTCAGCCCGCACCCTATGCTAGTTGAGAAATACCACGGCTTGGTTATGTCCAAAATGGCTTGTGATGGCAGCGACCGGTGCATATAGATTTAAGTGGGCTTTGCTGGTGGCAATCTACGTGCAAGTCCTTGCATTGAAATCAAAGTAGTCTAAATTAACTAAATAAAGTGTCTTCTGAACAGGCTTGAATATAACACACCAAGTAATCGAGAGTACTTCGTCAAAGGAGTTAGAAAACACGCCTACGATGCGCTAGGACCCGAGGCAGGGACACGCCCTTGACATTGAAAAGTTCACATGAATCACGTTAAGTTGTTTCCTATGAATTGTTGACTAATTTGGTTTACCTTAGACAGGGAAGGAGGGACGGTAAGTATGGGTAAGTCGTACATGTATTTCCATGCAACACATTGAATTTGGCAACACGAGATAGGTTATGAAATATGCATGAAACGGATCCTAAGGCAAGATTAGAAAGACAATGAATAATAGACGGTACACGAAAGTAAATAAACGTGTTTGGTAATGATAGCATTGTGGGCGAGCTAGCCTCCCCACTAGTGCATAACAATATACTGATAACCCCATAGTCTGCTTGCAGGATGCAGAAGACGTCGTCAGGTGCGAAGCTTCCCTCGAACGTGCTAAGGCGCGGAGCTATCTCTGGAGCCTTGGAGTGTTGCAAGGAGCTGGAGCACCATATACAAGACATAATGTATCGGAACATCGCCATGAATCATTCCATGTTGTAAGCCACTTGGTACGCCTTTTATGTTTCAGAGAGAGAGAGCTTGAGTAATTTATAATATCGGCCTAGCGCCGCTTGTAAACTTCTTGAATATCAATAAAGAGTTGAATTCGCTTCAATTTGTGTTCATTTACTTTCTGCTGTAAATGGGGACACTCTGTGCGACTCTGTGGCCTAGATCAAATCGGCCGTTTCTGGACATAGCCTTGTACGGGCGCAACCTAGGCCCATGCGGCATCACGCCTTAGCGAGAACGATCGCTCCTATGGGAGAGGGGCATGACAGATTGGTATCAGAGCACGGATTTACGTCCTTGGACTTCATTTCGATTCTTTCAGATTTGAAAGCTCGTTTGGAAACAAAGAAGTATACGCTCTCTCTCGTTGTGCCTTGGGATGTTCCATACAATAAGTCTAATATTTTTAAAAGCTCGTACAAGTACTCGGTTGAACGAGATCGATAGGCGAAGGCCTTTGTGCCAAACCACGACGGACTTGAGTTGAGAGAAAACTAATGCTAAAAAGTTAGCAAACGCAGGCGTGCTTGAATAACCTTACGCTGACAATGGCGAACGATTACCCGAGACCAAAGTATAGTTCGAACGGGATAGTTATGCACGCAGCCTTTTGGCTAAGTTGTGCGGAGTATCGCGCACCTAGACCTTCTGGTGCAAACGAGTTGCGAGCGAGATCGATTATCGCTCGAACGGGAATAAGTGAGCTTGCAAACTTGAATATAGTCCGCACGGGATAGCTATGCACACAGCCTTTTGGCTAAGTTTTGTCGCGTGTCGTGCACCTCGACTTTTTGGTACAATCGAGTTGCGAGCTATATCAAGTACCGCTCGATCGGGAACGAAGCTACACTTAGAGTGTATATCGATAGAAACGCTATCAAACTAACGCTTAGACGTGCACGGAAGATTGATTTAGATTTTGAAGAACGGGCGAACGTGCGATTGAACATATCGAAAGGGAATCGAATGATCATTTGAGGATTTGTAGAATGACTTGACCCCGAGTGGTGTATGTGATAGCTTCGGAAAAGAATAAGAATAAGTGTCGACGACTAGTCGAGTGGCTCGAACCCTGAGTGGTGTATGGACGTTATAGAAATTGTTCGAGAGAGACTAAAGGATTTACGGATAGAACGAGTATGTCGGCAAGCGATGATATCGCGCAAAGCTTTAGAATGAGTAACGTTTAGTTGGTTTTGACTTCGATAGTCTCAAACGAGATATCGTTCGGACGAATTAAGAATGCGTAGTGCGAATTATGAAACAATCGAATAGAGAATCAGAATGATGAAACGAATGGAGGTCTTGGTCGAGGAAACATAGAAGATCATGCATGCGATTTTGAATTTAGTCGAAGGGATTAAAACTTGAGTTAAGGTGAAATACGCATGGACGAGATCAAAGATAGCACGATCGGAAGATAGCGTGCATGGAAAACGTTAGTTTGGAGATACGAGAATGACTAAGGAATTGAAATTGAAATTGATGTTGCTCGATGAAGAGTTACCACGCGACAATGTGAATTGAGAAAATTAAGTTGCACGACTTGGAATTTGTTGCAAAAGAAAGATCGTCAGGTTATGTACATCATCGATGGTATTGAGGCGTATCAAAGATCGATGTACGATAACTCGGAGGTACTCTGATTCGATGAATGATGATCGTGTTAGAAGTTATTGTTTTGAAGGATACTATATTGGAGGAAATTTTGATAGAAATGAATGTTTGGAGTGAAGAAGGGAAGTGACTTGATGGTTCTGTGATAACCACAACGACAACAATCTTGTCTTGCGCGAGCGCAACCTCAGCCTCGCACATGCGTCACGTCGGATTTGGGACGATCGTTCCGCGTGAGCGTTGGCATGGTGATTTATGTCCGGCGGGAATAATCGAACTCGAAATACCTTGACATGGCAATTTTGATTGCTACGACTTGTGGTTTGAAGCGAAGGCGAATTTGAGGATTGATCGGACGTATAATAGACGGCGAAGTAAAGTCGAGGATTGAGTAGACCCAATCCGCGTATCGAAAATGAGTAAGTCTAGACTCAACGTAACAGTTACGTCCCGATGAGGACGATTATTCCGCAAAAATATTGACATGGTGATTCATGTCCGCCGTGGATAATCAGACTTGCGTGAGATCGGGGCACGACATATTGCAAGGCTAGACGACCTTGTGATCGACTACATGAATTGGATATGATGGATAGGTGGATTGTATCAAATATGCTTGAAGAGATAGACTACGATAAATGTTATTACGGACGCACGATATTGACATGTCAAAGATTTGATTGAGGACAACCTATCGTAGGATGACATTCCTAACGAGCTCGAACTTGGAACGGAGAATGTGTTGAGGCGAATTGGGTGAACGCTGCTTGATGTTTAGAAATTTGAGCGAAACGAACTTGGGTAGAAACTCCCGTACAAACGAACAAATGGTTTGACTATAGAATTTGGGGAGAGCGTCGTGCAACGACCTTGCACGATGAGTCACGGACTTGACTTGTAACTATGACCTGGTGAGATGACCTAGCGGATAGGCTGACGACCCTATGCCGAGTGATTGAACCTGTGTGGTTTACGGTATCGTCTGGACGGATGATAGACTTTTGGCAACAAGACTTAGAGTAGGACGAGGAAACTGGAAATGTGTGTGAACGACAACAAGATTAGCCCCAAACAAAGTAAATGATAGGAAGAGATGATGCACAAGTAAAGTTGGGATAACGAATTGAATCATTGATAGAAAGACGAACTCGATGATAGTGCAATACTTGGTCTTAAATCGGACGAGAATTACTTAGACTTGGTCGACCCTGCTAAGAAGAAGTCGTATTGATTTCATAGACAAGAATGCTTGAGAAGCGAATCGAATCATCTCGAGGACCGAGATAAACGATAGTGAGATACACACGAGTTCGGTTTTAAATCGAAGTTAGTAAAACGATCGGCAAATCAAAACTATTACGAGTAGCTTGTCCGACTTCGCTAACCGCTAAGCTTGGTTGAAATATACGTATTCGGGGGACGCCTTGGATATGTGCACGATCCAAACTCAGCAATATGATGAACTCGAATGCAGCTGCAAGTGGATATTGTGATGCGCATGAACGAATGAGTGAGTTTGCCTCAGCCTACGACTCTCGAGTTTGATAAATTACAACGCACCTTGTACGACCGTTTCAGTCCCATGATACGTCAAAATAGCAACCAAGTCGAAGAAACACTTGAATTGAATAAGTACCATCAACTCTAAAATGAATGAAAAGTTATTCAATAAAATTGACCAAACGTATGCGACACGAAACTTGGAAAGGTATCGAGTATAGTTCGGCGCCATAGAACGATAGAGCCGTCCGATAGGAATTGTCTAAGAAACACGACGACACGAGTTAAAGGAATGGTAGGATGACCTGCACTCAGGAAGTCTTGAGGACGAGACTTATTTTGAGTGGTGTATTATGTAATGACCCGCTCCGCCCTAGCGGAACGCCGATTCAAACGGCAAGTGCAACGACTCAAACGAGCCGTCGACCCGAATAGTTGGCATCGACCTGAAGAAGAATCGATGCAAGGCTTATATTAGCCCGCCGAAGATGAATCCAGACTTAGGCTTTCAAAGGCGCGCTCGGAGTATCGCTCGGCCGATGCGAACATCGCTAAGGTGGGTGGCTCCGATGAACCCGTCTTTGCTTAGCCTAGACACATAACAATACAGACACTATTGCTAGAATTGCTAGACGATAACACCGCGTATGCTAATAAATGACTCAACACACCTAGCTAAGGAAATAATCCCATCTTGTATACTTGTATAGAATATGGAAAAGAACATAGAAAAATGTGAGAACTCTCGCATCGCGCTCCACGCTCGTGTTAAGGCACAAGCTTACGTTCAAGTCCCTTATGCGTTCAAACAATGAAACAATGAATGGTTTACAATAATGAAACAGAAGACTATCGACATAGTCGTTCCGAGTAGAGTATAGCAACATTGAAAGACTTCGGGACCGATGGTCGCCAAGGCGACTCCCGCACGGGGAGTTACATAATGTATGAATGAAAGAATGAACGAATGAGTGAATAAATGAATCAACGAATGAATGAATGAAGGTGTGAATGAATCCATGAACGAACGGACAAGTGAAAGAAAGAAAAGAAAGAATGAATAAAAGATAAGAAAGGAATGGTTAGCAACAGGTGTGACGGGCACGTGCAACGGGGCTCGCTACCCGTGCTGCACGGACGCCAACCTGGTCGATAACGCATTATGGCTAAGGGTTAGCCTACGGCTCAGAGACAGCCGTTAAGTCAAAATGACAATAAAATACAAAATGGTCGTGGACGGGCCTGTGCACGAGTGATAGGGATTCCGCGGCATGATCAAAAGGAGGATCGTGGCCGGCCTAGGCGGAATCAAAACGTGGCTTACGGGCTGCCTGGGTGCGGACTTGGCCACCCAGGGGATGTAAGTACAGGCGTATTTCAATTGACTAACGGGGTGTGTGCCAGCCCGCACCCTATGCTAGTTGAGAAATACCACGGCTTGGTTATGTCCAAAATAGCTTGTGATGCCAGCGACCGGTGCATATAGATTTAAGTGAACTTTGCTGGTGGCAATTGTAATGCCCCGCTCCGTACGAGGCATTTGGTTGGCTTATTGGATGGGATCAGAATATTGGACCGTAACTTATGTTGGAAATCAGGAGAATTGAGACAGATGCAGTCTCTCTTAGCTGGCTAGACGGAATGGATATTGGAACGTGGCTCGCTGGTGGAGCTACGCTTAGTAGAATTTTGGGTGAGTGGAACTGTCCTTCCTCCTCCTTACTCCTTCATGCTTAATAGATAAAGTATTGAAATGCTATGAACTGCCCCTAAATGTCCCATATGTTAGTTGCTGAATAATAGAGATGCTTTTGCTGAGAATTATTGAAATGTACAACACATTGAACTGTTAATGTGATTCGCTGCCTGAGAATGAATTGATAACATTGCCCCTTATGCTTAACACTGCTGGAACAAGTAGACACTTGAATAATGAGATGCCTCATGAATGATAGAATAAGAAATGAACTGGCTATACTATCGAACCAATGAACTGAATGAAATACTAGAATCATGTACTATCTGTATAACTGTTGCTAGAATATGAAATGTTGCCTGTCCCTTATAAGAAATGAATGAATGAATAAATGTCCCTATGAAATGAATGAATGTTAAGTTCCCCTTAAGAAAGGAATGATATGAGATACGTTGCAATGAAGCAATGAATGAGAAATGATAAAGCTGGGATTGTTGAGATCACCAAATGAAATGATGGTAATGATGAAATGAATAAGTCATTGAATATGACTAATGATGCACTGTTGCCTTTACTTTCCTTAATATATTTTACCATGCGATTATGTTCACAATCGAGTCGGACACGCATTCGCATGGTCATGGACAACTTGTATACAAGATTTGAGTAATAATTTCCTCGAACGGTTCCTAGGGCCCTGGGGACCGATTCGGCCTAGGAGGAAATAATGATGAGTGCTATGGGAGCACGGATAAGACGGGGTGGCATAGAGGCTCGCCACCTACTATGCTGACCGCATTATCTTAAAATGAAATGAAATGAGAAGAGTCCATATGGTTTAACAACACCAGTGACCATGTAGTCAGGATGCATGCTAATGAATGTTTTGTGCAGGCAGAGTAAGTATATCAGATAACCTGTAATTGATACAGGTATGAGGAGTCGGCTATCGGTAAGAAATCACATAATTGTGATATTGTATAAGTTGGTTTAACTTGCCTGCTTAACATGTTCAATTCATTATGTTAGAAAGATGCCTTGCTATAAATAGTGCTCAAACATAACATCCAGGCTAAGTGATGCTTGAAGTGAGAACTGTTAGAACATGTTTAAGATGTTAATGTTAAGGATGCCTCAATGATGCCTTCTCATGATAACACCTAGTATGCCTCAATGATGCCTTTGCATGATAACACCAAGATTGATAAATAATATGTCCACATGAATGCTACTAAGAATATGTTTACATGCTTCACTCTGATTATTACCCATGAACTGTAAACTGATGCTAGGCCCCAAAAAGAAAGATCACTCTAATAAATACATGCTTAAATGATCACTTAAATGTTGGTTTATGCGAGTGGGTTGGATTCTGCTCGCCAGTACATAGATGATGTACTGACCCACGTTTTGTGGGCAGGTGCTTGTGCATTGGAATGTTCTACACACGAAGATTAGCTGGATTGGTCCCGCGGCATCGAAGATTTGTTGGGCATACAGAAGCTCTCCTTGTACAAGATGATGTCTTCTGTTTATAAAGGGCATAATGTATGGAACATTGTAATCAGTTGTACCAGTGAGATTGTAAAGCCAAGTCAGTGTATCGAGTTGTAATCCATTGTATCCAAATATCATATGTAAGCTGTATAGCATTGTTCCGTTGGTTTCCATTGTAAAGTGAGATATGCTGTAATCATTGTACTTCAATACAAGTCTTGTATTCTTCTTCAATTATCAATAAAGAGAATAAAGTTCTACATATCTCTGTGTGGCTTCAAGTTACTCTTTTTCTCCGCTGCTATAAAGAAGTGATGTACTTCTATTCAATAAGAGAGATTGTCCTCATTCAATTCAATTTATCTGCTTCTGCCGCTGCGATGTATTCCTATTTGAAGAATAATCGATTATGTACCATCTTTGCCTTGTACAAGTGCAATACCAGACTTGTACGGCATCACGCCCAAGCGAGGACGATCGATTCCAAGGGATAAAATATGTGAATAAATGACTCTATGAATCGGGGCGTGACAAATTGGTATCAAAGCACGGCTTTACGTCCTTGGTCTCTTCTTTGATTCATTTCAAATCAAAGTTGCATCGACGATTAACCAAAGTTGCTTCCGCGATCGCTCAACGTTGCTTCCGCGATTAAATCAAAGATTGCTTCCGCGATTATATTGTTGTTGTCCTGTAATCATCCTATGTTGTTCGTGTCTGAAAGATCATTGACCCTCTTGGCTGCTCACTGGATGTTTCATACAATAAGTCTATATACATTGTGATGCCCCTGAAAGAATGATTGTTGTTGGTTTGGACACAAATAACCCAACAATGACTCGATGCCATAGTATGCTATATTGTGAATGCTGTTAGAAATGTGGGAATATAGAAAAGTGGCTGGGTATGCTGTAACAAGTTGAGAATTGCATGTGATGCAGAAAGAGTTGGGAATGAATAATTGATGGATGAGTTCAACAGAATTAGTGAATTGACTCATGTGTGCTGGCTACTGCTTTGAGACCCGAAGAATGTTGCCTTGTGATATTGAGACCCCGAGATGTTGGTTAAGTATTGTGATCATTATAGATCAGGAATGTCCGGAATAGATTGAGTTGGTATTGTTTAAGGATGGCTTCGTTTCTGAGTGGTATATTGCCTCTACCACCTCAGAACGAGATGTATGTTGACCCTTTCCATAGAATAGCAATGAGACTATCTGTGAGTACTGGGTAGTGCCAAGACTTAGCTGAGAGTCATGTATTGTGCTAGATGACTCAAGTGTCCCCTGACGGTGATGCTATGTTGGGTAGCAAGATTGTAGAAATGGTAACGGTTGGCTTGGTTAGAAATTGTTTAGTCGAGTGATGACTCAGACTAGTAAGACAGTTAGTATGCTACGGGTAAATGATTTGGCTAGAGAATGTTGTGGCTTAGAACATTGGAATGTCGATTTCGATTGGTTGGATGCAAATCAAATGTGGCTAATATAAAGTTGGATGCGTAGCTGAAAGTTTTGAAAATATTGTCGGTAAATCAAAGGGATATTAGAAATCTGTGCCTTGATCCTAAGGTGTAATAGATGTCAATCCATCTTGATCACCAAAGGATAGTCATTGCATAGATGCATGATGCTGAAGAATTGAATTGTACTAGAAAAATAACAAGTAGTGACTCAGAATACTGTTGTTGTCTAGAGGATGGTTAAGTGATACATAAATTGTCGGATTGAATGGGATGAACTACTTGACCATTACTGCATGAGATTAAGAATGCCGTAAGATAGTTTGATGATTGAGAAACAAATGGAAACGAGAAATTACAAACATGTTGGATAATGTCGGTATAGGTGATTGTTGGTTGGGATATAGATTGTTGGCTTATGACTTAGTGGTTTGACTCTGTCATACAGACCGAATAGTATGAGTCCATAGTTATGTTAGACTATCGGAATCGATGACCCTTGAATAGTTAGCATTGGCTTATGGGTTCGTGTGGGTACAAGGGAATTTGAATAGAAATGTGGATCATTGGGAATTTACTTGATGGATTATTAGAACGATGAGAATCGTATGTCGGGTTGGAATTGACCGTAATGTTGATAGATCGATCTTAGTCGATTGTTGGGTAAGTCTAGAATGAACCTCTGTGGGAATTATTTCCTTGAGGAAGACCCTGAATAGATAGACTTGACCCTAGCGACCAGTTGATGATTTACCAATTGCTGGCTTAGCCCAATTGGCGATTCATTATTCAGACTGAATTGATACCCATAGGTTTGGGTAGAGTTCCTTAGAACTGTCGGTTGCTTGTTGGCCCTAAGAAGCAGGAACTAGTATAACCCTAGTAGCCGTCCACTCTAGGGGAGTCACCTGAATGATTAAGTTTAGCTGTCAGTGTAGCTAACCTTAGAGATTGATTGAATAATAGGTGACCATTGGAGACCCATAGAATAACCTTGTGGCATTGAATGAGAGATGGTGCTAATGAGTATTGACCTAAGGGAATGTATGTTTCAACTTGAGCCTTAAGAGATGTTTGACCATTGAGGATTATATGTCGGCCATAAGTGGGAATTACAATCGTAAGGTAAGGCTTGAGTGTACCTATAGTCGAGTAGCTAAGTTAACCTTGACTGTTGCATAGAATTGTACCCTTGGCTCGGGTAATCGATAGTTTGTGACGTCGGATTGTGTCTTATAGAAAGATGAATTGCCTCGGTGAAAAATATTGTTGGATTGGAAAGGAATATGATTGCACATTGTAAAATCTTGATATGATTGGCTCTAAGTTAGACCCTTGATCGAATGTTAGAAATGTTATGCTTGGGTATAGAGTTTGACCAAGTTGTCCCTGATATTAAGTATTGTAGCCTGGAAGATAGTGATTGTGGCAAAGTGAATAAAGCAATAAGTCAATTGAAAGGATGCTAAGTCGGATTTAGAAAAGAGAGTTATATTGTGGCTGATCGAATCGCACTAACATAGAAGTTGGCTGAAGTACATATGTTTTGGGGACGCCTAAAATATGTGTATGGATCCAGCCGAAGTGATTGGTTGTGACTGAGATAACATTATGGGAAGAAATTATCGCACTAGCACGGACTTTGGCTGAAATGCATATGTTTTGGGGACACCTAAAATATGTGTATGGATCCAAACGAAGTGATATGTTACGACTGAGATAAAAATGTAAGAGAAATGTTGGCGAATCAATGAGAAGTTACAAGTAATTGAAAAAGTGATAGACAGATCGAATCGTTGATGGATTTAAATGGTACAGTTGGATAGATATTTTGAAATGATCGAGTGGGCTGAAATGAATATTGATTTGAAGCTGAATGAGTAAACTCATGGTGATTAAGTGAATCTTATAGAAGACTTGTTTCCTTAAGTTTCGAGGACGAAACTTTTTCTGAGTGGTATATTATGTAATGCCCCGCTCCGTACGAGGCATTTGGTTGGCTTATTGGATGGGATCAGAATATTGGACCGTAACTTATGTTGGAAATCAGGAGAATTGAGACAGATGCAGTCTCTCTTAGCTGGCTAGACGGAATGGATATTGGAACGTGGCTCGCTGGTGGAGCTACGCTTAGTAGAATTTTGGGTGAGTGGAACTGTCCTTCCTCCTCCTTACTCCTTCATGCTTAATAGATAAAGTATTGAAATGCTATGAACTGCCCCTAAATGTCCCATATGTTAGTTGCTGAATAATAGAGATGCTTTTGCTGAGAATTATTGAAATGTACAACACATTGAACTGTTAATGTGATTCGCTGCCTGAGAATGAATTGATAACATTGCCCCTTATGCTTAACACTGCTGGAACAAGTAGACACTTGAATAATGAGATGCCTCATGAATGATAGAATAAGAAATGAACTGGCTATACTATCGAACCAATGAACTGAATGAAATACTAGAATCATGTACTATCTGTATAACTGTTGCTAGAATATGAAATGTTGCCTGTCCCTTATAAGAAATGAATGAATGAATAAATGTCCCTATGAAATGAATGAATGTTAAGTTCCCCTTAAGAAAGGAATGATATGAGATACGTTGCAATGAAGCAATGAATGAGAAATGATAAAGCTGGGATTGTTGAGATCACCAAATGAAATGATGGTAATGATGAAATGAATAAGTCATTGAATATGACTAATGATGCACTGTTGCCTTTACTTTCCTTAATATATTTTACCATGCGATTATGTTTACAATCGAGTCGGACACGCATTCGCATGGTCATGGACAACTTGTATACAAGGTTTGAGTAATAATTTCCTCGAACGGTTCCTAGGGCCCTGGGGACCGATTCGGCCTAGGAGGAAATAATGATGAGTGCTATGGGAGCACGGATAAGACGGGGTGGCATAGAGGCTCGCCACCTACTATGCTGACCGCATTATCTTAAAATGAAATGAAATGAGAAGAGTCCATATGGTTTAACAACACCAGTGACCATGTAGTCAGGATGCATGCTAATGAATGTTTTGTGCAGGCAGAGTAAGTATATCAGATAACCTGTAATTGATACAGGTATGAGGAGTCGGCTATCGGTAAGAAATCACATAATTGTGATATTGTATAAGTTGGTTTAACTTGCCTGCTTAACATGTTCAATTCATTATGTTAGAAAGATGCCTTGCTATAAATAGTGCTCAAACATAACATCCAGGCTAAGTGATGCTTGAAGTGAGAACTGTTAGAACATGTTTAAGATGTTAATGTTAAGGATGCCTCAATGATGCCTTCTCATGATAACACCTAGTATGCCTCAATGATGCCTTTGCATGATAACACCAAGATTGATAAATAATATGTCCACATGAATGCTACTAAGAATATGTTTACATGCTTCACTCTGATTATTACCCATGAACTGTAAACTGATGCTAGGCCCCAAAAAGAAAGATCACTCTAATAAATGCATGCTTAAATGATCACTTAAATGTTGGTTTATGCGAGTGGGTTGGATTCTGCTCGCCAGTACATAGATGATGTACTGACCCACGTTTTGTGGGCAGGTGCTTGTGCATTGGAATGTTCTACACACGAAGATTAGCTGGATTGGTCCCGCGGCATCGAAGATTTGTTGGGCATACAGAAGCTCTCCTTGTACAAGATGATGTCTTCTGTTTATAAAGGGCATAATGTATGGAACATTGTAATCAGTTGTACCAGTGAGATTGTAAAGCCAAGTCAGTGTATCGAGTTGTAATCCATTGTATCCAAATATCATATGTAAGCTATATAGCATTGTTCCGTTGGTTTCCATTGTAAAGTGAGATATGCTGTAATCATTGTACTTCAATACAAGTCTTGTATTCTTCTTCAATTATCAATAAAGAGAATAAAGTTCTACATATCTCTGTGTGGCTTCAAGTTACTCTTTTTCTCCGCTGCTATAAAGAAGTGATGTACTTCTATTCAATAAGAGAGATTGTCCTCATTCAATTCAATTTATCTGCTTCTGCCGCTGCGATGTATTCCTATTTGAAGAATAATCGATTATGTACCATCTTTGCCTTGTACAAGTGCAATACCAGACTTGTACGGCATCACGCCCAAGCGAGGACGATCGATTCCAAGGGATAAAATATGTGAATAAATGACTCTATGAATCGGGGCGTGACAGCAATCCACGTGCAAGTCCTTGCATTGAAATCAAAGTAGTCTAAATTAACTAAATGAAGTGCCTTCTGAACAGGCTTGAATATAACACACCAAGTAATCGAGAGTACTTCGACAAAGGAGTTAGAAAACACACCTACGACGCGCTAGGACCCGAGGCAAGGACACGCCCTTGACATTGAAAAGTTCACATGAATCACGTTAAGTTATTTCCTATGAATTGTTGACTAACTTGGTTTACCTTGGACAGGAAAGGCCGGACGGTAAGTATGGGTAAGTCGTGCATGTATTTCCTTGCAACACATTAAATTTGGCAATACGAGATAGGTTATGAAATATGCATGAAATGGATCCTAAGGCAAGATTAGAAAGACAATGAATAATAGACGGTGCACGAAAGTAAATAGAACGTGTTTGGTAATGATAGCATTGTGGACGAGCTAGCCTCCCCACCAGTGCATAACATTGTACTGATAACCCCACAGTCTGCTTGCAGGATGCAGGAGACGTCGTCGGGTGCGGAGCTTCCCTCGAACGTGCTAAGGCGCGGAGCTATCTCTGGAGCCTTGGAGCGTTGCAAGGAGCTGGAGCACCATATACATGACATAATGTATCGGAACATCGCCATAAATTATTCCATGTTGTAAGCCACTTGGCACGCCTTTTATGTTTTAGAGAGAGAGAGCTTGAGCGATTTGTAATATCAGCCTAGCGCCGCTTGTAAACTTCTTGAATATCAATAAAGAGTTGAATTCGCTTCAATTTGTGTTCATTTACTTTCCGCTGCAAATGGAAAAACTCTGTGCGACTCTGTGGCCTAGCTCAAATCGGCCGTTTCTGGACACAGCCTTGCACGGGCGCAACCTAGGCCCGTGCGGCATCACGCCTTAGCGAGAACGATCGCTCCTACGGGAGCGGGACGTGACACCCGCTGCCCCGGAGCGCGCCACGCCCGCGCGCTCCACGTACCCCTCCCACGCCCGTCGCCCGCCTCCCCCGCCGCCCCCCAGCCCCCGACGCACCCGCCGCCCCCACAGTCTCCGCCGCCCCCACAGCCCCCGACGCCCCCGGCCCGCTGCACCCACGACCACCGCGAGAGAGAGAGAGAGAGAGAGAGAGAGAGGATTACCTTTGGGAGAGAGAGAGGAGAGGTCGTCGATCACCGCTGAGGAAGAGAGAGAGAGGAGAGGGAGGTCGCCGACCGCCGCGGGAGAGAGAGAGAGAGAGAGAGGAGAGAGTAAAATTTGGGGGAATGAAAAGTTTTTTCCGTCGTTTCAATTTAAGTCTGGAACGTATATTTTGCGACGAACTAGCGTCGGATTTTATCCGTCGCTAATCCGTCGCTCTATTTGATACTTGCCGACGGACTATCCGTCGCTACGTAGTCGAAGAATTGTTCCGCCACTTCTTCCAACAATTTCTGCCAAATAATCGACTGCATAGCGACGACCTTGTATCCGTCGCTATATCTCCGACGCCCTAGCGACGGATGAGCGACCTTTTCTCTCCCTTAAAATAAAATAAAAAATGTATCGACATGTCGTCGGTACTCCGTCGGCTATTTGCCGCAAATCTGTCGCTAACATCGACGAAAATTATCCGTCGCTAATATTCCGTCGCTAATTGACTGTATTTTGGTAGTGATATAGATATAGAGGTTGAGTGAGGAAGGAGTGTTCGTAAGGGAAGAAAGGATGATGAAGGGTGGGGGGTGGGAGGGGAGGGGACACTTGACAGCAGGATTCTGGTGAAGGGACAGTTTACGGTGTACATTGCTTGGTGTTGTAGTACGCAAGATAGTGAGAGAGAGGGAGAGATATCAAACTCAGTTAACAGATACAAGGTAAGGACATTTTCAATATACTAGTGGTTCTGCTCTTCTAAAATAAATTGGATAAAAAATTAGATAACAAATATTTGTGGGCTGGAGCCTACCCCGGCCAACCAATGGCTTCTCCATTGGACAAGGACCATGTCAAATTGTGGCGAAAGTTATGATATTAATTCATGTAATCGGAGATTGATGAATGGAATTAACGACATCAAACACTTGTCTATATATTTGTATGTTCTACTTTTGTTGGAGTTTGTATTCTTGTTTTCAATCTTTCATTATATTTCTTGGAAATATTACTTTTGTAATTGAACTTTGTTAATTAAATAAAACTAGTAATTTTATGCACGGAAAATTTTCTTCTTCTTCTAATGTAGTTGAAAAATAGATTATACACACACAACACACACACACACACAATATATATATATATATATATTTATATATATATATATATATATATATATATATATATATATATATATATATATAGTTTGTTTATATTTTTATTTTAAATTTATTATAGATCTATGTGAAAATAAAAGGGTTTTAGGACGTTTTACGGGAAGAAGGAAAAAAATAGTTTTAGAATTATTGTCTTCCATAATTTATTATTATTATTATTTATTGAAAAATTTACAAACGACAACACAATTTAAACCCGTTTTCAAGCTAGATTATATTGGTAGAAATGTGATAGATTTATTCACAAGAGAAAACAACTGACATGTGGTATAAAATAAAGAAAGAAAAACATTTAAATTATTTCTTGAGTAAGATCAAGGGACAAATTAAGGCCTGGCAGTTGAAACTATAAATTCACGAAAAAAAAGAAAAGAAAAACATTACAATTCCAATTCCACCCGTAGGTAGTAGTGGGGACAATAGCTTGTGGTGGTAAGTCGGATGTAGATAGCCTTATTGGATGGATCATGGATGGAGCAGCTGTTCTTGAAACCTATATATATTGGAATTTACTAACTTTATGTATTGTAGTGAATGACAAATGACAATGGCGCTATACGTGGTTGGTCCCCTTCCGTTATATACTCTCCTAGTTTCGTATGTACCACGTGTCCGATGGCCGGCCGACAGAAAAGGTGGAGATCTTTTCGAGAGAGAGAATGCCGTATTTAGGGTATGTTTGGATAGAAGTAACTATTTGAAAGTATAAAAATGGTATTTACAATATGTTAAATTTCAGCGGACTTGCAGTAAATGATACTTTCAAAAATGTGTTTGGATAGAGTACATTTTGTTTACTGCAAGTGGAAGAAAAATGAGTTTGTTGTTTAGATGATTGTTGAAAGTGAGAAAAAAAATTCTTTGTTTGGATGGTTGATAAAAGTGGATGTTAATTGTAATTATGGTAACCCAAAATAATTATTGATATTTTTCTAAAATTACTGATAATTATTGATAATTATATCAAATATAAATTGTATCAATTAATTATCAAATATTTAATGATAATTTTATCAAGAGAAATTTTGACTTACCCCCCACTTGCAATACCCATATTAAGGGTGCACCCCACAGTTTTGCAAAAATGTATAGTACCCTCCATTTTTGACGAAAATCGACAAAAAATTAAATTTTGGATGAAAATGCCCTTGGGTTCTTCCTCTTTGTTCTTTCCTCCCCCCTCCCATCCCCGCTCCCCCGGCCACCGCTCCCCCCCTTCCCCGCCTCCGCTCTCCCCCCCCCCCCTTCCCCGCCTCCGCTCTCCCCCCCCTTGCCAACGCCTCCGCCGCCGTCGCTGACGCCGCTGCTGCCGTCGCCGCCGCTGCTGCAGCCGCCACCGGAGATGGGGAGGGGGGGGGGGGGAGCGGAGGCGGAGGCGGTGGCGGGGAGGGGGGAGGAGTGGAGGCGGTGGCGGGGGGGGGGGGGGGGAGCGGTGGCGGAGAGGGGGGGTGGGAGGGGGGAGGAAAGAACAAAGAGGAAGAACCCAAGGGCATTTTCGTCCAAAATATAAATTTTTGACGATTTTCGTCAAAAATGGGGGGTACTATACATTTTTGCAAAACTGTGGGGTGCACCCTTAATATGGGTATTGCAAGTGGGGGGCAAGTCAAAATTTCTCTTTTATCAAACTAGCATATGTGCATGTGCCTTGTACGTATTTTAATATTTTTTTAGTTAATTTAGAAAAACTCTTTAAGAAGATCAAGGGGTAGTCTTCATAATTATTAAGTTGTCCTTATTAAAATTAATGAACCATTTTTAATTAGTATAGACATATAAGGGTATTTTTGGAATTCAAAAGTTTCACCATCAAGTTTTTCTATTATATAGTAGAATAGATATAAAATTATCACCCCCAATTTTAATAAACATAAAATTCTCTCTCCTCAATTTTCTCTATCGAAAAAATTCCACACATCTCCCTTTTAAACCCCTCTTCCATTATCACACCCCCATCTCCAATAAAACCACCCCCATCTCCAAGAAAAAAAAACCACCACCACCATGGCCGTCGTGGTCCATCCTCCCCAAAATGTCGAGCGCCGGTGGATCGACGAGCACATGCTCAAACCCAGTCGCAGCAGCCTCCTCCGTGTGGGCCTCGCTCGACGGTCTCATTCGCGTGGCCGCGGTCTCGGCTGCTCCAGCCACGGCTGGTCGCCGCCGCCTCCGCCTCCGGCCGAAGTGTGGCCACGGCGGCAGCTCACTTATACTCTCTTCTTCAGAAGAGTCCTCGAAAACTGGAGGAGTCGGGTCGCCGCCGCCTCCAGCTGGAGCATGGCCACACTCATTCTCCACCGACGCCAGTGTCGGCTATCTGGTGAGTGTGCATGAGAGCGAGATGGGAGGGAGATGTCTGCAGCACATGATTTGAGAAGAGTGAGTCTCTCTTTCTCCACTTGCGGGAGAGTTGCAGCTATTTTTTGATGTAGCTGGAATTGAAAAAAATCGCAGGGAACAGCAAGTGAAAATGTCAGAAAAAAAGACAGTCGTCGGAAGAGTTGCAGTGTTAACCAAACGCTGCAACTACGTTCACTTGCAGCAAGCAGCGGCAGAAACTGGCACTTTCTGCACACCCCCGTCCATCCAAACAGCCCCTTGGAGCATCATTAGTAGTTGGGAGTTGAGACTCTTCAATATAATTTGGAGTCCAAAATTTTGAAAAAAAAAAAGGTGAATGTATAATGTGTTGGATTTGTACGAAAATAGTAGCAAACGATAAAGTGAGCTCCGGTCTCAAAAATAATTATGTGGTCAAAAATTAATGTAGAAAAAAATAATGTAAAATCTAGAATCTAAAAAATTGGACTCCAATTAGGATTTACTATTTTAGAAAATGAGTTTGTACAATCTAGAATGTAGAAATTGGAAAGCTCAACTTGTAACACCCTATGAACGGATACTAGTGGATCGAGGTCCCAGTTTTGTTTATGAGTGGATGCCTCTAACTCTGTTCAGCTTGTCGTTGCATTGGCCTGATCCAATTGGAGAATCTATCCGTGAGGAATTTATGTAAATGCTGAGAGAACGATCTGCAGAGGTCCCATGGCGGTGTCATGCAAACGATGGGCTCTTCTGTGTCTTTGACTGGAGTTGTGGTTCTATCCGTCTCGATGAAGTGGCTCCAGATTCTTCAAAGGCTCGTATGCTAGCTACTACAGATCATAATGATAAGATGTTGGGTCAGGTCATCTCACCACGAGAAATGACTTTAGCTGCTTCAGCAAGAAAGCAACCCATTCGAAAGAGAGAGCTCAAAGAAAGAATATATGCGACACTCTAACCACTTGAGTTCGAGGTCAAAGAAGATAATGGAAATCGATCTCCTGGCTACTTGGACTGCATGTCTCACCACCACTAGGATAAAGAGTCATATATATATATATATATATATATATATATATATATATATATATATATATATATATATATATATATATATATAAGGGATCCACATCACTTTTACATCCCCTAAGCATCCTATCTTTCAAATCCATTGGATCTTGTTTAAGTCATCTAATTTTAACCATTGAAAAATCAACGGTTAAGATTAGATGACTTAAAACAAGATCCAATGGTTGTTATCATATGGATACTTTGAGGATGCAAAAGTGAGGGGATGTTGATCCCTCCTCATTGAATTTTTAGACCGGTAGTGACAATGAGAGTCTTTTTTCCAGTCAATTTGACAAAAAAATTGAACGAAAAAGACCAATCAACAATGGTATAAAACATAGTAATGTTGTAAAACTACTAAGAAACAACATATAAAATACTTAAAATTATGCTTAAATGTATAAAATATTTTTCTTTTATAAAATGTTAATAATTATTTGCTTTCCGATACTAATAAATATAATACTATGATCTGAAATTGACTATATTGTCGGTGCGGTCGAGTCCGATACTCATAGAAAGGGTCCATTATCTATAGTGTGGACCTTGTATTTAGTACATAGCTAGACTCTTGTACTTATTCTGGTGTATGCTAATATTTTGGGCATCCATGGTATCTTAGTGGTGATGTAATACGCCGTTGTTGCAGATGTCTACTTATGATTCATCCCATGTGTTGAAAATTAAGTAAATTAACCTATAATGAATGTCATTTTAACCAGGTTGAAGGTTATGTAGAGGAGGTTGAAGGGGTTTTTCTTTTCTTTTCTTTTTTCCAAAGAAGGTAAATTTTATTGAAAAACAAAAGCTAATATTACAGAATTATTATCCCAACCAAGACACAAAATGGGTTCATCTTGGATCTAGGATATCTATATCAGTTTGTATTTTTCTTTGTACAATAATTATATTGGTTGATGGGCCCTCAACGATGCGTTGGTTTCATTCTCTCCAAACATGCCACACCACCGCACCAAAAATCAGCTTTAGCCGTCTGTACTCTCCTGGTTCTTTTTCCATTTGAGCTTTGAGCTCATTCAAAACAGACAGTAGCTCTCTATTATGCGTAGCCGGAAGCCCAAATCCATATCTCCCAAACAAAGTCACAACAGAAGAAAAGATGGTCCCTGGACTCCTCCATGTGCCAACACAAGCAACATTTATTGTCTGGACAGTCCACCCCAAATATGCTAAGACGGTCCTTAGTGAGTAAACGATTACGTATCATCTTATATAGACATAAGGAATTCTTGACCGCGTCTCCTTTCGTCCAGATCAGATATGTCCTGTCCACATCCGCATTTCTGTTCCTGATTTGGGTTAAGGCCTTCTTGAAGCAGAAAGTTAAGTGGAGGAGGTTGAAGGCTATGTGGAGGATGATAATAGAATATTAGCAGCAGTCAATGTTTTCTTCATTCCTTGGAGGAAGTTATCATTTTGATTCTCCAAACTTGTGTCATCTCAATATATACCCGTTACTTATCTATCCATTAATTACTTCCAGGTTTTTGGTGGCTTAATTATTGACACAAGTAAATTAAATACAAATGATATAGAAGTTTAGATATTACTAATTGCTCCCCCATGATAGTAAGTTAATTATGATGATGTAGAGAAGATATGGGTCTCTAACTCTGACTTAATGAAGGCAGGATGCTATAGCAAATAGCAAAACAGAGGGCATCTTACATTGATACATATCCAGATTGGGTGGCCTAAAATCAATGACGCAAGTTTAATTTAATTTTCTTAAAGAAAAATAACGCATGCATATAAGTAAAATTTGATAAGAGAATATCGATTAGCTTCCATGTATGATAAGAATTATATTGATCCAACGACAATAAAGTTTAAATATTAGAAACACACACCTCAAATTTGCATACACTTCAGGTGGTTTGGCATCGCTTCCGTGGCATTTTGGGACCAATATTTTTCTTAGTGCAAAATGACCAAGGTTTGGGGATACACACATTTTACGCGGATACACACATCTTATGCTAGAAATATAATTTCATTGAATTTGATGTGTTATCATGTGTGTATGCTAGAAATAGAATCGATCGAATTTAGCACTCTAACTACTTTGCGAGTCGCCTACCAACTCTTCTAGCAAACCTCTTTTTGGCTAAATTGAGGTAAAATTATTCAATCAAAAAACTTAAAGAACCTTCTATATATCTTCCTCATGAACCAAAGATTATTTGTTATTCTCATATTAGGGTTTGTCAGTTTCATCTTTTGCATAATTTTCTTTTTGGAGAATTCCAATTGATTCCACTCCATTAGTAGGTATCTTGACTTCTGACACCTGAACCATCGGTATCTAACAAATAGGACAATGACTTTGCTTGGAGCTTTATATTACTATAGCCTATGTGAACATCATTATATGAATTGTTATGAACTGGGCTTCTTTTAATTTGTTGATGTTTTGTTTCAAAGGGTCTGGGTGTTTGTCCTTGGGTTAAGGAGCCATGGAGAAACTTGGACCTTTCAGAGTAAATAGCGATGGCAAAACACACAGCAAAATTAACTGTGCACTGAACAATGGTAGGTAAGTTGCTGTTTCTCATTTTGTATGGTCATGAATTATCATTTACTTATTAACTTTCTTACCTTTCGATTTATTGGAATCACCTGATGTAGGTAAATTGGCTGGAAGCGTTTCCACAGTACAATACCCGGGACTTGTATATTTACAGGAGAGAGATATGCAGGCCACTACGCACATCACAAAATCAGCAGTAACATAGTCATTTATCTTCAAGGCGTTTCGGTAAGTTATTTTATTTGTTCTCTCGAGGGAATTACAACAAAAAAGGTTAGTCAGATTATGGGCGTTTTAACCTATTTAGATGTTTCTTGATATAACATTTTGCGCCACTTCATAGTACTAGTAAGCTCAATACGATTCAGCACTGCGCTAATGAATTTGGTCAATTACCCTGTTCTATGTTAGCTCGTATAACAATAGGTTTTGATAATTCCTCGTATTTACCTCCTGATCAGATGGAAAGACTTGGATCCTTTTTTTTCTTTCGAAGAAGGTAAATTTTATTGAAAAACAAAAGCTGACGTTATAGAACTATTATCCCAACCAAGGCACAAAATGGGTCCATCTTGGATCTAGGATATCTATATCAGTTTGTATTTTTCTTTGAAAGACTTAGATCCTTGTTCGGATAACTATATGCACAGCTATCTTGAATAGCCCTGATGTTCTACATGCAAATGTTACATGCTTGCCCTATGGTTGGGAAAGCTGCAGGTAGATTAGTAGTCCTAACCTACTTTAATTTTATTAATTATTTGAAATTTTCCTTTCCTCGCACTTAATTCCTATGATTATTTTTCATATCTATGATTTGGCTTGAACTATGTACATCAATCTACTTCCATGGATTGATAAGCCTGATATTAAGCAGCTAATTCCGAGTGGCTTAGTTTTTTTGGTTGTACAGGTAAGTATCTATCTTACAAATAAAGACATTAAAATAAATTTGAGTTGTGCAACCTTGAGGAAACTGTATGACAGTACTTCATCAAGACTCTCACTACCACGATCATCTTGTCTAGGTATTGTCTGGGTAGACAGTTCCTCCAGATCCGGTTTTCAATCAACAACTATCTGAAATATCCCGATTCAACCCCCTTATGCAATAACACGTCAAGGGGGGGATTCGAACCACCGACATGATTTGGAACTCGAATTGATTACCTTTCCAAATTCCAGAGAATGATTAATATTTGAGAGGTATATTACCGCTCAAGGTTTTCGAACTCGAATTGATTGAATTTTAAGACGCCAATCAAACACACGATCGTTTGGCTTGCATTTCTAAACTCAAGTCAAGGAATCGTGTCAATCATTGCATTCAAATACATGACAGCCAAACCAACCTTATATATATATTTGTATATGCTCTTTTGGAGAACAATCACACACAACCTTTTAAAGCATAGCATAATTAAAATTTATCAACCATATGTATTGGGACCATGCATCGAGTCATCCCCTGTTGTCGTTTATGGTGTGTTTGTTAGGTTCCATTAGCATATCGGTAATATGATAGAAGACCGAAACCAGAAATTTTTGAGCTCGGATGGACTAGAATGGACTAGGTGTTGACTGACCTATATATAAAAAAAACATTAAAAAAAATTATGGTGTTCCTGTGTGGTTCCGTCCCTGGATAGAAGGGACCTCGACACTGACATGAGAGCTAAGAGCCGTGCTCGTGGGCCAGCTTGCTTTATCATGATCCATATGTGCCAGGAAAAGGATATGAACAACAGTAAGGTTTAGACAGGTAGGAGAAGTATTTAGATTATAACCTAAAGTTAAGGTGCATGTTAGAGCAACGGGAGAAGTACACTTAATTTCTTGTAGAGTAATTAATATGTGAGGGCGGTAGGAGTGTAGGTGTGGTACAATGCAAGTGCAGGCCTTCGGACTTGGAATGTGATCTTCGGGCCGAATTTGTAGGCCTTCGGACCAGAAGTCTAACACAATTACCTTTTTCAATATATATATATATATATATATATATATATATATATATATATATATATATATATAGGGAAAACAGGATATGAGCCATAGGCTCATACTCTTAAATGAGCCATCCCACGTAGCTTCCATGTGGACCAATAAAAATATAGTGAATTGAAATAGAAAATTTAAATAGATGGAAATAAAAGATCTCATAAAATATTTGATAAATAATAACTTACCATATTTTTGCTTATATACTTACCAAAAAAGTTTGCCTAGAAATTTAAATAGGAATAATATCATTTGTCCCTCCAAATTAAAATTAAAATTAACAATAAAATTAATATTAATATTAATATTAACATTGAAATTAAAATTAAAATTAATATTAATATTAACATTAATATTAACATTAAAATTAACATTAACATTAATATTAACATTAAAATTAATATTAACAATAATATTAACATTAATATTAACATTAAAATTAATATTAATATTAACATTAATATTAATATTAATATTATTATTAAAATTATTATTAACATTATTATTAACATTAACATTAACATTAACATTAAAATTAAAATTAAAATTAAAATTAAAATTAAAATTAAAATTAAAATTAAAATTAAGTTACCAGGTTAATATGACCTGCTATACCAAGTTAACTTAATTCCAAGTCAATGAGACAACTTTCACACTTTTCAATGCACTTGTTTTGTCATGTATCGATACATTCATGTATTGAAGAATTCCCATATATATATATATATATATATATATATATATATATATATATATATATATATATATATATATATATATATATATATATATATATATATATATATATATATATATTTGAAGAAAGGGTAATCTTTATATATTGAGAAAAATTACAAGTTACACAATAGACTGAGGACCATGCCTCCTGGCCTCATTAATCGAATCCCAAGAATCTAATATCACTGTTTATGTTATTTATAATACCCGAAGCAGTTGTTATTCTCCCTTCGTATATCCTCCTATTTCTCTCGCGCCATACGTGCCATACCGCGGATAGAAGCTTAATTCTCCCTTTCTCATACGCTTCTATGCCGTTAGCTTTTAGTGCCCGCACCTCATCGAACACTTCCAGGAGCCCAACTCTGCGACTATTGCTCACACCAAATTGTGTCTTGAAGTACTGCCAAATGAAACCTGATGTTTGGCATCTAAAAAATAGATGGTCTCTCGTCTCGATCTCCTCCTCACATAGGATGCAAGTGTCTCTAGGAAGTTGGACACCAAACCTGATCAACCGCTCTTTGGTGAGGAGCCTGTCCCGAACTGCCTTGTATAAGCAGAGTTGCATTTTGATGGCCGCTCCCTTAGCCCATACAACATCCGCCCATTCCGCCTTCGCCAGATGGGGGTGTTCCTGGTCGAACACCCTACTGAAGCTGTACTCCCCGTCCGAAGTGTCCTTCCATATCCAATAATCTGCTCCGGCCTCCTTGTCAAGACTGATCTTGGCTATCTCCTCTTTGTACCAGTTGCCGACCTGCCTAGCTTCCATCCTCCACGCGCCGTTTTGAATGATGGCATTTAAAGTCTCAGTGCTGCCGATAAGCTCGAACATTGGCCATCCCAATTTATCTACTAAACTCTCATGCATCTGCCATGGATCCAGCCACAAACTGGTATTTCTCCCATCGTGTATGACTCAGTGTATATTTCTTCAGTTTGCCCCGGAGTCGTAGTATATTCTTGAACGTCACTGAGAAGTTATTATCAATACCTTGTACCCAAAAATTATTGGATCGAAGATATCTATTCCTCGTCCATTGCGTCCATATGGATTTTCCTTCTATGAACCAGAATAGGGGAGTGGTCACTTGTGCCGCTTTGTAGACCTTCTGCTCGAGTGGTCGGGAATATCGACAACCATCTATGATTGCACAATGATCTGTCTAATTGGCAAACTACCCGAGCCGTTGATGAATTATTGTTCCATGACCAGATATGCCCCGTACGATTGACGCAGTGCAAACCCAAGTTGAGTATACAGGATTGGAAGTCATCGAGGATGGCCGCTGGAACCTGTCTGCCGCCTAACTTTTTATTATCATACATGATTGCATTAAAATCCCCACTCAGAATGAATGGAAGATTATCATCGACTTCGGTAGCAAGCCTGGTTATATCCTTCCATAACTCGAAACGGTGTCTACGGTCATTATGCCCATAAACTGCTCCAACAACAATTCTGAGACCGCCTTTATTAGTGAAATTAATTATGATGAGTTGCTCAGCTAAGAATCTAACCCGTCCTGTCCATTCCGAAGTGTTTCACATCACCCATATACGCGCCATGTTGCAGCTGGCTAGATTATGCACAGAGGACCACCGATATGGCGTTCTTCTTGTGATTAGTGCCTCCGACTTGATCTTGCTCTCGAGAATAGAGACAATCGAACACCTATGCTTCTTCACCAAATTTTGTACTTCTCTCCACCTTCCTATGGAATTTGTCCCTCGGACATTCCATGTTAGTATCGTCATCTAGTGATTGGGGGGTAGATTGTCCTATATATATATATATATATATAAATGCATGAATGTTCCATGCTAAATAATGGTATATGATGATAAAGTTCAAAGCATATATTTACAGACATTCCAGCTATGTGACTTACCAGCTAGATAGCAAACCTAATAAATCTTATATATACCCTACCAATACACCACCCAAACTTCAGGAAAAAGGAAGATGACAATGAGGGCTTCTTCCTTATCTTTGCTTACAGTATGCTACTTCTTCTTTCTCCTGCCGGACTGCATCGAGGCCAAGCAGGCTGATCGACTAAGAAAGTTACTGAAGTCGAGTACGTCACCGCCTTCCGATCGGTACTATTCACGACTTCAGTCGGTTCCCAGGAACCCCTCTCTTCTCCCGAATGTCTATGTTAGTCCTCAGGAAGGGGAAGGGATGATGGAGGCGGATAAGATCGACAAGTTGCCCGGGCAGCCTACTGTCGATTTTGATCAGTACTCTGGGTACGTGACCGTAGACCCGAAGAACGGAAGGGCACTCTTCTACTACTTTGTCGAGGCGACTACCAACTCTTCTAGCAAACCTCTTGTTCTGTGGTTAAACGGAGGTAAATTTCTTCAATCTTAACCTTTTCATTTTTGGTTTTAATTATTAGTGTAACCCTGTTCAGAAAGGGAAGGCAGTATTATACCCAGGGCCGGCCCGGAGGATTGGGTTGTCTATGTCGGAGCTTATTTTGGTTGTCCATTGATCTTTATTGTGGGCTGGTCCGGGAGGGGGGCTGTCACATGCGATCATGATTTCTTGCAGGTCAAGCTGGACCTGAGAGGTTACCCTAAACAGAGTGGAGGTTATCCAAGTCCGAAGTCCTGTCAGACTTACCCCTGAAATAAGAGAGAGATTAATTTCTGACACTCAATCACACATATCTAGCAATTAATATGATGACTACTTTACGTGGAAGTTAAATATTGTTAAATTCACAATCATTCTACATAATATTCCCATGACATGGCAAAAGGAATAAGAGAGACCGGACAGTAGGTTACAAGGAATATTATAAGATGGAACGAGTAATTAATAAAACAGTTCACACTTCGATTTGTTGTTAATTGGGTTTATTTTTAATTTGTTAATGTTGTGATTAATCAAAGGACCCGGATGCTCGTCCATGGGTTATGGAGCCATGGAGGAACTTGGACCTTTCAGAGTAAATAGCGACGGCAAGACACTTAGCAAGAATAACTATGCTTGGAACAATGGTGAGTTGGTCGCACTTGTCCTTTTATATATATATATATATATATATATATATATATAGAGAGAGAGAGAGAGAGAGAGAGAGAGATTCCTCACTTTTTGCATTCTCATGTTAAAAAATCGTTGGATCTTGTTTAATTCATCTGATCTTAACCATTTATTTGAACTCAAATCGACGGTTAAGATTTGATGACTTAAATAAGATACAACGTTTGTTAACATGGGGATGCTTGGGTGCTTTATAATCACAGTATAATTAAGTTTTGTTTCTAACCTTTTCTGTAACGAGCAGTGGCGAACGTACTTTTTTTGGAATCACCTGCTGGAGTTGGCTTCTCGTATTCAAACACAACTTCAGATTACGAGAAGAGTGGAGATTCGAGAACCTCCGAGGATTCCTACACTTTCCTGATAAATTGGCTGCAAAGATTCCCACATTACAAGAGCCGGGACTTCTACATCACAGGAGAGAGCTATGCAGGCCACTACGCACCCCAGCTCGCCCTGTCCATCCTCGAGAACAACAAAATCAGCAAAAACACAGTCATCAATCTCCGTGGCGTCGCGGTACGCAAGTTGTGGGATGTTGTTGCAAACAAGAATTAAAGAACCAGATGATGGTTTCCTAATTAACCTATCTCTATGTTTCCTGATCACCATGTTCAGATCGGGAATGCTTATGTTGATAGACTATCCCAGCGGACCGGAGTACCTGCATATTACTGGAGCCACGCCCTCGTCTCTGACGAGACATATGCCGCGATTCAATCCAACTGCAACTTCTCCAGTAATTACACGAAGGAATGTATCAATGCTTTGGAAAATGCTTTTGATGAATCTGGACACATCGACGACTACAACATTTATGCTCCACTTTGCCATAGTTCTACTCCATCGGTAACTAATATTTCATCAATTACTCCATTAGGGTCTGCTTGGCAATTGTAAGGGTAGCGGTTATGTTGTGATTTTAGAGTACCGGTTATGAGTGGTTCTGTTTTTGGTAGTTTTTAAGTAGAGTTTTTAAACCAGTCCAATTCATGCTTGGTAATTCACTAACGAGCTGAAATTTTTTACATGAATAAAATTAAATAGGGAAGGGTATTAGTAGTTACAATTATATATTTTTGGTGATGATATAAATGGAATAAAATAATAAAACCGCTCAAAACCCACCAATTTGGCGTGTATATAAAGCCACCCAAAATTGCAAAACACCATTTTTGGAGGGTTTTGAGCCGATCAAAACTAGTGGCTCAAAAAAATAAACAAACATGGATTTTCATAAACGGTCGGTTCAAAAACACCCCATAACCGGTGAAAACACCGTTACCAAGCAGACCCTATATGTTTTAACTTAATTTACATAACAATAAGATCTTGACAGTTTTTCGTATTTACCTCGTGATCAGACTGAAGGTTTCGATCCTTGTTCGGATAACTACATATACACGTATCTGAATAGTCCCGATGTTCAAAAGGCACTCCATGCAAATGTTACAGCATTGCCCTATGATTGGGAAAGCTGCAGGTATGTAGATCAGTCTGAAAGTGCTGGTTAACTGATTGTATATGGTAAATATTCCAATGTTCGGATTTCTTATGTGTTGTTTCGGGTTGAACCGTGTCCAGCTCCTTAGTGTCTCCATGGCACGACACGCCTGATTCTGTGCTGCCTACTATTAAGCAGCTAATCACGAGTGGCCTACGTTTTTGGTTGTACAGGTAAGCTTGTTATAGTAATACTTTAAAATGTATATTAGTTGCTACTTTTTTTTTATCAGCACATGCGGGCTCAGTTAAATCGTGTCTCCCCGCACACGATTATATATTTGCTACCTTGAGTAAAGCAGTATGCTCATACAGAGAACTCCAACTATTTTTGCAGTGGCGATGTTGATGCGGTGGTTCCAATAACTTCTACAAGATACTCCATCAAGATGCTCGCGTTGCCTGTTAAGAGCTCGTGGCGTCCATGGTACATCAACAGTGAGGTATAATATCTATTCTACTATATAATGCCAAAAGTTGGCTTCACCGTGAGTTTTTTTTTTCCAAAAATAACCTTGCATATCTATTCCATACGAAAAATAATCTATTTTACTAGGGGGTAGCTAGGTACTTACAAGATATGTCTTTTGATATTTCAAATACATTAGTTTATTCTTTGAGTGCCTTTTGCTCTTTGACTCTTCCAAGTACATACAAAGTTAATTAAAAGATAACATTTAGTATGTTTTGCTCTTTTCAAGTACATACAAAGTTAATTAAAAAATAATTAAAATACCTGCAATGCACGTGCATATATACTAGTTCATCTTAATGCGAATTATTTTTAAAAAAAGATAATTACATGTGAGCAGGTGGGTGGCTATGAAATTACATGCGAGCATATATACTAGTTCATCTTAATGCTATCTTATTGATCTGATTGAACATTCATGAGATATTTAGAATGGTCCTAATTGTAATGAAATTACATGTGAGCAGGTGGGTGGCTATGTCGAGGAGTACGATGGACTGACATTAGCGACCGTCAGGGGAGCTGGACACGAGGTTCCTAGCTACCAGCCTGAAAGAGCATTGGTGATGATCTCTTCCTTCCTCGAAGGAAAACTTCCTCCGTCGTTAAGAGGACACAAGTGAACTTCTGCAATGTAACAGTCTGTCCCTTATGTACCTTGTGTTGTAATGTTCATTGAGAAGTTAATTTGAAGTTTCATGGTATTGGTCCTTCAACAACCTTTCATAGAGATTAATTATGTTCTTAAGAGAGAGAAAATAAAACTTGCATTGGTCTCCAATTTGTGTCAAGTCCATAGTTTAAAGTATCGGCCGATACCGATACGGTTTGACATATCCCGATCTGATACCTACCGATACCCGATACTGACCGATACCGACATTGGGGGTCTCTTTTTCGATCAATTTGACAAAGAAAATTGAAAGAAAAAAGACAAATCAACAAGGATTTGAAGCATAATAAGGTTGTAAAAGCATATAAAAGAAGAAAATTGATCTGTTGCTTGTAAATCAAACAAGGGTGACTACTATTTCATTTAATTTCAAAACTACTTAGAAATAACACTGGAAATAATTAAAATTATGCCTAAATTTATAAGATATATTTTTTTAAATGTTAATAATTTGTTTTTCGATACGAAAAAATTCGATACTCCGATCCGAAACCGCCGATATCTCCAAAACCGCCGATATATATATATATATATATATATATAGGGAGCGGATCAAAGGCCCCGCCCGCGGAGCCCCGTCGAAGCCCCGCCCCCCCTGCACCATCGGATCGCACGGGGCCCGCGTGGGGCCCGCGCAAGCCCGCGCGATCCAACGGCTAAGGGGGGGCGGGGCTCCGCGGGCGGGGCTCCCGATCCGCTCCCATATATATATATATATATATATATATATATATATATATATATATATATATATATATATATATATATATATATATAGTGTGTGTGTGTGTGTGTGTGGCGCGGTGATGTACTGGTAAGACCGCTGGCAATTGGGGCTGAGGGCGCGGGTTCGAGCTCCTACTCCCACGGGGACAGCTGGATGACGTTGTCCACGGTCTTGATTATATATATATATATATATATATATATATATATATATATATATATATATATATATTAACCGTTTTATATATATATATATTATATATATATATATATATATAATATATTGTATATGGGAGCGGATCGGGAGCCCCGCCCGCGGAGCCCCGCCGAAGCCCCGCCCCCCCTTAGCCGTTGGATCGCGCGGGCTTGCGCGGGCCCCACGCGGGCCCCGCGCGATCCGATGGTGCAGGGGGGGCGGGGCTTCGACGGGACTCCGCGGACGGGGCCTTTGATCCGCTTCCATTATATATATATTATATATATAATATATATAATATATTATATATATATATATATATATATATATATATATATATATATATATATATATATATATATATATATATATATATATAAAACGGTTAAGAGATATGTATTTTTCCTAGTAGGTTGCTGGTTCTAGCAACGGGAGACTGTAATAAAGCATGGAACTACGTTTCTACATATAACTTATTTGCGAAGGAACAAGCCACTGGCAGAGAACCAATATTCATTCGGCAAGCGACCAAGGCACTTGCATAGAGCCGTACGTGTACTTACGTTCAAGGGGACGAGCCCAACGGGATCCCATGTTTTCATTCACCAAGGGTCTAAGTCACTTATATATTAGGAGTCGTTTAGTACATTAAACTTGTGACTTTTTACGATCTCTTTATATAATAATTAAAACAAATAGTTTTCTTTTAATAAAAAAAAGATTAAAAAAATTATCAGTCTATAAATTACCTCCACTCTCATCCCGCCTCCTCTCTTCTTTGTAGTTAGGTCGCCACAGGGCCTGGATGTCATGTAGGGGTGAGCATTATTTGATTTTAGACCGAAAATCGAACCGATTCGAACCGAACCAAATAAGAGATTCAGTTCGGTTTAAAAAAAATTTGATTCGGTTTCGGTTTTGAAAATACTAAATTTTGTTATTCGGTTTCGGTTTCGGTTTTGGGTTTCGGTTTCGATCCAAAACCGAAAACCGAATAAGAAAAATTAGTTTATATATATATATATATATATATATATATATATATATATATATTTTATATATATATATATATATATATATATATATATATATATATATAAAATATATATATATATATATATATATATATATATATATATATATATATATATATATATACACACACACACACATGTATTAATATATATAGGTATATACCGAATATACATATGTATATCCTATAGGAATATACTAAATAAATTTAGGTATATTTAGTTACTATATATATTAACAAAAAAAGTGCAAATAAACCGAAAATCGAACCGATTTAATTTGGTTCGGTTTGATTCGGTTATGGATCAATTCGGTTCGGTTTCGGTTTTGCTTATTCGATTTTCGGTTCACTTCGGTTTTCGGTTCAATTCGGTTCGGTTTGAACCGAATAAACCGAATGCTCTCATGTCCCTCATTTCAGTATGATATATATATATATATATATATATATATATATATATATATATATATATATATATATATATATATATATATATATATATATATATTTTAAAAATATACATATTTATAATCATAAAATATAGAATATTTACATAATTGTGTAAATCTGTCAACTCCAGCCCATAGAATATTATTCTGGCATTGATGTAAAATACTAACCAGTAAGATTTAATTCTCCTAATTAAACTGCTTTCTTTCGAATTGTATAACTATTAACAGATGACCAATTTTGATCCTTGCACCAATAACTATCTTGACGCATATCTAAATAATTCTGCAGCACATAAGAGACTTCATGCAAATATTATCTTCTTCCCCAACCATGGCAATTATGCAGGTCAAGGTTCACATTATCGGTATCGGACTATTCCTATGAGTATTGGTATCGGTGATATCGGTAGTATCGGCGGTTTTTGATCAAAGTATCGAATTTTTTGGTATCAGAAAACAAATAATTATTAATAAATTATTTACATTTATAAACATATATTTTATACATTTACGCATAATTTTAAGTATTTTCAGTGTTATTTCTTATTAGTTTTAAAATTCAATGAAATATTAATCACTCTTACCGATTGTTTTACATACAATAGATTGATTTTCTTCTTTTACATACTTTTATAATCTTATTATGTTTTAAATCCTTGCTGATTTGTCTTTTTCGTTTAATTTTCTTTGCCGAATTGACCGGAAAAGAGACCCTCAATGTCGGTATCGGTCAGTATCGGGTATTGGTCGGTATCGGATCAGACATGTTAAACCGTATCGGTATTGGTCGTATCGTATCGGTATCGGCCGATACTTTAAACCATGATTGCAGGTATTAATGGTCATTTGTTCTTAACCTGCATTGTCTAGTAAGTCTTCTTCCCTATAGTGTCTGCTTGGTATTGGCGGGAAAAAAAAGAGGCAAAGTTAAATAGGGTTAAGAGAAGAAAAGTTAAGTGAGAGTGAGAGGAGATAAACACATATAATCTTACTTGGATTGGAGGGAGAGTTAAGTGTAATGTGTTTAGTAACTCTTGCGCGATTTTGAGTGGGAGGACAATTAATAAAAATACGAATAGTTACCAAAATATTCTTATTACATCTGACATAAAATTGCACAAAATGCATGTGGTTATCAACTCAACGTGTACATAAATTATATGGGTTCATCAACTATCTTTCATCTAATTTTTTGACACACTTGGACGGTTTTTTATGCATCGAATATATGCGGTCATCAACACAACATATGCATCAAAAATATAGCTGCCTTATTTTTTTTTGTATGTTCAACTATGAGTAATAAGAGAAAGGGAAAAAAGACGACGCATTTGGATGGTAGCAGGTTGGAAGCCAGGAAGACGGAGCAGCAGGTTAAAAGTAAAAAAAGAAGGAAGAAAATGTCACGATATTTTATATGGCAAAAAAGATATATTTATGACATTTTAACGAAACTCTCACTTTTCTTTGTTAATCCTCTAATTTGAGGGATTAAAAAAGGACAAAAGAAAAATAAACAAACATTTACTTAACACTCTATGACTCTTCCTCCTAAACCTCCACCCTCAAATCAAGCATAATTTTTTGGGAAGATTTATGAAATGCCCAAAAACTAAAAAAGTTTTATGTAAAACCCACCGCTAAAAAAACTTTCATCGCGTGCCCAGAATTAGAGAAACTTATCCAAAGCGGGTTCCAAATGACCCTTTTGCCCTTCCTTTTAATTTATTGGAAACACCCACAAAAGTGCTCTTAAAAAAACGTTTCAATACTCCATCTTCTTCCATACGCTGCTCACTTTCGAATCTAGATTTTCTCCTCAAAAATCTTCAAAACTTGTCGAAAAATTTCGGAAAGACCGGGACGAACGACAAAAGTGCTAAAACGGAGGTCCAAACATCATTTTTTTGCGAATCTAAAATTTCGGAAGGCCGTCTAATGATGAAGCTGTTACTTTCAGTCTCCTCGACGATACGCTCATTTTGCGACAAACGGGACCTCGTTTCGACCTCCCAGTCAAAAGTTATGGCCCTCCAAAGTTTCAGCTAACCATAAAATGCAGGAGAATGGCATTCTCCGTCTTAATTTACACGGATAATGACCATTCTCCGTCTTAATTAGGACGGAGAATGACATTCTCCGTCTTAATTTACACGGAGAATGGTCATTCTCCGTCTTAATTAGGACGGAGAATGACATTATCCGTCTTAATTTACACGGAGAATGGTCATTCCAGTGTTAAAACGCAGGAGAATGACCATTCTCCGTGTTAGAAACACGGAGAATGCCATTCTCCGTGTTAAATGAAACGGAGAATGTCATTCTCCGTGTTAAATAAAACGGAGAATGTCATTCTCCGTCCTAATTAAGACGGAGAATGGCCATTCTCCGTGCTAAATTAAACGGAGAATGACCATTCTCCGTCTTAATTAGGACGGAGAATGCCATTCTCCGTGTAATTTATCACGGAGAATGGTCATTCTAGTGTTAAAACGCAGGAGAATGACCATTCTCCGTGTTAGAAACACGGAGAATGCCATTCTCCGTGTTAGAAACACGGAGAATGCCATTCTCCGTGTTAATTAGGATGGAGAATGCCATTCTCCGTCTTAAATAAAACGGAGAATGCCATTCTCCGTCCTAATTAAGACGGAGAATGACATTCTCGGTCCTAATTAAGACGGAAACGGAGAATGTCATTCTCCGTGTTAATTAGGACGGAGAATGGCATTCTCCGTCTTAAATAGGACGGAGAATGGCATTCTCCGTCCTAATTAAGACGGAGAATGCCATTCTCCGTCCTAATTAAGATGGAGAATGGTCATTTCCAGTGTTAAAACGTGTAATTTAGTTTTTTCAGGAATAAAGAGTTTCGTTCTTCTTTCAAAGCGATGATAATTCTTATGGAAAAGAAGAAGAAAGATCTTCTCTCCACAATTGAAGATCTGAGTTCAAATGTCTCCACGATGAAGATGATGATGATGGTGATGATGATGACGAGCGATGATCTGAGTTCGACTGAAGAAAAACACACCGAACTACGAACGATCTTTGCGATCTCTGCTGAATATGAGAGCAATGGAATTCAGATTTCCCGTGAAGAAGAAGAAGACGAAAATCGCAATCCAGATCTGAGTTTTTTGAATTCAAATACATATAGATGACCAATTCGCGCGGAGGGGTAGTTTCGGTATTATAAAAATAGCAGTTTCTAGCGGGTGGCTTCTAAAAGGAAATCTTGGAATATTTAACGTGAAAATACTTAATTCTGGGTATTTCATAAAACTTATCCAGCGGGTGGGCATTTCATAAAAGTCCACCCCGAAATTGGGTTTCTCAGCAATTTCCAGTAATTTTTTTTCCCTTAATTAACTTTCTCTCATTTAACTCTCTTTACCCTCAATCTAAACAAACCCTTAGAAAGTTGTTCAGTAATACTAGTATTTTCTCTATATGGCACCCGGACTTTCTTTGCAATAATTGTCTGTCCAATGACCAAATATTCGATACATATAAATATTTTCCTACTACCACGTTGCCTAACATCAAGTTCCTTGTTGATAATGGACTGTGAATGTAGTTTTACAGCTAAATCTTCAGAGGTTATAGGTTATTTAGTCATAGTTTGCAGTATCAATCAATACCGATCCGATACGGTCGATATCAATACGGTTTGACATTT
Organism: Iris pallida; assembly: GCA_029216955.1. Classification (NCBI taxonomy): domain Eukaryota; kingdom Viridiplantae; phylum Streptophyta; class Magnoliopsida; order Asparagales; family Iridaceae; genus Iris; species Iris pallida. The sequence continues at coordinate 5,149,760 of JANAVB010007199.1, forward strand.
TTCGATCCGATATCGATTGTGACATTGAGAGTCTTTTTTCCAGTCAATTTGACAAAAAAAATTGAACGAAAAATACCAATCAGCAATGGTATAAAACATAGTAATGTTGTAAAACTACTAAGAAACAACATACAAAATACTTAAAATTATACCTAAATGTATAAAATATTTTTCTTTTATAAAATGTTAATAATTATTTGCTTTCCGATACCAAGAAATATAATACTATGATCTGAAATCGACTATACTGTCGGTACTGTCGATCCCGATACTCATAGAAAGGGTCCATTATCGATAGTGCGGACCTTGTATTTAGTACATAGCTATACTCTTGTACTTATTCTGGTGCATGCTAATATTTTGGGCATCCATGGTATCTTAATGGTGATGTAATACACCGTTGCTGCAGATGTCTACTTATGATTCATCCCATGTGTTGAAAATTAAGTAAACCTATAAGGAATCATTTTAACCAGGTTGAAGGTTATGTAGAGGAGGTTGAAGGGGTTTTTCTTTTCTTTCTTTTTTCGAAGAAGGTAAATTTTATTGAAAAACAAAAGCTAACATTACAGAACTATTATCCCAAACAAGACACAAAATGGGTTCATCTTGGATCTAGGATGTCTATATCAGTTTGTATTTTTCTTTGTACAATAATTATATTGGTTGCTGGGCCCTCAACGATGCGTTGGTTCATTCTCTCCAGACATGCCACACCACCGCACCAAAAATCAGCTTTAGCCGTATGTACTCTCCTGGTTCTTTTCCCTTTTGAGCTTTGACCTCATTCAAAACAGATAATATCTTTCTATTATGTGTAGCCGGAAGCCCAAAGCATCCGCGCTGCTAGTTCCAGATCTCCCAAACAAAGTCACAACAGAAGAAAAGATGGTCCCTGGACTCCTCCATGTGCCAACTCAAGCAACATTTATTGTCTGGACAGTCCACCCTAAATATGCTAAGACGGTCCTTAGTGAGTAAACGATTACGTATCATCTTATATAGACATACGGAATTCTTGACCGCGTCTCCTTTCGTCCAGACCAGATATGCCCAGTCCACATCCGCATTTCTGTTCCTGATTTGGGTTAAGGCCTTCTTGAAGCAAAAAGTAAGTGGAGGAGGTTGAAGGTTATGTGGAGGATGATAATAGAATATTAGCAATGATAATAGAATATTAGCAGCAGTCAATGTTTTCTTCATTCCTTGGAGGAAGTTATCATTTTGATTCTCCAAACTTGTGTCATCTCAATATATACCCGTTACTTATCTATCCATTAATTACTTCCAGGTTTTTGGTGGCTTAATTATTGACACAAGTAAAATACAAATGATATAGAAGTTTAGATATTACTAATTGCTCCCCCATGATAGTAAGTTAATTATGATGATGTAGAGAAGATATGGGTCTCTAACTCTAACTTAATGAAGGCAGGATGCTATAGCAAATAGCAAAACAGAGGGAATCTTACATTGATACATATCCAGATTGGGTGGACTCTACACTAGGCTCTTTTGGTGGTAGGCAGGTTAAGATCTGTGGTCGCATTTGAATCTGCCAGTGCCAGCCTCAGGGAGGTCAAGCAGTTTAATTTAATTTTAAAGTCCTATTTTACCTAAAATCAATGGCGCAAGTTTAATTTAATTTTCTTAAAGAAAAATAACGCATGCATATATAAGTAAAATTTGATAAGAGAATATCGATTAGCTTCCATGTATGATAAGAATTATATTGATCCAACGACTATAAAGTTTAAATATTAGAAACACACACCTCAAATTTGCATACACTTCAGGTGGTTTGGAATCGCTTCCGTGGCATTTTGGGACCAATATTTTTCCTAGTGCAAAATGACCGAGGTTTGGGGATACACACATTTTATGCGGATACACACATCTTATGCTAGAAATATAATTTCATTGAATTTGATGTGTTATCATGTGTGTATGCTGTAACTTTATGCTAGAAATAGAATCCATCGAATTCAGCACTCTAACTACTTTGTCAAGTCGCCTTCCAACTCTTCTAGCAAACATCTTTTTGGCTAAATTGAGGTAAAATTATTCAATCAAAAAACTTAAAGAACTGTATATCCTTCTATCTTCCTCATGAACCAAAGATTATTTGTTATTATCATATTAGGGTTTGTCAGTTTCAACTTTTGCATAATTTTCTTTTTGGAGAATTCCAATTGATTCCACTCCATTAGTAGGTATCTTGACTTGTGACACCTGAACCATCGGTATCTAACAAATAGGACAATGACTTTGCTTGGAGCTTTATATTACTATAGCCTATGTGAACATCATTATATGAATTGTTATGAACTGAGCTTCTTTTAATTTGTTGATGTTTTGTTTCAAAGGGCCATGGAGAAACTTGGACTTGTAAATTTTATTGAAAAACAAAAGCTGACGTTATAGAACTATTATCCCAACCAAGGCACAAAATGGGTCCATCTTGGATCTAGGATATCTATATCAGTTTGTATTTTTCTTTGAAAGACTTAGATCCTTGTTCGGATAACTATATGCACACCTATCTTGAATAGCCCTGATGTTCTACATGCAAATGTTACATGCTTGCCCTATGGTCGGGAAAGCTGCAGGTAGATTAGTAGTCCTAACCTTCTTTAATTTTATTAATTATTTGAAATTTTCCTTTCCTCGCACTTAATTCCTATGATTATTTTTCATATCTATGATTTGGCTTGAACTATGTACATCAATCTACTTCCATGGATCGATAAGCCTGATATTAAGCAGCTAATTCCGAGTGGCTTAGTTTTTTGGTTGTACAGGTAAGTATCTATCTTACAAATAAAGACATTAAAATAAATTTGAGTTGTGCAACCTTGAGGAAACAGTATGACAGTACTTCATCAAGACTCTCACTACCACGATCATCTTGTCTAGGTATTGTCTGGGTAGACAGTTCCTACAGATCCGGTTTTCAATCAACAACTATCTGAAATATCCCGATTCATCCCCCTTATGCAATAACACGTCAAAGGGGGGGATTCGAACCACGGACATGATTTCGAACTCGAATTGATTACCTTTCCTAATTCCAGAGAATGATTAATATTTGAGAGGTATATTACCGCTCAAGGTTTTCGAACTCGAATTGACTGAATTTTAAGACGCCAATCAAACACACGATCTTTGGATTGCATTTCTAAACTCAAGTCAAGGAATCGTGTCAATCATTGCATTCAAATACATGACAGCCAAACCAACCTTATATATATATTTGTATATGCTCTTTTGGAGAACAATCACACACAACCTTTTAAAGCATAGCATAATTAAAATTTATCAACCATATGTATTGGGACCATGCATCGAGTCATCCCCTGTTGTCGTTTATGGTGTGTTTGTTAGGTTCCATTAGCATCTCGGTAATGTGATAGAAGACCGAAACCAGAAATTTTCGGGCTCGGATGGACTAGAATGGACTAGGTGTTGACTGACTTGTATATAAAAAAACATTAAAAAAAAAATTATGGTGTTCCTGTGTGGTTCCGTCCATGGATAGAAGGGACCTCGACACTGACATGAGAGCTAGGAGCCGTGCTCGTGGGCCAGCTTGCTTTATCATGATCCATATGTGCCAGGAAAAGGATATGAACAACAGTAAGGTTTAGACAGGTAGGAGAAGTATTTCCCAAAATAGATTATAACCTAAGTTGAGGTGCATGTTAGAGCAACGGGAGAAGTACACTTAATTTCTTGTAGAGGAATTAATATGTGAGGGCGGTAGGAGTGTAGGTGTGGTACAATGCAAGTGCAGGCCTTCGGACTTGGAATGTGATCTTCGGGGCCGAATTTGTAGGCCTTCGCACCAGAAGTCTAACACAATTACCTTTTTCAATATATATATATATATATATATAATTTTTTTTCAATATATATATATATATATATATATATATATATATATATATATATATATATATAAAAGCAAAAAAAAAAAGGTACTTTATTGAAATGCAGTAAAGTTTAAGCCAAACATCTCAGGCCATACAATATACAAGAAGAAAGCACACCCTTCCCTCGACAACTATCCTTTCCTTCTCCCAATTTCCTTCTTCTACAATAAAAAATGTCATTTTATTCTATCGATACTTGACAAATATGGACCTTTCATTTTTAATCCAATGGTTCTTATTAGAAGGGCTTTCTTGTAATTTGATTAGAGTATGGAACATCATTTAATGCAATGTTCTCCTTTTGACCGGTTGGTAAACTTGCTATTGTAGGTCATTGTACTTTTGATCGGTTGGAACATCATTTAATGCAATGAAAATTGAATGTTCAATGACAACCAAACTACGGTAATCTAGGAAGGATTTTTTAAATAAGTTACCAGGTTAATATGACCTGCTATACCAAGTTAACTTAATTCCAAGTCAATGAGACAACTTTCACACTTTTCAATGCACTTGTTTTGTCATGTATCGATCATTCATGTATGAAGAATTCCCATATATATATATATATAATATATATATAGATATATATATATTATATATATATATATATTATATATATATATATATATTATATATATTTTAAGAAAGGGTAATCTTTATATATTGAGAAAAATTACAAGTTACACAATAGACTGAGGACCATGCCTCCTCACCTCATTAATCGAATCCCAAGAATCTAATATCACTGTTTATGTTATTTATAATACCCGAAGCAGTTGTTATTCTCCCTTCGTATATCCTCCTATTTCTCTCGCGCCATACGTGCCATACCGCGATAGAAGCTTAATTCTCCCTTTCTCATACGCTTCTATGTCGTTAGCTTTTAGTGCCCGCACCTCATCGAACACTTCCAGGAGCCCAACTCTGCGACTATTGCTCAACTCAATTGTGTCTTTAAGTACTGCCAAATGAAACCTGATGTTTGGCATCTAAAAAATAGATGGTCTCTCGTCTCGATCTCCTCCTCACATAGGACGCAAGTGTCGCTAGGAAGTTGGACACCAAACCTGATCAACCGCTCTTTGGTGAGGAGCCTGTCCCGAACTGCCTTGTATAAGCAGAGTTGCATTTTGATGGCCGCGCCCTTAGCCCATACAACATCTGCCCATTCCGCCTTCTCCAGATGGGGGCGTTCCTGGTCGAACACCCTACTGAAGCTGAACTCTCCGTCCGAAGTATCCTTCCATATCCAATGATCTGCTCCGGCCTCCTTGTCAAGACTGATCTTGGCTATCTCCTCTTTGTACCAGTTGCCGACCTGCCTAGCTTCCATCCTCCACGCACCGTTTTGAATGATGGCATTTAAAGTCTCAGTGCTGCCGATAAGCTCGAACATTGGCCATCCCAATTTATCTACTAAACTCTCATGCATCAGCCATGGATCCAGCCACAAACTGGTATTTATCCCATCGTGTATGACTCTCAGTATATATTTCTTCAGTTTGCCCCGGAGTCGTAGTATATTCTTGAACGTCACTGAGAAGTTATTATCAATATCTTGTACCCAAAAATTATTGGATCGAAGATATCTATTCCTCGTCCATTGCGCCCATATGGATTTTCCTTCTATGAACTTCCACGCTAATTTTAGCATGGCTACTTCGCGCAGAATACTGAGGGAGCGCAGACCGACTTCCCCTTCTTCCTTCGGCAAGCACAGCTCTTCCCATGAGATGGCGTGTAACTCTCCTCTCCAAACGAAATTGGCGCATAAATTTTCAATCCTTTTTATGGTCTTATTTGGTATATACAACGCTTGCATCCAATAAGACGTTATTGCGGTTATCACCGCCCGTACCAACTCAATTCTGCCTCCGAACGATAGTATTTGAGACTGCCATCCTTCCAGCCGAGTATTGACATACTGCACCAGGCCGTTGCAGTCCACATCTTTCACATAAGTAACTGATAATGGTAACCCAGATATTTCACTGAAAGTTCGCCCAGCTCAATGTGCAATATCTCCGACCACCTCTCCTTTTGCAGACAATCTTTGTTGACATATAGTCGACACTTCTCTCTGTTGAGCTGTAGTCCCGACCCTTGTTAGCAACACCCTCACGAATAAAACTCGTATTATACGCGAATTTTTTGTATCTTTCATAAACGTATAATACTTGCGTACTTTTGACAGATCCAAATCAGTACGTAAATTTAAGCATGCGAAGTTTTAAATGTGTTCTGTATAAATTATTGAAAAAATTGGCACAAAAATGTGCTGGGAACCGGTTTAATTAACCAAATTTGACAACATATTGAAGAATGTGAAGTTTCTAACCTCAATATTTTCATTTTTTGAATATTTGACCGAATTTTTGAACGTATTTTATTTGTACTGAGCCGATTTATACTCGTACTTTTGTCGTCCCGAATTTTTCCGTTTGCCGAATTGCTAACAAGGGTCCCACACTCGGTTGAAGTCTGCCATAATGGATAGTAATGCATTGAGTCCACTATCTGATGGTTCAATGAAAACCAAAAGATCATCTGCGTATATTAAGTGCGAAATGCTAGGAGAGACACGATGATATAGTGGTCGGATAAGCCCCGCATCACTACCAAGTCCATCATGCACGTGAAATGCTCCATCACCGTAGTAAACAGGTACGGGGAAGAGGATCTCCCTGACGTAACCCTCGGTTGCTATGGAAGTAGCTTGTTGGTTGCCCATTGATGATGATCGAGAAGGAGGGGTCGAGATGCACTCTGTGATCCTGTCGACCCACCAACGAGCAAAGCCCATGCTCTGTAGTACCTCCAGACGAACTCCCTATTCACCATGTCATAAGCTTTCTGCAAATCTAATTTGATACACCCCTTGTTTCCTCCTGGCTTGTTGAACTCGCGAACCAATTCATGAGCTTGCAGGCAGTTTTCGGCAATAGATCTCCCCTTTATAAAAGCAGACTGGTTCATCGAGATGAGTTCCTGCATTAGACTTTGCATTCTGGACATCATAATGTTAGCAATAATTTTGTAAAGGAAATTACAGCAGGCTATTGGACGAAAACACCCAAGATATGGCCCTCTCCTTCTTAGGAATAAGCGTCAAAAAAGTGTGATTAATCTTCTTTAGTAGACGCCCTGTGAGAAAGAAATCCCGAACCATCTGTAGAAGAAGATGCTTAGCTGAACCCAGTGTTGCTTGTAAAATCCCGCATGAACCCATCTGGCCCCGGAGCTTTGTTGGAGTCAGTATTTTTAACTATGAGCTCGACCTCCTCCATCGTAACTTCTCTGTGTAGGATTGTATTTCCTTCGTCTGTAATAATTCTCTTACTGATGATCTCTGGGAAGGAATAAATATAATCATATGATTATAAATTAGTATAGAAATTAACAGCTTCTTCTTCCACTTTGGAAGCCTCTGATACCACTTTACCATTAGCATCAATAAGCGATCCGATGTGATTTCTATTCTGGGAGATCGTATGGTGGAGTGGAAGAATTTCGAATATCGATCGCCCTCTTTAAGCCATAAACACTTAGCTCGTTGTTGCAATTGTGGTTCCTTTTGGTACCGGAGTATACGAATTTCCTCCTGGAGCATATTTTCCTTCTCGGCTAGAGTAGAATCCATCGGATCTACTTGAAGTTGGTTCTGAATAAAGTTCAATTCAGTCTCCTTGTTTGCAAGTGTGTTGCTTGGCCGACCCTTATTCCACTTCTTCAAGTCTTTCTTTATTTGGTTCAGTTTTTGAGTTAGCTGAAACTGGATGTTGCCCATGAATTCGAGTTGGATACCTCGATCAACCACTTAATTGACTGTAACTCTCAACTTACGGCCACGCATTGCAGAATCTAAACGGACGTCTCCGTCTGGCATCATCTTCACATAATCGAACCAGGATAGGGAGTGGTCACTTGTGCCGCTTTGTAGACCTTCTGCTCGAGCGGTCGGGAATATCGACAACCATCTATGATTGCACAATGATCTGTCTAAGTGGCAAACTACCCGAGCCGTTGATGAATTGTTGATCCATGACCAGATATGCCCCGTGCGATTGACGCAGTGCAAACCCGAGTTGAATATACAGGATTGGAAGTCATCGAGGATGGCCGCTGGAATCTGTCTGCCGCCTAACTTTTTATTATCATACATGATTGCATTAAAATCCCCACTCAGAATGAATGGTAGATTATCATCGACTTCGGTAGCAAGCCTGGTTATATCCTTCCATAACTCGAAACGGTGTCTACGGTCATTATGCCCATAAACTGCTCCAACAACAATTCTGAGACCGCCTTTATTAGTGAAATTAATTATGATGAGTTGCTCAGCTAAGAATCTAACCTGTCCTGTCCATTCCGAAGTGTTCCACATCACCCATATACGCGCCATGTTGCAGCTGGCTAGATTATGCACAGAGGACCACCGATATGGCGTTCTTCTTGTGATTAGTGCCTCCAACTTGATCTTGCTCTCGAGACAATCGAACACCTATGCTTCTTCACCAAATTTTGTACTTCTCTCCACCTTCCTATGGAATTTGTCCCTCGGACATTCCATGTTAGTATCGTCATCTAATGATTGGGGGGTAGATTGTCCTCTATATATATATATATATATATATATATATATATATATATATATATAAAATGGTATATGATGATGAAGTTCAAAGCATATATTTACAGACATTCCAGCTATGTGACTTACCAGCTAGATAGCAAACCTAATAAATCTTATATATACCCTACCAATACACCACCCAAACTTCAGGAAAAAAGGAAGATGAGAATGAGGGCTTCTTCCTTATCTTTGCTTACAGTATGCTACTTCTTCTTTCTCCTGCCGAACTGCATCGAGGCCAAGCAGGCTGATCGACTAAGAAAGTTACTGAAGTCGAGTACGTCCCCGCCTTCCGATCGGTACTATTCACGACTTCAGTCGGTTCCCAGGAACCCCTCTCTTCTCCCGAATGTCTATGTTAGTCCTCAGGAAGGGATGATGGAGGCGGATAAGATCGACAAGTTGCCCGGGCAGCCTACTGTCGATTTTGATCAGTACTCTGGGTACGTGACCGTAGACCCGAAGAACGGAAGGGCACTCTTCTACTACTTTGTCGAGGCGACTACCAACTCTTCTAGCAAACCTCTTGTTCTGTGGCTAAACGGAGGTAAATTTCTTCAATCTTAACCTTTTTTTTTTCAGGATATTGTAAGTATCTTCATTTTTGGATTTAATTATTAGTGTAACGCTGTTGATGAAAGAGAAGGCAGTTATTATACCCAGGGCCGGCCCGGAGGATTGGGTTGTCTATGTCGGAACTTATTTTGGTTGTCCGTTGATCTTTATTGTGGGCTGGTCCAGGAGGGGGGCTGTCACACGCGATCATAATTTCTTGCAGGTCAAGCTGGAACTGAGAGGTTATCCTAAACAGAGTGGAGGTTATCCAAGTCCGAAGTCTTGTCAGACTTACCCCTAGAATAAGAGAGAGATTAATTTCTGACACTCAATCACACATATCTAGCAATTAATATGATGCCTACTTTACGTGGAAGTTAAATATTGTTAAATTCACAATCATTCTACATAATATTCCCATGACATGGCAAAAGGAATAAGAGAGACTGGACAGTAGGTTACAAGGAATATTATCAGGTGGAACGAGTAATTAATGAAACAGTGATCACACTTCGATTTGTTGTTAATTGGGTTTATTTTTAATTTGTTAATGTTGTGATTAATCAAAGGACCCGGATGCTCGTCCATTGGTTATGGAGCCATGGAGGAACTTGGACCTTTCAGAGTAAATAGCGACGGCAAGACACTTAACAAGAATAACTATGCTTGGAACAATGGTGAGTTGGTCCCACTTGTCCTTATATATATATATATATATATAGAGAGAGAGAGAGAGATCCCTCACTTTTTACATTCTCATGTTAAAAATCGTTGGATCTTGTTTAATTCATCTAATCTTAACCGTTGATTTGAACTCAAATCGACAGTTAAGATTTGATGACTTAAACAAGATACAACGTTTTGTTAACATGGGGATGCTTGGGTGCTTTATAATCACAGTATAATTAAGTTTTGTTTCTAACCTTTTCTGTAACAAGCAGTGGCGAACGTACTTTTCTTGGAATCACCTGCTGGAGTTGGCTTCTCGTATTCAAACACAACTTCGGATTACAAGAAGAGTGGAGATTCTAGAACCTCCGAGGATTCCTACACTTTCCTGATAAATTGGCTGGAAAGATTCCCACAGTACAAGAGCCGGGACTTCTACATCACAGGAGAGAGCTATGCAGGCCACTACGCACCCCAGCTCGCGCTGTCCATCCTCGAGAACAACAAAATCAGCAAAAACACAGTCATCAATCTCCGGGGCGTCGCGGTACGCAAGTTGTGGGATGTTGTTGCAAACAAGAATTAAAGAACCAGATGATGGTTTCCTAATTAACCTATCTATATGTTTCCTGAGCACCATATTCAGATCGGGAATGCTTATGTTGATAGACTATCCCAGCGGATAGGAGTACCTGCATATTACTGGAGCCACGCCCTCGTCTCTGACGAGACATATGCCGCGATTCAATCCAACTGCAACTTCTCCAGTAATTACACGAAGGAATGTATCAATGCTTTGGAAAATGCTTTTGATGAATCTGGACACATCGACGACTACAACATTTATGCTCCACTTTGCCATAGTTCTACTCCATCGGTAACTAATATTTCATCAATTACTCCATTAGGGTCTGCTTGGCAATTGTAAGGATAGCGGTTATGAGGTGTTTTTAGAGTACCGGTTATGAGTGGTTCTGTTTTTTTTAGTTTTTAAGTATAGCTTTTAAACCAGTCCAATTCATGCTTGGTAATTCACTAACGAGCAGCTCTAAAAAATTTTACATGAATAAAATTAAATAGGGAAGGGTATTAGTAGCTACAATTATATATTTTTGGTGATGATATAAATGGAATAAAATAATAAAATCGCTCAAAACCCACCAATTTGGGGTGTTTATAAAGCCACCCAAAATTGCATAACACCGTTTTTTGGAGGATTTTTGAGCCGATTAAAACTAGAGGCTCAAAAAAAAAAAACAAACATGGGTTTTCATAAACGGTCGGTTCAAAAACACCCCATAACCGGTGAAAACACCGTTACCAAGCAGACCCTATATGTTTTAACTTAATTTACATAACAATAAGATCTTGACAGTTTTTCGTATTACCTCGTGATCAGACTGAAGGTTTCGATCCTTGTTCGGATAACTACATATACACGTATCTGAATAGTCCCGTTGTTCAGAAGGCACTCCATGCAAATGTTACAGCATTGCCCTATGATTGGGAAAGCTGCAGGTATGTAGATCAGTCTGAAAGTGTTGGTTAACTGATTGTATATGGTAAATATTCCAATGTTCGGATTTCTTATGTGTTGTTTCGGGTTGAACCGTGTCCAGCTCCTTAGTGTCTCAATGGCACGACACGCCTGATTCGGTGCTGCCTACTATTAAGCAGCTAATCACGAGCGGCCTACGTTTTTGGTTGTACAGGTAAGCTTGTTATAGTAATACTTTAAAATGTATATTAGTTGCTACTTTTTTTTTACCAGCACATGCGGGCTCAGTTAAATCGTGTCTCCCGGCACACCATTAGTTGCTACCTTGAGTAAAGCAGTATGCTCATACAGAGAACTTCCAACTATTTTTGCAGTGGCGATGTTGATGCGGTGGTTCCAATAACTTCTACAAGATACTCCATCAAGATGCTCGCGTTGCCTGTTAAGAGCTCGTGGCGTCCATGGTACATCAATAGTGAGGTACAATATCTATTATACTATATAACGCCAAAAGTTGGCTTCACCGTGAAATTTTTTTTCCAAAAAATAACCTTGCATATCTATTCCATACAAAAAATAATCTATTTTACTAGGGGTAGCTAGGTACTTACAAGATATGTCTTTTGATATTTCAAATACATTAGTTTATTCTTTGAGTGTTTTTTGATCTTTCCAAGTACATACAAAGTTAATTAAAAGATAATATTGAGTGCCTTTTGCTCTTTTCAAGTACATACATAGTTAATTAAAATACCTGCAACACACGTGCATATATACTAGTTCATCTTAATTCGAATTATTTTTAAAAAAAGATAATTACATGTGAGCAGGTGGGTGGCTATGAAATTACATGCGAGCATATACTAGTTCATCTTAATGCTATCTTATTGATCTGATTGAACATTCATGAGATATTTAGAATGGTCCTAATTGTAATGAAATTACATGTGAGCAGGTGGGTGGCTATGTCGAAGAGTACGATGGACTGACATTAGCGACCGTCAGGGGAGCTGGACACGAGGTTCCTAGCTACCAGCCTGAAAGAGCATTGGTGATGATCTCTTCCTTCCTCGAAGGAAAACTTCCTCCTCCTTCGTTAAGAGGACACAAGTGAACTTCTGCAATGTAACAGTCTGTCCCTTATGTACCTTATGCTGTAATGTTCATTGGGAAGTTAATTTGAAATTTCATGGTATTGGTCCTTCAACAACCTTTCATAGAGATGAATTATGTTCTTAAGAGAGAGAAAATAAAACTTGTATTGGTCTCCAATTTGTGTCAAGTCCATAGTTTAAAGTATCGGCCGATACCGATACGGTTTGACATATCCCGATCCGATACCAACCGATACCCGATACTGACCGACACTAACATTGGGGGTCTCTTTTTCGATCAATTTGACAAAGAAAATTGAAAGAAAAAAGACAAATCAACAAGGGTTTGAAGCATAATAAGGTTGTAAAAGCATATAAAAGAAGAAAATTGATATGTTGCTTGTAAATTAAACAAGGGTGACTACTATTTCATTTAATTTCAAAGCTACAAAGAAATAACGCTGGAAATAATTAAAATTATGCCTAAATGTATAAGATATATATTTTAAATGTTAATAATTTATTAATAATAATTTGTTTTTCGATACCAAAAAATCCGATACTCCGATCCAAAACTGCCGATACTACCGATCTCTCCGAAACTGATACTCATAGGAATGGTTCGATACCGATACTGCGAACCTTGGTTACTACCTTTCATATTGATGAATTATGTTCTTAAGAGAAAAAAAAACTTGTATCGGCCTCCAATTTGTGTCAACGTCTCTACAAAGCAACGTACTTAGGTCTGGTTTGGAATTGGTGTTGCTTTTCAAAAGGCTCCAGCAAAAAACAGCTTTTGACAACAGCCTCCCAATTGCTTTTAAACGTTATACCAAAATTGAACTTTTTCAAAAGTTTTATGAGAAAAGTAAGCAGCAACAGCAAAATGTATAAAATATATTTTCTAAAATTTTAATAATTTAATAATCATTTGCATCCTGATATGCAAAAATTCGATATTGCCTATACTACCTGTACCTCCGATTCTGATACTCATAGGAAGGGTTCGATACTGATTCCGATACCAATACAGCAAGACTTGCCAAACATACGATTTCTGAGTTTTAATTACATCGTACTCAATTCAATAAATACTATCTATTCATTTTCATATAACGAAATATTTACTCATGGGGGTGGGGGGCAATCTCTTTTATTCCGGTTCATGGTTTCTCTTGGCTATATGGTTCATCTGCAACTTCAAGAAATAATGAATAGTTTCAATTTATGCACCAATGCCACCAAACAATTTCATTTTCATTTCCCTTTCATTATACTTAGTTTCAATTCCATCCATACATGGTACAAAGTTTTTTGAAGTGATAGACAAATATATCCATACATTGTCCAAAATTCTGAACAAGTAGACTAAATACGTATTACCAACGTGCCGTGCTAAATAATTAAATAATGAATGATGATTAAAGTTCAAAATCACACACTATAGTTATGGCAGCTACGTGACTCATCAGCTATCTAACATACATGATCCTATATAAAGCCTTACCAATACACCACCCAAAGTATCAAGGAAAAAAGAAGAAGATGACAATGAGGGCTTCTTTCTTATCTTTACTTCTACTCTGCTACTTCATCTTTCTTCTGTCCAGCCCCATTGGGGCCAAGCAGGCTGACCGGCTACGAAAACTGGTGAAGTCGCGGCGTCGCTTGCCAACATCCGGCCAATCACGAGTTCAGTCGGTTCTGAGGAAGGATTTCTCGAACGTCTATGTTAGTCCTCAAGAAGGGATGATGGAGGCGGATAAGATCGACAAGTTGCCCGGGCAGCCTAGTGTGGATTTTGACCAGTACGCCGGGTACGTGACCGTTGACCCGGAGAACGGTAGGGCGCTCTTCTACTACTTCGTCGAGGCGCTTGCCAACTCTTCTAGCAAACCTCTTGTAAGGTAAATTGGTTATTCAACCTAAACCTTATGTTTTTGTTAAGGTTAAATTATCCTAATAGGATCCCAACAATAGCGTTCAGTCGATTTTGGCACCTTAACTTTATACTGCACGATTTTGGTATCCCAAATTTATACATTGCTCTTTAGTTTGAAGCATCTTTCGTCAACTTTTAAGTACAATATCGAAACCACTTCAAAATCATATTTTGTAGTACAAAAGTACAATTTAAATATTTGTATTGCCAGATATTCTTTTGAGGTGGTCCCGATGTGCTTAAAATTTGACAAAAGATATTTCAAAAGAGCAATTTGTAAACTTAGGGTGCCAAAATCGAGCAGTAAAAAATTAGGGTATCAAAAACGTCCGAGCACAATAGTTGGGAGTCCCATTATCAACATCAATTTTATCATTCTATATATCCGGGATTTTTTATAATCCACCAACACCTGTGAACGCCAATATATGTTCTACTTATTATCCAATTATGTAGGCACATCTCAAACCCTAAGTAACATGGACACATGTTGAATATGATTGTTTTTTACGGAGAAATTAATTATCAATTATTCATGCGCCATTATTAGATATCTGGACTTCTGTCATCTTTATCAAGCATATCTACCAAATATGATGATTTCTTTACTTGGAAGTTAATTCGCACCCTATGTTGCAACATCACAATCATAATAAAACATGTTCCCATGATGTGGGAAAAGACATACTTGAGAACACTAAAAGAAATCAAGTACCACTGAAAGAGTAGGTTATAAGGAATGTCAGGTGGAATAGAGTTAGTTATTACGTAGGTCCATGTCAGGTCTCGTTGGTGCTCGACGAGTGTCACACATGACATCGGTACTAAAAGTACACTAGACATGCAAAAGTCAATGTGTCTGTGGTTCTGTATCCGTGTCAGCGTAACATAAGTTGTTACTAAAGTATATGTTTGCTATATATTTGATTTATTATGACATATTGGACATTTTTTAATTTGTTCATGTTGTGATTTGAAAGGACCCGGATGCTCGTCGTTGGGTTATGGAGCCATGGAGGAACTTGGACCCTTCAGAGTAAATAGCGACGGCAAAACACTTAGCATAAATAACTATGCATGGAACAATGGTAGGTATATACTTAGTTGCACTTGTACATATTCTATGAAGAATTATGATAATAATAATAAGTTTCTATATATCAGTGGCAAATATACTTTTCCTGGAGTCACCTGCTGGAGTTGGCTTCTCGTACTCCAATACAACATCGGATTATGATAAGAGCGGAGATAAGAGAACTGCTGAAGATTCCTATACTTTTCTGATAAATTGGCTGGAAAGATTCCCACAATACAAGAGCCGTGACTTCTATATTACTGGAGAGAGCTACGCAGGCCATTATGCACCCGAGCTTGCCTACACCATCCTCGAGAACAACAAAATCAGCAACAATACTGTCATTAATCTTCGAGGTGTCGCGGTAAGTTTACGGTTTTTCAATTCTTCGAAAATAGATGACAGAGATTTTTAACATATTTAGATGTTTGATCTTGACCTTCAGATTGGCAATGCTTATGTTGATAAAATATCCAATGACATTGGAGGATATGCATACTATTGGAGCCATGCCCTCATCTCTGACGAGACATATGTTGCGATCCAATCCAACTGCAACTTGTCTAGTAAGGTCGTCTCGGCTAAATGTATGAAGGCTATGAACGATGCTTCCGGTGAATCAGGAGATATCGACGGCTACAACATTTATGCTCCGTTATGTCACAGTTCTAGTAGCTCAAGCCGATTTGGTGATGCCGTAATAAATTTCTACCAATTACTCTATTTTGCGTTTAACCTTTATAGCAATACCTTTCTTAATTATAATTCTTTTTATTTATCTTCTAATCAGATAAGAGATTTTGATCCTTGTTCGGATAACTACGTATACGCGTATCTGAACAGCCTTGATGTTCAGAAGGCACTCCACGCAAATGTTACAGGATTGCCCTATGATTGGGAAAGCTGCAGGTAGTTTCACTACTGGAATAAGTGATTTTAATGACATCAACATACGTCACTAATTGGGCCAAAAACGTCGCTAAAAATAATTAGCGACGAATAAATGGTGCTGCTATTTACATAGTCACAGATGGTTAAAACGTCGCAATGACGACGTAACTTAGCGACGTAACTGACGTCGCTGAAACGGCGATGTATACCGACAGAGCAGAATAACGTATACCGACAGTGTTAAATATATTTTTGTTGTCAATAATTTGATGCCATCAAATAGTTACTTTCCTCATATTATGTTAATTAAGTGATTTTAAGGTGATTCTACGGTTTGGTTTGAAACTATTTTCAGCAACTTTCTGCCATGGACTGACGAACCTGATACGGTGTTGCCTACTATTAAACAGCTAATTTCGAGTGGCATAAGTTTCTGGTTGTACAGGTAATATTAAGACAATAAATTACGCGGTTGCCTTATTTGTTTCTACCTCGAGTAACACTATATGGAGACTCCAATTTTTTTTTACAGTGGCGACGTTGATGGCGTGGTTCCAATAACTTCTACTCGGTACTCCATCAAGATGCTCGGATTGCCCGTCAAGAACTCATGGCGTCCGTGGTACATCAACAGTGAGGTAAATATGTTTGTCTTAATCTTCATATGTGATCAAACAAGTTACTTATTTTCTTTTCTCAAATGGAAAACCCCTCAATCTATATATACTAATATATATACTAATATTTTTTAACCCCTAACTGAGGGTACCCTCTTCTCCTATTCTCTATCGGTGCTTCTTTGACCACCCTCTCTCTCTATCCTCAATCTATATATACTAATATTTTTCACTCTATGTAATATAATAATTCATAAATACAATAATGCTATATTTAAATAGGCACATTTTGCTAATAATTTGAAGGTCCGGCACATTGGCCTATGAAACCGAACCGACCGAAAATCGAATCAAATTAATTCGGTTCGGTTTTTATAAAAACGGTTCGGTTACAGTTATTTCGGTTTTCATATATTCGGTTCGGTTTGAACCGAACCGAACCGTTGCTCACCCCTAAATTGAGATATATATAAAAACAGTTCTAACGGTAATAAAAATTTATGTTACTAGGTGGGAGGCTACGTCGAGGAGTACGATGGATTGACATTGGCAACTATCAGGGGAGCCGGACACGAAGTTCCTAGTTATCAGCCTGAAAGAGCATTGACGATGATCTCTTCTTTCCTTGAAGGAAAACTTCCGCCTTCTTCTTAAAAGCAAACATTAACAAAATTCAGTATGGTCTACCTCGAGCATATATGTAATTCTTATGAGGTAAAAATGTTCATAGGATATCATTCTGGTCTATATCGATCAAATGTGTACCTAATGTTGTAAAAAATGTTCATATGAGAAGAAGTCGACTTCAAATGTTTCATATATATGTTTCTGTGTGTGCAAGTTATGATATTATACTACAAATCCACTATAAGAGAGAGAAAAAAAAGTTTCGGTGTCCGATCCCAAATCAATTCAGTGTCCGATCTCGAATCAATGAGGACAATCTAATCTCCTTGAATACCCTTCTCTTCTAGTCAAACGCAAGACGAAACCTTTTAGTTTAGTAAAGGACGAACTGTAATTGTTCATTGGTTGAGAAATACATATTTTAGACTTTACTCTGAGGGTGGTTAGTGTTTGGTTGTATCTCGTTTGCGGTTGAGTGCTCAAATGGGAACGACAATGGAGTTGGCAATTTAGTCCCACATCGATTAGGAGGTGAAATCATATGGTGTAGATAATTAGAATTGGTTTAGGTCTTACATGTGAATTCTCTTTTAAGGCACATGGGTCAAATTCAATATCGCACCTTATGGGCCAACTCCGGTTCAGGTCACACCGCGTTCCCAACAAGTGGTATCAGAGCCCATAGTTACAGAGCTAGTTTGGGCGCTCTAATTGGTTCGAGACAGATTGTGCTGAACGTTCATGTGTATAATCAGATTATACAGGCTCTTCTCAAGATAACGAGAACGGACTGTATTGTTTGGAAAAGAAGCGTGGAAACCTTTTCCCAAACCGGAGAGTACCTGCGAGAGGACCGAGCATACAACGCACGAACCCAAAAATAGCCACACAAAACAATCACGCAGACACAGAAATTTTTGACGTGGAAACCCTTGCGGAAAAACCACGGGACGATCGGAGTCCAACCCTGAGAAGCCTCCACTAATGGAATAGAAGAATTACACCCTCTACAAACTCCTCCCGATCCAAATCGGATTCCCACAACACTCAGAGATAAGAACAATGATTACAAGGCTACGAAGAGCGAGAACGACGAGTAGAGATTACCCGAACACGATCTCCTTCGAAAGCGACCTTCAATCCTCCGTCTTCTTCTCCGAAGTTGTAATGGCACTCTTGCCTCCTTCTCTCTCAAACTTGTGTTGTCCAATGCGATTATACGATTATGAATTAGGGTTGAGAAAATCAATATATCTCCCTAATCCCGCAACCAACCTGGACCGTTGAGATTAGATCCAATGATGAAAACTCATCCAGAAATCCGCTTCAGCCTCCCGACACACAGAGTTCGGCCAGAACTCTGTGTGGGCAACCAGCACTGGGTGGCCAAACCCTGGAACGCCAGACCGAGTTCGGCACAGAACTCGGCCTGGGACCGAGTCGGCCCGAACTCGGCAGACTTGGTCCAGAACCTCCTTTGGGGCAGCAGCAGCAACAAAACTACTCCGAGCTTCTCCGACATCGACGGCGCTCGTCGCACTCCGGGATCTTCTCCACATAGGTTGGGAACCCCACCACTCCAACAAATCTCCCTTCACAACTATGGGGAGGACGTCGTCATCCCGACGATCTGCCTGCAGTACCAAACTCCCCTGGTAGAATCTTCGTGAACATAGCAGCTCCGTTGTCATCTGTATGCACCTTCTCAAGCTCCGCGTCCTTCTTTTCAACCACATCCGTATCCAATGATACCGAGTCTCGATGTGCTTGGCCGGCTATGAAACGTCTGATTCTTCACAAGATGGATAGCACTCTGACTGTCGCAAAGCAAAGTATACTGCTCTTGCTTCGTCCCATTTCCTGCAACAGCTTCTTCATCCACAACAGCTCTGCAAGCCTCCGTCGTCGCAATGTATTCCGCCTCCGTCGTCGACAAGGCAAACACTTCTGCAACCGCGACTGCCACGACACTGCTCCTCCCGCAAACATCATACGTAGCCTGAAGTCGATCGCCTCGTGTCTACATCTCCAGCCATATCAGCGTCGGTATACCCAACCAGCTTCGGCTCGTCACCACCAAAGGAAAGTCCAACCAGCAGTGCCTGAAGATATCGTAGAATAACTTGACCGCACTCAGTGTACCCTTCCAGGATTCGAAAGATACCTGCTAACCGTACCAACTGTATGAGCAATATCTGGCCTCGACACACATAGCATACATCAGGCTTCCCACAGCTGAAGCATATGGAACCCGCTCCATATCTTCCTTTTCGTCCTCGGTAGATGGACACTGTTCCTCAGTGAGCTTAAAGTGAGCCGCGAGGGGGGAACTCATTTCTTCGACCGTCCATCCGAAACGCTGAGACCCGGTGAATGTACTTCTTTGGGACAAGTGTAGCAGCTTGGACTCTCTCTCTCGGCTGATCTCCATCCCAAGAATAGTCTTCGCTGCGTCCAAATCCTCATAGAGAGGCCGCGCCCAGTTGGCGCTTCAACTCCGCTATCCTAGTGGCATTCCGACCCACTAATAGATATCCACATAGAGCAATAAGATGATAAAATCATCATCGGCAAAATACCTCACAATGTACAATGGTCGACGTCGTGCATACCATGCTCCCCATAAACGACTCGAACTTTCTGTACCATGCCTCGGAGCCTGCTTCAGACCATACAAGATTCCTCAACCGGCAGACCAAATGTGACTTGCCTTCTCACAGAATCCTCCGGCTGCTCCATGTACACTCCTCCTCAAGGTCACCGTGGAGGAACGTCTTCAGCCATCTGCCGACCTCCAAGTCGAAACTGGCTGTAATGCTAGTACCACCCGAATAGAGAATACTTGACGACAGGCGAAAGATTTCATCATAATCCCGCCTTTCGCTGACCGTAGCCCTGACTACCAGCCTGCTTGTATCGAGGCGAGTAGCATCATCCGTCGCTTCACTCTGAACACCATCGATTCTTCAAAGCCTTCTTGCCTTTGGCAACGCACCAGATCTAAGTAGAATGGGTGCAAGGAACTCATCTCCTCCTGCATAGCTACCATCCACTCCTGCCTGTGTTCGTCTTCCATAGCCTCTGCGAAACTTCGGGCTCTCCCCCGTCAGTCAATAGCACATACTCATCCGGCGAGTATCGTAGATGGTCGACGATCCCTGTTGCTCCTTCTCAGTGGAGCACTGGTGCTGGCTGTATACCGACAGCCTCCTCCCTTCAGGAACTGCCTCCCGGCATGCTCATCCTCCTGAGGGACCCGACCACCATCAGCAGGCTGATGATCAAGGTTGGGAGCAAATCCATGTACCGGCTCCCCATAACTGGATCCTCTGCGATGTCCTCTGGAAACTCGAAGCGAAATGACTCTAACTCAGGCAATTCTCAGCCTAAGAAGGCGTCTCGGAATCTGAGTGTTGGTCATGGTCTGATCCTCGACGAACACCACGTCCTGCTTCTGTAGAGCTTTCCTTCCACTGGGTCGTAGAGTCTATAGCCAAACTCATCCGACGTAGCCGACAAAGACATCGCTCGTCTTCGGCTCAAGTTGGTCCTCTCGTCCTTCGGTACATGCACGAAGGCTTTACAACCAAACGCCCGCAGGTGACTGTATGACGGCTCCTTGTCGTACCATACTTTGTCAGGCACATCACCCTGCAAAGGAGCACTAGGAGACAAATTAATAATATAAGCAGCTGTGAGAAGAGCCTCACCCCAATAACTGCCCGGCAAGTTTGCTTCTGACAGCAAACACCGCACCCTCTCCATCAGTGTCCTGTTCATGCGCTCCGCTACACCATTGAGCTGAGGTGTCTTTGGCGGAGTCTTCTGGTGTCGTATCCCTTGCTCTCTGCAATACGCATCAAAGGGACCGATGTATTCGCCGCCATTGTCGGACCGAACACACAACAACTTCTTGCCCGTCTTCCTTTCAACGGAGGCCTGAAACTCCTTGAAAGTAGGCAGCACCTGATCCTTGGTCTTTAAGGCATAGACCCAAACCTTCCTGGAACAGTCATCAATAAAAGTTACAAAGTAAGAAGCACCACCAAGAGATTTTACCTTCATAGGACCGCAGACATCCGAGTGAATCAACTCGAGCAACGCCGGCTTCCTCGAACTTGGGTGACTCTGGAAAGATACCCTACTTTGCTTCCCAGCCAAACAGTGCGTGCATTTCTCCAACTTTGTAGACTTGAGCCCCGGAATCACTTTTCTGTTCACCAAGTAGCTCATCCCCTTCTCGCTGATATGGCCGAGCCGCCTGTGCCATAACTCGGTAGACGCGTCACTGACTGCGTTCACCTCCTGTGCCCCCTCTGCGCTCCCCTCCATATAGTAGAGACCGGACTTCTTGCTTCCTCTGGCAATCACCATCGAACCTCTGGAAAGCTTCCACTGACTATTCCCGAAGAGACTGAAGAATCCCTCGTCATCCAACCTTCCAACCGACACCAGGTTGAAACGGATATCAGGGACATGACGAACATCCTTGAGAACAAGAACCGCACCCGTCTTCGTTCTCAAATACACATCTCCAACGGCAACCGCCTTCGACACATCTCCGTTGTCCATCTTCAACACGCCACAGTCGCCTGTCGTGTAAGTGGCAAACAGTGCCCTATTGTGAGATACATGTGCTGAAGCCCCTGAGTCCACCAGCCAAGAATTGTCATCGCAGGCGAGGTTAGTAATGACCTCATCACCTACGACGATCACATCGCCTCCATGCATCGAGGCCGCCGCTGTAGTGTTCTCTTCTTGCTTCCCCTTGTCGCCCTTCTTCTCTCTCTTCCAAGCGAAACAATTCCGCTTGATATGGCCCTTCTTACCGTAATGATAACACTCTGAGTCCTCGTAACGACCCTTGGACTTCCCCCTGTTCTTGTCTCTGCCACCACCTGGACCCCTGCTTTTGCCCCTTCCGCGGCTCTCTGAAACAAGTGCCTATGAGTGGTGGGATGTGGATGAAGTGCCCTGAGAACATCTCCGCATCTTTTCATTCAACACCCCGCTCTTGGCAAACTCCAGACTGACCACGCCCTCTGGAGCAGAAGCGATCATAGATACTCGTACGGTCTCCCACGAGTCTGGCAAGGTACACAGCAGCCACAGTCCCTGAACTTCGTCGTCGAACTTGACTCCCATAGAAGATAACTGGTCAACCACGCCCTGGAACTCACTCAAGTGATCCAAAATAGACGCCCCATCCTTGTACTGCAGACCCATCATCGTTCGGATCAGGAACAACTTGTTTACCCCGGTCTTCTTCGCATACAAGGATTCCAGCTTATCCCACAACGTCTTCGCGTGCTCAATATTGGCAACGTGATTGTACACGTTCTCATCAACAAACTGCCGTATGTACCCACACACCTGTATGTGCTCGAACTTCCAGTCCTCCTCGGATTTATCACTGGGCCTCTCGGTTACAAACACAGGTAGATGCAGCTTCTTGACAAATAGCAAATCCTTCATTTTGCAACGCCAATAATGATAGTTTGTGCCATTGAGGTTCACCATGCGCACCGGCTTTGCGTTCATCTCTCCTCTCTGGTTCCTCTGTCAACTCCTGACACCCTTTGAACCCAAAGCTCTGATACCACTCTGTTGGGAAAGAAGCGCGGAAACCTTTCCCCAAACCGGAGAGTACCTACGAGAGGACCGAGCAATACAACGCACGAACCTAAAAATAGCCACACAAAAACAATCACGCAGACACAGAGAATTTTTGACGTGGAAACCCTTGCGGAAAAAAACCACGGGACGATCGGAGTCCAACCCTGAGAAGCCTCCACTAATGGAATAGAAGAATTACACCCTCTATAAACTCCTCCCGATCCAAATCGGATCCCCACAACACTCAGAGATAAGAACAATGATTACAAGGCTACGAAGAGCGAGAACGACGAGTAGAGATTACCCGAACACGATCTCCTTCGAATGGCGACCTTCAATCCTCCGTCTTCTTCTTCGAAGTTGTAATGGCACTCTTGCCTCCTTCTCTCTCAAACTTGTGTTGTCCAATGCGATTATACGATTATGAATTAGGGTTGAGAAAACTCAATATATCTCCCTAATCCCGCAACCAACCTGGACCGTTGGATTAGATCCAATGATGAAAACTCATCCAGAAATCCGCTTCAGCCCCCCGACACACAGAGTTCGGCCAGAACTCTGTGTGGGGCAACCAGCACTGGGTGGCCAAACCCTGGAACGGCCAGACCGAGTTCGGCCAGAACTCGGCCTGGGACCGAGTTCGGCCCGAACTCGGCAGACTTGGTCCAGAACCCCCTTTGGGGCAGCAGCAGCAGCAACAACTACTCCCGAGCTTCTCCGACATCGGACGGCGCTCGTCGCACTCCGGGATCTTCTCCACATAGGTTGGGAACCCCACCCACTCCAACATGTATCTCGTTTTCGGTTGAGCGCTCAAATGGGGGTGACAATGGAGTTGATAATTTAGTCTCACGTCGGTTAGGAGGTGGGTTCATGTGGTGTAGATAATTGGAATTGGTTCATGCCTTACATGAAAATTCTCTTTTAAGGCATATAAATCAAATTCAATATCACACCTTATGGACCAACTCCGCGTTCCCAAAATTAGGGTATTGTGCTTTGCTTTTAGTGCTATGGTTCCCTTTGCCCTTTTATTTGTGTGGCTATATATATGTAATCTATATTATAGTCTTTTCATTTTATCTTCAGTATATCAATAATTTGATGGATATATCAATAAATTGTATCAATTTCTCTCTTTGTTTTGATGATACCGAGATTTGTAGCCTTAAAACTGTGTTCCACTCTTGTAGATCTTCCTAAGAGGCTTATAGGTGATTGATTCTAAACAAATTTTAAAGCCTTTTGGGCTTCACTATGGTGTTCCCACTTTTTTTTTCCAAATAAAATAAATAAATAAATAAATAAATAAAATATAATATAATATAATATAATTCTTGTAGGCAGTCTTTCCCTTGTTTCTGATTTTTTTTAGGACAAATATTTACAAAAATGACTGTCTTTATAATTATAACAAATATTATGTTTATACTCTCCAAAACGTTGAGAATATGGACAATATTTCCAATGAATTTGGATATGGTCAAAGCACTTGTACACAACAAGAATCATTGACATTAGAAATCTATTTATAGTTTTGAAAAAAAAAAAAAATCCAAAAACCTAAAACAAAAATTTACCAAACATCCAACTATAATGGAAGCATATATGTCAACTTGTGGCTTCTCAACTCATCAGTTGATCATAAAAAAAAAAACCCTCCATAACTACCTAAATGACCAAGAAATCGATTCCAAAGGTCCCGGAGAGGAGGCTAGATCTCGCTAAGAGACAACCTCAACTCTATTCACTTACCAAAGATCTATGAACACCTACCATCCCAGGGACAAATTATTCAGTGGGACGGACTCACCACTACACATGGATTGGTAGAAATCTTGATATTCTAATGGGATTAACTTCTACATTCACCATGTTGTAGGAGGATCTAATGATGAAGCTAACTCATCAATTAGCGTCAAGGTTTTTGATAAGTTAAAATGGCAAATGGTGAGATTTTATGGTTGCCTCCATTTTACTATCTTTTATTTCTTATTTTTTGGAATTTGAGAGATGGATAAGTTATTGTGCATCAAATTCGCAGGTCAAATCCTACTGTACTTGGTACAAAGTCCACCACAACTAAAGGATACTATGTTGTTCCTTTAAGTAATGACCAGATTTTGATTATTAAAGGTAATTCATCTCCTGATGATTGCATCTAGTTTCTTGAGGTTGGTACCCTTGTTCACATATCCAATACTTTAACTAAGTGCAACATTTTTTTTCTGCTTTAACCTTTTGTGTTGATATGATGAAAACAAGGTCGAACAACTGTCACAAATTTCTTCTGAAACATGATCACTTAGTCTCATGGGTGTTAAAAATCTAGATTGCGTAGTTTGTGGGGATTTCTTCAAGAGTTCTTAAGT
Source organism: Iris pallida (assembly GCA_029216955.1). Classification (NCBI taxonomy): domain Eukaryota; kingdom Viridiplantae; phylum Streptophyta; class Magnoliopsida; order Asparagales; family Iridaceae; genus Iris; species Iris pallida. The sequence continues at coordinate 5,175,287 of JANAVB010007199.1, forward strand.
TAGTTACTAATACTGCCAGATCGTAGATCTATTGCACATTATAGAAAGGTGATCAAGTTTATCTTGATCTGCAAGAATGCTTAGTCGGTGTCGCTTAAAGATAGATTACTAATTATGTTGTGTAGCAAAACTATTCTTCCCTACTGAATGTATGAAAATATTTGACTAGCTATCAGTTACAGCTTTTCTGCATATCAACTGTCTCAACTTTGTATTGCTTGTTAGGAACTAATTATGAAAAATGAAAGCATGATTCATGCTAACTAGCTTTACTTTTGTTCCTGTGTTTTTGTTTAGCCTCTTTGGTAGTCGTTCCATCCAGCAGTTGAAGACTTCATCATCGCAGATACACACCAGAAGATCGGGTTACCAGCTCAGAGGCACTGAGTAAGGCGGCGACAGGCGGGTCCGGGCGCAGCGCCGGCGGCGGTCGAGCTCGCCGCAGGGCTCGTTAGTTTGACACCGTCCGGTCCACACTATTTTCGGGGATCGCGGCTATCAGTTTCTTGGGCGGATCGAGGCGAAAATCACGATCACGTCCTGTGGATGAAGACTGTTTCAGATGCGGTTGATGGAGTAAATCGTGGCGTTTGTTGGATCAGATCGTTGCGGTTATTGGAGAAAATCTCGGCGGTTGTGGGTCACAAGTTTTTGGTCTAATCTGTTCGCCCAAATCTATAAATAGATGTGTCTGGGTGAGAACAGAGTAAAAAAAGGGTGGAAGAAGCAAACGAGAGTCCTCTGCATCTTAAGACTCGGCAACCGGTGCTTCGAATTCCACAAATTGAGAGATTCATTGTAAGGTGAGAAGAGTGAACCTTTTTTGTTTGATGTACTCTTGGTTCTCCCTTTGAAGATAGTGAATTTATGGCGGCTGGTGGACGTAGCCCATCTCAGGTGAACCACGTTATATTCTGTGTTCATTATTATTGCTTTGTTTGCATAGTTCTCTAGTTGTCACAGCTCCCAAGATCGCATCGACGGAAAACGGCCTAGTTTCCGACGCCTATTTCGTGTCTAGGGCGCAACAGCAGTGTCATTGATACCGAGATCGAGAGCCTGAGTTGGTAGTCACCCATGTCAATCGAGAGAGACATGCTAACTTATGCCAAAGGGGTAAGTCTGTGCCAGACAGGGCCGCTGGTCCTGAGATTTAGAGACCCTGTACAAATACTAAATATAAAGTCCTATTTTACCTAAAATCAATGACGCAAGTTTAATTAATTTTCTTAAAGAAAAAATAACGCATGCATATAAGTAAATTTTGATAAGAGAATATCGATTAGCTTCCATGTATGATAAGAATTATATTGATCCAACGACTATAAAGTTTAAATATTAGAAACACACACCTCAAATTTGCATACACTTCAGGTGGTTTGGCATCGCTTCTGTGGCATTTTGGGACCAATATTTTTCTTAGTGCAAAATGACCGATGTTTGGGGATACACACATTTTATCCGGATACACACATCTTATGCTAGAAATATAATTTCATTGAATTTGATGTGTTATCATGTGTGTATGTTGTAACTTTATGCTAGAAATAGAATCCATCGAATTCAGCACTCTAACTACTTTGTGGAGTCGCCTACAAACTCTTCTAGCAAACCTCTTTTTGGCTAAATTGAGGTAAAATTATTCAATCAAAAAACTTAAAGAACTGTATATCCTTCTATCTTCCTCATGAACCAAAGATTATTTGTTATTCTCATATTAGGGTTTGTCAGTTTCATCTTTTGCATAATTTTCTTTTTGGAGAATTCCAATTGATTCCACTCCATTAGTAGGTATCTTGACTTCTGACACCTGAACCATCGGTATCTAACAAATAGGACAATGACTTTGCTTGGAGCTTTATATATTTACTATAGCCTATGTGAACAGCATTATATGAATTGTTATGAACTGGGCTTCTTTTAATTTGTTGATGTTTTGTTTCAAAGGGCCCGGGTGTTTGTCCTTGGGTTATGGAGCCATGGAGAAACTTGGACCTTTCAGAGTAAATAGCGATGGCAAAACACACAACAAAAATAACTGTGCACTGAACAATGGTAGGTATAAGTTGCTGTTTCTCATTTTGTATGGTGAATTATCATTTACTTATTAACTTTCTTACCTTTCGATTTCTTGAAATCACCTGCTGTAGGTGAATTGGCTGGAAACGTTTCCACAGTACAATACCCGGGACTCGTATATTTACAGGAGAGAGATATGCAGGCCACTACGCACATCACAAAATCAGCAATAACATAGTCATTTATCTTCAAGGCGTTTCGGTAAGTTATTTTATTTGTTCTCTCGAGGGAATTACAACAAAAAAGGTTAGTCAGTTTATGGGCGTTTTAACCTATTTAGATGTTTCTTGATATAACATTTTGCGCCACTTCATAGTACTTGTAAGCTCAATACGATTCAGCACTGCGCTAATGAATTTGGTCAATTACTCTGTTCTATGTTAGCTCGTATAACAATAGGTTTTGATAATTCCTCGTATTTACCTCCTGATCAGATGGAAAGACTTGGATCCTTTTTTTTCTTTCTTTCGAAGAAGGTAAATTTTATTGAAAAACAAAAGCTGACGTTATAGAACTATTATCCCAACCATGGCACAAAATGGGTCCATCTTGGATTTAGGATATCTATATCAGTTTGTATTTTTCTTTGAAAGACTTAGATCCTTGTTCGGATAACTATATGCACACCTATCTTGAATAGCCCTGATGTCCTACATGCAAATGTTACATGCTTTCCCTATGGTTGGGAAAGCTGCAGGTAGATTAGTAGTCCTAACCTTCTTTAATTTTATTAATTATTTGAAATTTTCCTTTCCTCGCACTTAATTCCTATGATTATTTTTCATATCTATGATTTGGCTTGAACTATGTACATCAATCTACTTCCATGGATCGATAAGCCTGATATTAAGCAGCTAATTCCGAGTGGCTTAGTTTTTTGGTTGTACAGGTAAGTATCTATCTTACAAATAAAGACATTAAAATAAATTTGAGTTGTGCAACCTTGAGGAAACAGTATGACAGTACTTCATCAAGACTCTCACTACCAGGATCATCTTGTCTAGGTATTGTCTGGGTAGACAGTTCCTCCAGATCCGGTTTTCAATCAACAACTATCTGAAATATCCCGATTCATCCCCCTTATGCAATAACACGTCAAAGGGGGGGATTCGAACCACGGACATGATTTCGAACTCGAATTGATTACCTTTCCTAATTCCAGAGAATGATTAATATTTGAGAGGTATATTACCGCTCAAGGTTTTCGAACTCGAATTGATTGAATTTTAAGACGCCAATCAAACACACGATCTTTTGGATTGCATTTCTAAACTCAAGTCAAGGAATCGTGTCAATCATTGCATTCAAATACATGACAGCCAAACCAACCTTATATATATATTTGTATATGCTCTTTTGGAGAACAATCACACACAACCTTTTAAAGCATATCATAATTAAAATTTATCAACCATATGTATTGGGACCATGCATCGAGTCATCCCCTGTTGTCGTTTATGGTGTGTTTGTTAGGTTCCATTAGCATCTCGGTAATATGATAGAAGACCGAAACCAGAAATTTTCGAGCTCGGATGGACTAGAATGGACTAGGTGTTGACTGACTTATATATAAAAAAAACATTAAAAAAATTATGGTGTTCCTGTGTGGTTCCGTCCATGGATAGAAGGGACCTCGACACTGACATGAGAGCTAGGAGCCGTGCTCGTGGGCCAGCTTGCTTTATCATGATCCATATGTGCCAGGAAAAGGATATGAACAACAGTAAGGTTTAGACAGGTAGGAGAAGTATTTCCCAAAATAGATTATAACCTAAAGTTGAGGTGCATGTTAGAGCAACGGGAGAAGTACACTTAATTTCTTGTAGAGGAATTAATATGTGAGGGCGGTAGGAGTGCAGGTGTGGTACAATGCAAGTGCAGGCTTTCGGACTTGGAATGTGATCTTCGGGCCGAATTTGTAGGCCTTCGGACCAGAAGTCTAACACAATTATCTTTTTCAATATATATATATATATATATATATATATATATATATATATATATATATATATAAGCAAAAAAGGTACTTTATTGAAATGCAGTAAAGTTTAAGCCAAACATCTCAGGCCATACAATATACAAGAAGAAAGCAGACCCTTCCCTCGACAACTATCCTTTCCTTCTCTTAATTTCCTTCTTCTACAATAAAAAATGTCATTTTATTCTATCGATACTTGACAAATATGGACCTTTCATTTTTAATCCAATGGTTCTTATTTAGAAGTGCTTTCTTGTAATATGATTAGAGTATGGAACATAATTTAATGCAATGTTCTCCTTTTGACCGGTTGGTAAACTTGTTATTGTAGGTCATTGTGTACTTTTGATCGGTTGGAACATCATTTAATGCAATGAAAATATTGAATGTTCAATGACAACCAAACTACGGTAATCTAGGAAGGGTTTTTTAAATAAGTTACCAGGTTAATATGACCTGCTATACCAAGTTAACTTAATTCCAAGTCAATGAGACAACTTTCACACTTTTCAATGCACTTGTTTTGTCATGTATCGATACATTCATGTATTGAAGAATTCCCATATATATATATATATATATATATATATATATATATATATATATATATATATATATATATATATATATATATATATATATTTGAAGAAAGGGTAATCTTTATATATTGAGAAAAATTACAAGTTACACAATAGACTGAGGACCATGCCTCCTGGCCTCATTAATCGAATCCCAAGAATCTAATATCACTGTTTATGTTATTTATAATACCCGAAGCAGTTGTTATTCTCCCTTCGTATATCCTCCTATTTCTCTCGCGCCATACGTGCCATACCGCGGATAGAAGCTTAATTCTCCCTTTCTCATACGCTTCTATGCCGTTAGCTTTTAGTGCCCGCACCTCATCGAACACTTCCAGGAGCCCAACTCTGCGACTATTGCTCACACCAAATTGTGTCTTGAAGTACTGCCAAATGAAACCTGATGTTTGGCATCTAAAAAATAGATGGTCTCTCGTCTCGATCTCCTCCTCACATAGGACGCAAGTGTCTCTAGGAAGTTGGACACCAAACCTGATCAACCGCTCTTTGGTGAGGAGCCTGTCCCGAACTGCCTTGTATAAGCAGAGTTGCATTTTGATGGCCGCTCCCTTAGCCCATACAACATCCGCCCATTCCGCCTTCGCCAGATGGGGGCGTTCCTGGTCGAACACCCTACTGAAGCTGTACTCCCCGTCCGAAGTGTCCTTCCATATCCAATGATCTGCTCCGGCCTCCTTGTCAAGACTGATCTTGGCTATCTCCTCTTTGTACCAGTTGCCGACCTGCCTAGCTTCCATCCTCCACGCGCCGTTTTGAATGATGGCATTTAAAGTCTCAGTGCTGCCGATAAGCTCGAACATTGGCCATCCCAATTTATCTACTAAACTCTCATGCATCAGCCATGGATCCAGCCACAAACTGGCATTTCTTCCATCGTGTATGACTCTCAGTGTATATTTCTTCAGTTTGCCCCGGAGTCGTAGTATATTCTTGAACGTCACTGAGAAGTTATTATCAATACCTTGTACCCAAAAATTATTGGATCAAAGATATCTATTCCTCGTCCATTGCGCCCATATGGATTTTCCTTCTATGAACCAGAATAGGGGAGTGGTCACTTGTGCCGCTTTGTAGACCTTCTGCTCGAGTGGTCGGGAATATCGACAACCATCTATGATTGCACAATGATCTGTCTAATTGGCAAACTACCCGAGCCGTTGATGAATTGTTGTTCCATGACCAGATATGCCCCGTACGATTGACGCAGTGCAAACCCGAGTTGAGTATACAGGATTGGAAGTCATCGAGGATGGCCGCTGGAACCTGTCTGCCGCCTAACTTTTTATTATCATACATGATTGCATTAAAATCCCCACTCAGAATGAATGGTAGATTATCATCGACTTCGGTAGCAAGCCTGGTTATATCCTTCCATAACTCGAAACGGTGTCTACGGTCATTATGCCCATAAACTGCTCCAACAACAATTCTGAGACCGCCTTTATTAGTGAAATTAATTATGATGAGTTGCTCAGCTAAGAATCTAACCTGTCCTGTCCATTCCGAAGTGTTTCACATCACCCATATACGCGCTATGTTGCAGCTGGCTAGATTATGCACAGAGGACCACCGATATGGCGTTCTTCTTGTGATTAGTGCCTCCGACTTGATCTTGCTCTCGAGAATAGAGACAATCGAACACCTATGCTTCTTCACCAAATTTTGTACTTCTCTCCACCTTCCTATGGAATTTGTCCCTCGGACATTCCATGTTAGTATCGTCATCTAGTGATTGGGGGGTAGATTGTCCTATATATATATATATAAATGCATGAATGTTCCATGCTAAATAATGGTATATGATGATAAAGTTCAAAGCATATATTTACAGACATTCCAGCTATGTGACTTACCAGCTAGATAGCAAACCTAATAAATCTTATATATACCCTACCAATACACCACCCAAACTTCAGGAAAAAGGAAGATGACAATGAGGGCTTCTTCCTTATCTTTGCTTACAGTATGCTACTTCTTCTTTCTCCTGCCGAACTGCATCGAGGCCAAGCAGGCTGATCGACTAAGAAAGTTACTGAAGTCGAGTACGTCACCGCCTTCCGATCGGTACTATTCACGACTTCAGTCGGTTCCCAGGAACCCCTCTCTTCTCCCGAATGTCTATGTTAGTCCTCAGGAAGGGATGATGGAGGCGGATAAGATCGACAAGTTGCCCGGGCAGCCTACTGTCGATTTTGATCAGTACTCTGGGTACGTGACCGTAGACCCGAAGAACGGAAGGGCACTCTTCTACTACTTTGTCGAGGCGACTACCAACTCTTCTAGCAAACCTCTTGTTCTGTGGCTAAACGGAGGTAAATTTCTTCAATCTTAACCTTTTTTTTTCAGGATATTGTAAGTATCTTCATTTTTGGATTTAATTATTAGTGTAACGCTGTTGATGAAAGAGAAGGCAGTTATTATACCCAGGGCCGGCCCAGAGGATTGGGTTGTCTATGTCGGAACTTATTTTGGTTGTCCATTGATCTTTATTGTGGGCTGGTACAGGAGAGGGGCTGTCACATGCGATCATAATTTCTTGCAGGTCAAGCTGGAACTGAGAGGTTACCCTAAACAGAGTGGAGGTTATCCAAGTCCGAAGACTTACCCCTAGAATAAAAGAGAGATTAATTTCTGACACTCAATCACACATATCTAGCAATTAATATGAAGCCTACTTTACGTGGAAGTTAAATATTGTTAAATTCACAATCATTCTACATAATATTCCCATGACATGGCAAAAGGAATAAGAGAGACTGGACAGTAGGTTACAAGGAATATTATCAGGTGGAACGAGTAATTAATAAAACAGTTCACACTTCGATTTGTTGTTAATTGGGTTTATTTTTAATTTGTTAATGTTGTGATTAATCAAAGGACCCGGATGCTCGTCCATTGGTTATGGAGCCATGGAGGAACTTGGACCTTTCAGAGTAAATAGCGACGGCAAGACACTTAACAAGAATAACTATGCTTGGAACAATGGTGAGTTGGTCCCACTTGTCCTTATATATATATATATATATATATATATATATATATATATATATATATAGAGAGAGAGAGAGAGAGAGAGAGAGAGAGAGAGAGATATCCCTCACTTTTTACATTCTCATGTTAAAAATCGTTGGATCTTGTTTAATTCATCTAATCTTAACCGTTGATTTGAACTCAAATCGACAGTTAAGATTTGATGACTTAAACAAGATACAACGTTTGTTAACATGGGGATGCTTGGGTGCTTTATAATCACAGTATAATTAAGTTTTGTTTCTAACCTTTTCTGTAACGAGCAGTGGCGAACGTACTTTTCTTGGAATCACCTGCTGGAGTTGGCTTCTCGTATTCAAACACAACTTCAGATTACGAGAAGAGTGGAGATTCGAGAACCTCCGAGGATTCCTACACTTTCCTGATAAATTGGCTGGAAAGATTTCCACAGTACAAGAGCCGGGACTTCTACATCACAGGAGAGAGCTATGCAGGCCACTACGCACCCCAGCTCGCCCTGTCCATCCTCGAGAACAACAAAATCAGCAAAAACACAGTCATCAATCTCCGAGGCGTCGCGGTACGCAAGTTGTGGGATGTTGTTGCAAACAAGAATTAAAGAACCAGATGATCGTTTCCTAATTAACCTATCTATATGTTTCCTGCACACCATGTTCAGATCGGGAATGCTTATGTTGATAGACTATCCCAGCGGATCGGAGTACCTGCATATTTCTGGAGCCACGCCCTCGTCTCTGACGAGACATATGCCGCGATTCGATCCAACTGCAACTTCTCCAGTAATTACACGAAGGAATGTATCAATGCTTTGGACAATGCTGGTGATGAAATTGGACACATCGACTACTACAACATTTATGCTCCACTTTGCCATAGTTCTACTCCATCGGTAACTAAAATTTCATCAATTACTCCATTAGGGTATGCTTGGCAATTGTAAGGGTAGCGGTTACGAGGGGTTTTTAGAGTACCGGTTATGAGTGGTTCTGTTTTTGGTAGTTTTTAAGTAGAGCTTTTAAACCAGTCCAATTCATGCTTGGTAATTCACTAACGAACGGTTTTGAAATTTTTTACATGAATAAAATTAAGAGTTATTTGTATTTACCCCCCAATTGTTAATCATATCTCTACTTCCCCCCCAAATTTATTTTAATTAGTATTACCCCCCAATCTTCGGATAAAGTGCAAAGAAATCCTCCTTAGATTTGAGTTTTTGCATTTGAAGACCCCTTGTTTAAAAAAAAAATTCACATTTTTTTTTCTTCAGTTTGTACCCATGTCGTTAACAGCCCGTTAAAATACGTCTAAAAATACGATTTTACCCTCCCCCCCTCTCTCTCCGGTGGTGGGGGCTTGTCAAGCGGGGCCGACCAGAGGAGAGGGGAGGGGAGGGTAGCAGGCCAGCGGAGGGTGGAGGGGGCGGGTCGAGCTAGTGGTGAGCATTCGGTTAATTCGGTTTAAATCGAACCGAAAACTGAATTGAACCAAAAATCGAACAAGCAAAATCGAAACCGAACCGAATTGGCCCATAACTGTATCAAACTGAACCGAATTAAATCGGTTCGATTTTCGGTTTATTCAATTTTTTTGTTTATTTGCACTTTTTTGTTATTATCTATAGTACTTAAATATACCTAAATTTATTTAGAGGGGGCGGGTCGAGCTAGGGGTGAGCATTCGGTTAATTCGGTTTAAATCGAACCGAAAACTGAATTGAACCAAAAATCGAAAAAGCAAAATCGAAACCGAACCGAATTGACCCATAACTGTATCAAACTGAACCGAATTAAATCGGTTCAATTTTCGGTTTATTCAATTTTTTGTTTATTTGTACTTTTTTGTTAATATATAGTACTTAAATATACCTAAATTTATTTAGTATATATATATATATATATATATATATATATATATATAAAAGTTTCGGTGGCCGTAGCCCGTTGGGAATGGTGGAGCACCCCAACGCAGTGGCGCGGGTTCGAGCCCCCTTGGAGGCATGCCTCCAAGCACCATTAAGAAGTGGACACCCTCAATATATATATATATTTTTTGAGGGTGTCCACTTCTTAATGGTATTTTGAGGGTGTCCACTTCTTAATGGTGCTTGGAGGCATGCCTCCAAGGGGGCTCGAACCCGCGCCACAGCGTTGGGGTGCTCCACCGTTCCCAACGGACTACGGCCACTAGAACTTATATATATATATATATATATATATATATATATATATATATATATATATATATATATATATATATATATATATATATATATATATATATTTTTTTTATATATATATATATATATATATATATATATGCAAATGACCTCTAGCCTAGTGGTTAAGAGAGATGCATTCGGCCCAAGTGGTCGGGAGTTCGAGCCCCAGTTCGCCATAAGTACCCATTGCTTCAATATATATATATATTTTATATATATATATATATATATATATATATATATATATATATATATTTAGGTATATTTAAGTACTATATATATTAACAAAAAAGTGCAAATAAACAAAATAATTGAATAAACCGAAAATCGAACCGATTTAATTCGGTTCAGTTTGATACAGTTATGGGCCAATTCGGTTCGGTTTCAGTTTTGCTTTTTCGATTTTTAGTTCAATTCAGTTTTCGGTTCGATTTAAACCAAATTAACCGAATGCTCACCCCTAGCTCGACCCGCCCCCTCCTCCCTCCACTGGCCGGCTACCCTCCCCTCTCCTCTGGTCGGCCCCGCTTGACAAGCCGCCACCACCGGAGAGAGAGGGGGGAAGGTAAAATCGTATTTTTAGACGTATTTTAACGGCTGTTAACGACATGGGTACAAACTGACCAAAAATAAAAATGTGAATTTTTTTTTTAAAACAAGGGGTCTTCAAATGCAAAAACTCAAATCTAAGGAGGGTTTCTTTGCACTTTATCCGAAGATTGGGGGGTAATACTAATTAAAATAAATTTGGGGGAGAAGTAGAGATATGATTAACAATTGGGGGGGGTAAATACAAATAACTCTATATATTAACAAAAATGTGCAAATAAACCAAAAAATGAATAAACCGAATAACCCGGAAATCGAACCGATTTAATTCGGTTCGGTTTGATTCGGTTATGGGCCAATTCTGTTCGGTTTCAGTTTTGCTTATTCGATTTTTGGTTCAATTCGATTTTCGGTTCGGTTTGAACCGAATTAACCGAATGCTCACCCCTAGCTCGACCCGCCCCCCTCCTCTCTCCGCTGGCCGGTCACCCTCCCCTCTCCTCTGGTCGGCCCCGCTTGACAAGCCCCCACCACCGGAGAGAGAGGGGGGAGGGGTAAAATCTTATTTTTAGACGTATTTTAACAGCTTTTAACTGCAGGGGTGCAAACTGAACAAAAATTAAAATGTGAGATTTTTTTTATAAACAAAAGGTCTTCAAATGCAAAAACAAAAATCTAATGAGGGTTTGTTTGCACTTTACCATAGGATTGGGGGGTTACACTAATTAAAATAAAATTGGGGGGAAATTAGAAATATGATTAGCAATTGGGGGGGTAAATACAAATAACTCTAAAATTAAATAGGGAAGGGTATTAGTAGTTAGAATTATATATTTTTGGTGATGATATAAATTGAATAAAATAATAAAACCGCTCAAAACCCACCAATTTGGGATGTTTATAAAGCCACCCAAAATTGCATAACATCGTTTTTGGAGGGTTTTTGAGCCGATCAAAACTAGTGGCTCAAAAAAATAAACAAGCAGGGGTTTTCATAAACGGTCGGTTCAAAAACACCCCATAACCGGTGAAAACATCGTTACCAAGCAGACCCTATATGTTTTAACTTAATTTACATAACAATAAGATCTTGACAGTTTTTCGTATTTACCGCGTGATCAGACTGAAGGTTTCGATCCTTGTTCGGATAACTACATATACACGTATCTGAATAGTCCCGATGTTCAGAAGGCATTCCATGCAAATGTTACATCATTGCCCTATGATTGGGAAAGCTGCAGGTAGATCAGTCTAAAAGTGCTGGTTAACTGATTGTATATGGTAAATATTCCAATGTTCGGATTTCTTATGTGTTGTTTCGGGTTGAACCGTGTCCAGCTCCTTAGTGTATCCATGGCACGACAGGCCTGATTCGGTGCTGCCTACTATTAAGCAGCTAATCACGAGTGGCCTACGTTTTTGGTTGTACAGGTAAGCTTGTTATAGTAATACTTTAAAATGTATATTAGTTGCTACTTTTTTTTACCAGCACATGCGGGCTCAGTAAAATCGTGTCTCCCCGCACACGATTAGTTGCTACCTTGAGTAAAGCAATATGCTCATACAGAGAACTCCAACTAATTTTGCAGTGGCGATGTTGATGCGGTGGTTCCAATAACTTCTACAAGATACTCCATCAAGATGCTCGCGTTGCCTGTTAAGAGCTCGTGGCGTCCATGGTACATCAACAGTGAGGTACAATATCTATTCTACTATATAATGGCAAAAGTTGGCTTCACCGGGAATTTTTTTTTTTCCTCCAAAAATAACCTTGCATATCTATTGCATACAAAAATAATCTATTTTACTAGGGGTAGCTAGGTACTTACAAGATATGTCCTTTGATATTTCAAATACATTAGTTTATTCTTTTAGTGCTTTTTGCTCTTTCCAAGTACATACAAAGTTAATTAAAAGATAACATTGAGTGTCTTTTGCCCTTTTCAAGTACATACAAAGTTAATTAAAAAATAATTAAAATACCTGCAACGCACGTGCATATACTAGTTCATCTTAATGCGAATTATTTTTTTTAAAAAATAATTACATGTGAGCAGGTGGGTGGCTATGAAATTACATGTGAGCATATATACTAGTTCATCTTAATACTATCTTATTGATCTGATTGAACATTCATGAGATATTTAGAATGGTCCTAATTGTAATGAAATTACATGTGAGCAGGTGGGTGGCTATGTCGAAGAGTACGATGGACTGACATTAGCGACCGTCAGGGGAGCTGGACACGAGGTTCCTAGCTACCAGCCTGAAAGAGCATTGGTGATGATCTCTTCCTTCCTCGAAGGAAAACTTCCTCCTCCTTCGTTAAGTGGACACAAGTGAACTTCTGCAATGTAACAGTCTGTCCCTTATGTACCTTATGCTGTAATGTTCATTGGGAAGTTAGTTTGAAGTTTCATGGTATTGGTCCTTCAACAACCTTTCATAGAGATTAATTATGTTCTTAAGAGAGAGAAAATAAAACTTGCATTGGTCTCCAATTTGTGTCAAGTCCATAGTTTAAAGTATCGGCCGATACCGATACGGTTTGACATATCCCGATCCGATACCAACCGATACCCGATACTGACCGACACCGACATTGGGGGTCTCTTTTTCGATCAATTTGACAAAGAAAATTGAAAGAAAAAAGACAAATCAACAAGGGTTTGAAGCATAATAAGGTTGTAAAAGCATATAAAAGAAGAAAATTGATATGTTGCTTGTAAATTAAACAAGGGTGACTACTATTTCATTTAATTTCAAAGCTACTAAGAAATAACACTGAAAATAATTAAAATTATGCCTAAATGTATAAGATATATATTTTAAATGTTAATAATAATTTGTTTTTCGATACCAAAAAATTCGATACTCCGATCCAAAACCGCCGATACTACCGATCTCTCCGAAACTGATACTCATAGGAATGGTTCGATACCGATAATGCGAACCTTGGTTACTACCTTTCATATTGATGAATTATGTTCTTAAGAGAAAAAAAAAAAAAATTGTATCGGCCTCCAATTTGTGTCAACGTCTCTACAAAGCAACGTACTTAGGTTTGGTTTGGAATTGATGTTGCTTTTCAAAAGGCTTCAACAAAAAACAGCTTTTGACAACAGCCTCCCAATTGCTTTTAAACGTTATACCAAAATTGAACTTTTTTCAAAAGTTTTATGAGAAAAGTAAGCAGTAACAGCAAAATGTATAAAATATATTTTCTAAAATTTTAATAATTTAATAATCATTTGCATCCCGATATCTAAAAATTCGATATTGCCTATACTACCTGTACCTCCGATTCTGATACTCATAGGAAGGGTTCGATACTGATTCCGATACCAATACTGCAAGACTTGCCAAACATACGATTTCTGAGTTTTAATTACATCGTACTCAATTCAATAAATACTATCTATTCATTTTCATATAACGAAATATTTACTCATGGGTGGGGGGCAATCTCTTTTATTCCGGTTCATGGTTTCTCTTGGCTATATGGTTCATCTGGAACTTCAAGAAATAATGAATAGTTTCAATTTATGCACCAATGCCACCAAACAATTTCATTTTCATTTCCCTTTCATTATACTTAGTTTCAATTCCATCCATACATGGTACAAAGTTTTTTGAAGTGATAGACAAATATATCCATACATTGTCCAAAATTCTGAACAAGTAGACTAAATACGTATTACCAACGTGCCGTGCTAAATAATTAAATAATGAATGATGATTAAAGTTCAAAATCACACACTATAGTTATGGCAGCTACGTGACTCATCAGCTATCTAACATACATGATCCTATATAAAGCCTTACCAATACACCACCCAAAGTATCAAGGAAAAAAGAAGAAGATGACAATGAGGGCTTCTTTCTTATCTTTACTTCTACTCTGCTACTTCATCTTTCTTCTGTCCAGCCCCATTGGGGCCAAGCAGGCTGACCGGCTACGAAAACTGGTGAAGTCGCGGCGTCGCTCGCCAGCATCCGGCCAATCACGAGTTCAGTCGGTTCTGAGGAAGGATTTCTCGAACGTCTATGTTAGTCCTCAAGAAGGGATGATGGAGGCAGATAAGATCGACAACTTGCCCGGGCAGCCTAGTGTGGATTTTGACCAGTACGCCGGGTACGTGACCGTTGACCCGGAGAACGGTAGGGCGCTCTTCTACTACTTCGTCGAGGCGCCTGCCGACTCTTCTAGCAAACCTCTTGTAAGGTAAATTGGTTATTCAACCTAAACCTTATGTTTTTGTTAAGGTTAAATTATCCTAATAGGATCCCAACAATAGCGTTCAGTCGTTTCTGGCACCTTAACTTTATACTGTACGATTTTGGCATCCCAAATTTATAAATTGCTCTTTAGTTTGAAGTATCTTTCGTCAGCTTTTAAGTACAATATCGAAACCACTTCAAAATCATATTTTGTAGTACAAAAGTACAATTTAAATATTTGTATTGCCAGATATTCTTGTAAGGTGGTCCCGATGTGCTTAAAATTTGACAAAAGATATTTCAAAAGAGCGATTTGTAAACTTAGGGTGCCAAAATCGAGCAGTAAAAAATTAGGGTATCAAAAACGTCCGAGCACAATAGTTGGAAGTCCCATTATCAACATCAATTTTATCATTCTATATATCCGGGATTTTTTATAATCCACCAACACCTGTGAACGCCAATATATGTTCTACTTATTATCCAATTATGTAGGCACATCTCAAACCCTAAGTAACATGGACACATGTTGAATATGATTGTTTTTTACGGAGAAATTAATTATCAATTATTCATGCGCCATTATTAGATATCTGGACTCCTGTCATCTTTATCAAGCATATCTACCAAATATGATGATTTCTTTACTTGGAAGTTAATTCGCACCCTATGTTGCAACATCACAATCATAATAAAACATGTTCCCATGAGGTGGGAAAAGACATACTTGCCACTGAAAGAGTAGGTTATAAGGAATGTCAGGTGGAATAGAGTTATTACGTATGTCCATGTCAGGTCTCGTTGGTGCTTGACAAGTATCACACATGACATCGGTACTAAAAGTACACTAGACATGCAAAAGTCAATGTGTCTGATTCTGTGTCCGTGTCAGTGTAAAATAGGTTATTGCTAAAATTATATGTTTACTGTATATATATTTGAATTATTATTGGACATTTTTAATCTGTTCGTGTTGTGATTTGAAAGGACCCGGATGCTCATCGTTGGGTTATGGAGCCATGGAGGAACTTGGACCCTTCGGAGTAAACAGCGACGGCAAAACACTTAGCATAAATAATTATGCATGGAACAATGGTAGGTATATACTTAGTTGCACTTGTACATATTCTTTGAAGAATTATGATAATAATAATAATAAGTTTCTATATATCAGTAGCAAATATGCTTTTTCTGGAGTCACCTGCTGGAGTTGGCTTCTCGTACTCCAATACAACATCGGATTATGATAAGAGCGGAGATAAGAGAACTGCCGAAGACTCCTATATTTTTCTGATAAATTGGCTGAAAAGATTTCCACAGTACAAGAGCAAGAGCCGTGACTTCTATATTACTGGAGAGAGCTACGCAGGCCATTATGCACCTGAGCTTGCCTACACCGTCCTCGAGAACAACAAAATCAGCAACAATACTGTCATTAATCTTCGAGGTGTTGCGGTAAGTTTACCTTTTTTCGATTCTTCGGAAAGGATACAACAAAGATTTTTAACATATTTAGATGAGACGTTTGTCCCAGTAGCGAAAATGAGCATGGTAAGAACTCCGGTCTCCATTGCAGCAAACTATGGGTGGAAGCTATACCAATTAGATGTGAAGAATGCCTTTCTCCACGGGGACCTACAAGAAGAAGTGTACATGGAGCTCCCGCCAGTATGTTACGCGACAGAATCAGACGGAGGGACGTCGCGTGGAAAAGTGTGTAAACTAAAGAAGTCGCTATACGGGCTCAAGCAATCTCCTCGAGCCTGGTTCGACAGATTCAGAAAGGTTGTTACTGGCATGGGATACCATCAAACAAATGCAGATCATACAGTATTTCTTCAGCATGCAAGAGGCCACATTACTATATTTGCTGTATATGTGGATGATATAGTAATCACAGGTAATGATGAAGCCGAGATCGCTAAACTGAAATCAAAACTCGCGAAGGAGTTTGAGGTGAAGGATTTAGGAGCAATGAGATACTTTTGGGTATCGAGGTGTGTGACGGCGAACAAGAAATTGTTCTCTCACAAAGAAAATACGTACTAGATCTGTAAAGGAGACATGGATGCTGGAATGCAAAGCAGCAGTCACTCCAATTGACCAGAAGTGCAAGTTGGGAGCAGAAGCAGGAGAGCCAGTTGATCGTGAAATGTATCAAAAACTTGTAGGGAGATTGATTTATCTGGGGCACACTTGCCCTGATATCTCATTTGCGGTGAGTGTAGTGAGTCGCTACATGCATGATCCATGAACGGGTCATATGGAAGCAGTATTTCAAATCTTGAGATATCTGAAAGGGACGCCGAAAAAAGGCTATCGTTCAAGAAGAATGGACGTATAGAAGTTGAGGGATACTGCGATGCAGACTGGACGAGTTGCATAGACGACAGAAGGTCTACCATGGAATACTGTGTCTTTGTAGGAGGAAACCTGGTCTCATGGAGAAGCAAGAAACAGTCAGTGGTAGCACGGTCGTCAGCTGAAGCAGAATACAGAGCAATGGTTCTGGGAGTGTCAAAGTTACTGTGGGTGAAAGTACTGCTGACAGAGTTGAAGCTGGATAAGGGAGCACCGTTACATCTTCTAAGCGATAGTCAAGCTGCAATAAGTATAGCCAACAATCCAGTTCAGCACGACAGAACGAGGCACATCGAGATTGATCGATTCTTCATTAAGGAGAAGCTGGAACAATGGATACTGAAGATTGATCATGTTCACTCAGAAGAACAAGTTGCAGACTGTCTGACTAAAGGTCTTAGTTCATTAAGTCTGTCAAAACTATGTAACAAGATGGGGATGATTAATATCTATCGCCCATCTTGAGGAGGAGTGTTGAGAACCAATAAGGGACTTTAGTCCCACATTGGAATATGTAGTATGAAGAGGAGTTGGAACCTCTATAAGTAGCAAGTAGTAGCCCATCAATAAAATCATCCATTATTCATTTTCTACATTTATCTATCCATTAATTACTTCCAGGTTTTTGGTGGCTTAATTATTGACACAAGTAAAATGCAAATGATATAGAAGTTTAGATATTACTAATTGCTCCCCCATGATAGTAAGTTAATTATGATGATGTAGAGAAGATATGGGTCTCTAACTCTAACTTAATGAAGGCAGGATGCTATAGCAAATAGCAAAACAGAGGGCATCTTACATTGATACATAACCAGATTGGGTGGACTCTACACTAGGCCAACCTCAGGGAGGTCAAGCAGTGCCATTGATACCGAGATCGAGAGCCTGAGTTGGTAGTCACCCATGTCGATCGAGAGAGACATGCCAAAGGGGTAAGTCTGTGCCAGACAAGGCCGCCGGTCCTGAGATTTAGAGACCCTGTACAAATACTAAATATAAAGTCCTATTTTACCTAAAATCAATGATGCAAGTTTAATTTAATTTTCTTAAAGAAAAATAACGCATGCATATAAGTAAATTTTGATAAGAGAATATCGATTAGCTTCCATGTATGATAAGAATTATATTGATCCAACGACTATAAAGTTTAAATATTAGAAACACACCCCTCAAATTTGCATACACTTCAGGTGGTTTGGAATCGCTTCCGTGGCATTTTGGGACCAATACTTTTTCTA
Organism: Iris pallida; assembly: GCA_029216955.1. Classification (NCBI taxonomy): domain Eukaryota; kingdom Viridiplantae; phylum Streptophyta; class Magnoliopsida; order Asparagales; family Iridaceae; genus Iris; species Iris pallida. The sequence goes on from JANAVB010007199.1 coordinate 5,193,548, forward strand.
GTGCAAAATAACCGAGGTTTGGGGATACACACATTTTATGCGGATACACACATCTTATGCTAGAAATATAATTTCATTGAATTTGATGTGTTATCATGTGTGTATGCTGTAACTTTATGCTAGAAATAGAATCCATCGAATTCAGCACTCTAACTACTTTGTCAAGTCGCCTTCCAACTCTTCTAGCAAACATCTTTTTGGCTAAATTGAGGTAAAATTATTCAATCAAAAAACTTAAAGAACTGTATATCCTTCTATCTTCCTCATGAACCAAAGATTATTTGTTATTCTCATATTAGGGTTTGTCAGTTTCATCTTTTGCATAATTTTCTTTTTGGAGAATTCCAATTGATTCCACTCCATTAGTAGGTATCTTGACTTGTGACACCTGAACCATCGGTATCTAACAAATAGGACAATGACTTTGCTTGGAGCTTTATATTACTATAGCCTATGTGAACATCATTATATGAATTGTTATGAACTGAGCTTCTTTTAATTTGTTGATGTTTTGTTTCAAAGGGCCATGGAGAAACTTGGACTTGTAAATTTTATTGAAAAACAAAAGCTGACGTTATAGAACTATTATCCCAACCAAGGCACAAAATGGGTCCATCTTGGATCTAGGATATCTATATCAGTTTGTATTTTTCTTTGAAAGACTTAGATCCTTGTTCGGATAACTATATGCACACCTATCTTGAATAGCCCTGATGTTCTACATGCAAATGTTACATGCTTGCCCTATGGTCGGGAAAGCTGCAGGTAGATTAGTAGTCCTAACCTTCTTTAATTTTATTAATTATTTGAAATTTTCCTTTCCTCGCACTTAATTCCTATGATTATTTTTCATATCTATGATTTGGCTTGAACTATGTACATCAATCTACTTCCATGGATCGATAAGCCTGATATTAAGCAGCTAATTCCGAGTGGCTTAGTTTTTTTGGTTGTACAGGTAAGTATCTATCTTACAAATAAAGACATTAAAATAAATTTGAGTTGTGCAACCTTGAGGAAACAGTATGACAGTACTTCATCAAGACTCTCACTACCACGATCATCTTGTCTAGGTATTGTCTGGGTAGACAGTTCCTCCAGATCCGGTTTTCAATCAACAACTATCTGAAATATCCCGATTCATCCCCTTATGCAATAACACGTCAAGGGGGGGATTCGAACCACCGACATGATTTCGAACTCGAATTGATTACCTTTCCTAATTCCAGAGAATGATTAATATTTGAGAGGTATATTACCGCTCAAGGTTTTCGAACTCGAATTGATTGAATTTTAAGACGCCAATCAAACACACGATCTTTTGGATTGCATTTCTAAACTCAAGTCAAGGAATCGTGTCAATCATTGCATTCAAATACATGACAGCCAAACCAACCTTATATATATATTTGTACATGCTCTTTTGGAGAACAATCACACACAACCTTTTAAAGCATAGCATAATTAAAATTTATCAACCATATGTATTGGGACCATGCATCGAGTCATCCCCTGTTGTCGTTTATGGTGTGTTTGTTAGGTTCCATTAGCATCTCGGTAATCTGATAGAAGACCGAAACCAGAAATTTTCGAGCTCGGATGGACTAGAATGGACTAGGTGTTGACTGACTTGTATATAAAAAAACATTAAAAAAAAATTATGGTGTTCCTGTGTGGTTCCGTCCATGGATAGAAGGGACCTCGACACTGACATGAGAGCTAGGAGCCGTGCTCGTGGGCCAGCTTGCTTTATCATGATCCATATGTGCCAGGAAAAGGATATGAACAACAGTAAGGTTTAGACAGGTAGGAGAAGTATTTCCCAAAATAGATTATAACCTAAAGTTGAGGTGCATGTTAGAGCAACGGGAGAAGTACACTTAATTTCTTGTAGAGGAATTAATATGTGAGGGCGGTAGGAGTGTAGGTGTGCTACAATGCAAGTGAAGGCTTTCGGACTTGGAATGTGATCTTCGGGCCGAATTTGTAGACCTTCGGACCAGAAGTCTAACACAATTACCTTTTTCAATATATATATATATATATATATATATATATATATATATATATATATATATATATATATATATATATATAAGCAAAAAAGGTACTTTATTGAAATGCAGTAAAGTTTAAGCCAAACATCTCAGGCCATACAATATACAAGAAGAAAGCAGACCCTTCCCTCGACAACTATCCTTTCCTTCTCCCAATTTCCTTCTTCTACAATAAAAAATGTCATTTTATTCTATCGATACTTGACAAATATGGACCTTTCATTTTTAATCCAATGGTTCTTATTTAGAAGGGCTTTCTTGTAATATGATTAGAGTATGGAACATTATTTAATGCAATGTTCTCCTTTTGACCCGTTGGTAAACTTGTTATTGTAGGTCATTGTGTACTTTTGATCGGTTGGAACATCATTTAATGCAATGAAAATATTGAATGTTCAATGACAACCAAACTACGGTAATCTAGGAAGGGTTTTTTAAATAAGTTACCAGGTTAATATGACCTGCTATACCAAGTTAACTTAATTCCAAGTCAATGAGACAACTTTCACACTTTTCAATGCACTTGTTTTGTCATGTATCGATACATTCATGTATTGAAGAATTCCCATATATATATATATATATATATATATATATATATATTTTTTTTTTTTTTGGAAAAAGGGTAAATTTTATTCCATCATCTCAATAAGGTTACAACATAGAGATACAAGCCCAACTCAGGGGGACATTACTAGTACATCCGACTCAATGTTATGAAGTATGCCCACCACTGGGGTGGATAGTCCCTCATAAATGCGCCGGTTCCTCTCCCTCCAGACATGCCAAACTGACGCAGCAAGTCTCAATCTAGCATGCCTAGCCCAGCTCTGCTCCTTGCCCCTGCAATCACCAATCCACTTAAGGATTTCTCTGAAGTCCCGCTCCCTGCCAACCCCTCCCAAGTGTCTCCGGCACTGCTCTGCCCAGATGCTCCATGCCACATGGCACTGAAAGAACAGGTGCCCAATAGATTCAGGCTCTGTCTCACACAAAACACACTCAGGCTCAGGAACAGAAACCCCGAACCGAAGCAATCTGTCCCGAGTAAGCAACCGGCCCATCACCAGTTTGTATGCAGACAATTGCATCTTCCTGGCGAGCCCCTTCCCCCAGACAAAGTCGTACTCCTCAATATCATCGAAGTGGGGGCGGACAAGGTCGTAGCAGCTGCTAAATCTGAACTCCCCAGCACCCTCCGAGCGGCCGGGAGGGGCCCACATCCAGACATCAGACAGTGCCGTAGGAGTGATCTGCACCTGTCTGATCTCCTCAACTAACGCAGCAGTGAATCGATACTCCTCAGGCCTCCAGATCCCACCACGTATGATGTGCCTACACGTCAGACCTCTGTATGCCACGCCGTCCCTCTGGGGCCCCAGAATCTCCAGGAGAGACTGACCTGAGATCCACGGATCGAGCCATAGATCCGTCTCCCCTCCCTCCCTCATCCTCCTCTGCAAAGCCGTCCGAAGAACAGGACGAGTCCTCAGGATATGCTTGAAAGACACAGAGAAGTTGTTGTCAATTTCACATACCCAGAAGTTTCTGCCCCGGAGATACCGACTAGTCATCCAGGCCGACCATAGAGAATCACCCTGAAGGAACCTCCATGCCAGCTTGATCCCCGCCGCCTCTCTGACAGAAACAAGTGATCGCAGACCCACACCTCCCTCTTTCCTAGGCCGACAGAGCTGCTCCCAGGAGATGGCGTGTATTCCCCCATGCCAAATGAACTTGGCACATATGCTCTCAATCTTTCTGATAGTAGCCAGAGGCACCATAATCGATTGGAGCCAGAACAGAGCAATAGCAGAAATGACTGAGCGAACCAGCTCAATACGCCCTCCAAACGATAGGCCAGCCGCCTGCCAGCCCTCAACCCTCCTCTGTGCAAAATCCACCAGACTCTGACAGTCACGGTCCTTCGCGTAGTTGACGGAAAGGGGCACCCCCAGATATTTCACCGGGAGGTCCCCCATTTCCACCCCAAGCTCCAAGGTCCGCTCCTCCTTCAAAGTGCAAGAGTTGCTGAAGTAGACTTTGCTTTTGTCCCTGTTTAACCGAAGGCCCGATAGCTGTCCGAACTCCTCCATCACTGCCGCAAGCTCCCTCATCCCACGCATGGAAGGCCTCAACAGGACCAAAAGATCATCAGCATAGATGAGATGAGAGACCACCGGGGAGACCCTGCTGTATATCGGTACAATCCTCTCCCGATGCACCGCGATGTCCATCAAACATGTGAAATACTCCATCACAAGGGTGAATAGGTAGGGGGAGAGCGGGTCCCCCTGCCGAAGCCCCCTGCTGCTACCAAAGAACCCGTAAGGGATACCCTGGATGAGAACTGAGAAAGTAGGAGAGGTGATGCACTCTCTGACTCTATCCACCCAAGTCTCGGAGAAGCCCATCGCAGCCATCAAATGACAGAGGAAGTCCCTGTTGACAGTGTCGTATGCTTTCCTCAGGTCGAGCTTCACACATGCCTTCATCCCTCCAGGCTTGTGGAACTCCCGAATCAGCTCATGAGCCAGCAGGCTATGCTCCGCAATAGACCGCCCCTTAATGAAGGCCGCCTGATTCCGAGACACCAGACCCTGCATAGCATCCTCCATCCTCCTGCACATAAGATGAGTAATTATTTTATACAAATAATTACAGCAAGCAATCGGTCGAAAGTCAGCAAGAGATGTCGCCCCCTCCTTCTTGGGCACAAGTGTCAGGAAGGTGTGGTTCAGCTCCTTCAGGAGCTTGCCCGTATCAAAGAACTCCTGAACAGCCTCAAGGACCGGGGCCTTGAGGGTATTCCAATGGCGTTTGTAGAAACCACTGGAGAACCCATCCGGCCCAGGAGCCTTGGAAGCATCAGCCTGCATCACAATCGTCTCCACCTCCGCCATCCGGATAGGGGCCATAAGAAGACTATTGCCGTACTCCGTAATCAACGTCTTCGTAATCAACTGCGGGAAAACTGAGGGATAGTCTGTCTGATGATATAGCTCAGAGTAGAACTGGACAGCCTCCTCCTGGATAGCAACCTGGTCAGTCACAAGGCGCCCGTCCCTGCCAATCAGTCTCTGGATACGGTTCCGGTGCTGACGCGCCCGGATGACATCGTAGAAGAATTTGGTGCAACGGTCCCCATCCTTGAGCCAGGAGCATTTGGCCCGTTGGGCCGCACTAATCTTCTGCTGAAGCCTCAAGGTGTTGACCTCTGCAGCCAAACTCTTCTCTCTAGCCGCCATCTTCCCACTCATCATGTCGCCCTGAAGCTCTGCCTGCAGGTCTCTCAACTCCGCCTCCTTCTCCTGAAGGGAGGTCCGGGGAAGAGCCCTCACCCAGTCTCGGATGGCGCGTTTGGCATTTTTCAGCCTGTGGACCATACAAAACTGGGCAGTGCCGACCGCCTCCTGGCCAAGTCCTCCCGCCACCGTCTCCTCATAGCCAGCCGATAGGAACCAACTGTTGTCATACCGGAAAGGACGGGCTCTCCATCTGGGACTCTCCACGAAGCGCACCAGGATCGGCGAGTGGTCACTGGTCCCCGCAGGGAGCCCCTCAGCCACAGAAGAGGGGAATAGGCGGAACCAATCACTATTCCCCAAAGCCCGATCCAGCTGGCATGCCACCCTGCTCACCTCCGCCTTGTTGTGCCAAGTCCATATGTGTCCTATCCTCTCCAGGTCCCTGAGCCCTGACTGGAGAAGGCAAGACTGAAAGTCTGAAAGAATCTGGTCCGGCACCGGCCTCCCCCCCAGCTTCTCTCCCCGGTATAGCGTAGCATTGAAGTCTCCCATAATAAGAAGAGGGAGATGTCGATGCCTCGCTAATGAACTCAGCCTGATGATGTCCTGCCACAAGGTCTCACGACGCCTCCTGTCATTGTGCCCGTAGACGGCACCCAGTAAGAAGTGGAACCCCCCCTTGTTGGTGAAGGAGATAGCCACCAGCTGGTCAGACATGAAAACCTCCTCACCCTCCCAACTAGCTCCATTCCATCTAACCCAGATCCTCGCCATATCACAGAGACTAAGGTTGTGGAGCTGTACCCAGTCCGTAGGGGTTCTACGGGACAGAGTTTTCGCCCCCCTGATCTTAGTCTCAAGTAATATCGAGATTTCACACTGTTCCTTCCTCAGCACTTCACTAATCTCCCTCCATCTCCCCAGAGAACACCCCCCCCCGGACATTCCAGGCAAGGGCCGACATCTAAACCACGGGTGGGGTCCCCTGAACATCCTCGGAAGGGGCACCCGGGGAGAGTGCAACCTCCATATCTCTAGTACCCTCATCTCTATCTCCCTGTAAAAGGAGGGGGGCCGTGGCCTCGTGTGGGTCCCCCTGTGGGGGAGGCTGTGCTAGAACTGCCACCCATTTAGGGTTGACCTGCCACACTCTCTCTGTCCCACCCTGTCCGCTGTCCTCACCATGTGCCTCCGTAGCCTGGCGCTTCCGACTGTACACCTGAAGAGCAAGCGCGTCTTTATCTCCCTGTCGCCTGTCCTCCTGCCCCATACTCCTGGTGGTCATGGTCCTCGTCCCCACATACTCCACCAACGCTCCAGCAAGATCCTCCGTCGGGGACCCCTCACCTTCCCCCGAGATGGGGGAAGAGTCTGCCTCCATATCATCCTCCATCACGCCCACCTGGTCCACAGCGGGGGAGTCATCTGCACCACCTGCCACCTGCACAGCCTCCTCCGGCACCACCTCAGAAGCTCCCCCACGTCTACACGCACTCGGGAGGTGCCCGAAGCAGGCACATGCCGGACATCTGGGGGGGACCCATTCATACTCCACCCTCTGCATAGCAAACTGGCCAGAAGGTGTCCTGTACTTCAACTGCTCAGGCAGGTCCAATCGGGCATCAATCTCCACAAATACCCGTGCATACATCAGCCTGGATCGGAAAGTGGTGGCATCATCTGCCTTAATCGGCTTGCCAATGAGGCTGGCAAGTCTCATAAGAAGTGGGACACTCCAGAAGCGTACCGGGAACTCAGGGAACCGAACCCACACTGGCACAGCATTAAGCACCTCCTTCTCGCACCGCAAGTCGGGGGTCCATTGCTTCAGAATGATGAGGCGGCCGTCAAATGTCCATGGCCCTCCCTGGAGTATCCGAGTCACATCTTCCGCCAACCCAAATTTAACGAAGTAGAAGCCGTTCTTCTTGGAGAAGAACTCCATGCTCCCCTTCGGCCGCCAGACTCTGTCCGCATATCCTCTGATCTGCCCGTAGAAGGGCTTGCTCCCCAACACGTATAGCACTAACGTGTTCTCCCAGAATGCCGTCACCTTCGCCACTTCGTCGGCTGGGAAGTCAGCGCAGAGCTCGCCCCCAATCGCCATAGGAGCAACGTACTCCATCGATGCCGGCGTCTTGGCGACCCCCACCTTGCATGCATCCGCCCAGGATACAGGCCGCGGGCCCGAACTCCGAGGTGGGGTCGTCGGAGGTGGCCTGGCACTCGTGCTCGCAGCAGTAACTCTCCCCCCGATAACTGGGACGGCCGTCCCCGTCACCCCTTTCGCACGAGGCCGCCACGCAATCCTGGCTTGGCCCTCCCGATCCCCCGAGTGTGCCTGTCCCCCCGATGGACCCGCTCTCCTGGCTATCCCCGCCCTCCTGTCTGATCCCTGCGTATAAGTTATGCCTCTCCTAGCCTCAGGGATCTGCGATCTTTGCCCTCCTCCGCGTCGAACCCTCCGATTCTGGACCGTAGTCCAAGCTCCCTCCTCATCCTCCAATCCCGACGATGTTCTTTGGGCGGTGAACACCATCGGGGACCCCTCGGGTGCCACCGCCGTCGAACATCCAGCCGAAACCTTGCCCGGAAGGAGAATCCCCGCCCGCAGCCCGCCCCGGCCACCCCCCCCCCCCCGCCTGGGGGGGGTCGCCGGCCGCCGCCCGGCCCCCGGGGAGGGTCGCCGGACCTCCCCGGTCCGCCTGCTGTCCTCCCGCGGACCCGCGGACGTGGGCAGCAGCTGCTGCGCCGTTCGCCGGCGACCCGCCGCCGCCGACCGCCCCTGGCCGGTCGCCCCCGGCCGCCCCGGCCACTCTCTTGCCTTTCCCCCGGTCCGGGGGGCGGTTGGCAGCCTCCACGTCGCGAATAGACTGAGGACCATGCCTCCTCGCCTCATTAATCGAATCCCAAGAATCTAATATCACTGTTTATGTTATTTATAATACCCGAAGCAGTTGTTATTCTCCCTTCGTATATCCTCCTATTTCTCTCGCGCCATACGTGCCATACCGCGGATAGAAGCTTAATTCTCCCTTTCTCATACGCTTCTATGTCGTTAGCTTTTAGTGCCCGCACCTCATCGAACACTTCCAGGAGCCCAACTCTGCGACTATTGCTCAAACTCAATTGTGTCTTGAAGTACTGCCAAATGAAACCTGATGTTTGGCATCTAAAAAATAGATGGTCTCTCGTCTCGATCTCCTCCTCACATAGGACGCAAGTGTCGCTAGGAAGTTGGACACCAAACCTGATCAACCGCTCTTTGGTGAGGAGCCTGTCCCGAACTGCCTTGTATAAGCAGAGTTGCATTTTGATGGCCGCGCCCTTAGCCCATACAACATCTGCCCATTCCGCCTTCTCCAGATGGGGGCGTTCCTGGTCGAACACCCTACTGAAGCTGAACTCTCCGTCCGAAGTATCCTTCCATATCCAATGATCTGCTCCGGCCTCCTTGTCAAGACTGATCTTGGCTATCTCCTCTTTGTACCAGTTGCCGACCTGCCTAGCTTCCATCCTCCACGCACCGTTTTGAATGATGGCATTTAAAGTCTCAGTGCTGCCGATAAGCTCGAACATTGGCCATCCCAATTTATCTACTAAACTCTCATGCATCAGCCATGGATCCAGCCACAAACTGGTATTTATCCCATCGTGTATGACTCTCAGTATATATTTCTTCAGTTTGCCCCGGAGTCGTAGTATATTCTTGAACGTCACTGAGAAGTTATTATCAATATCTTGTACCCAAAAATTATTGGATCGAAGATATCTATTCCTCGTCCATTGCGCCCATATGGATTTTCCTTCTATGAACTTCCACGCTAATTTTAGCATGGCTACTTCGCGCAGAATACTGAGGGAGCGCAGACCGACTTCCCCTTCTTCCTTCGGCAAGCACAGCTCTTCCCATGAGATGGCGTGTAACTCTCCTCTCCAAACGAAATTGGCGCATAAATTTTCAATCCTTTTTATGGTCTTATTTGGTATATACAACGCTTGCATCCAATAAGACGTTATTGCGGTTATCACCGCCCGTACCAACTCAATTCTGCCTCCGAACGATAGTATTTGAGACTGCCATCCTTCCAGCCGAGTATTGACATACTGCACCAGGCCGTTGCAGTCCACATCTTTCACATAAGTAACTGATAATGGTAACCCAAGATATTTCACTGGAAGTTCGCCCAGCTCAATGTGCAATATCTCCGACCACCTCTCCTTTTGCAGACAATCTTTGTTGACATATAGTCGACACTTCTCTCTGTTGAGCTGTAGTCCCGACCCTTGTTAGCAATCACCCGAATAAAACTCGTATTATACGCGAATTTTTTTGTATCTTTCATAAACGTATAATACTTGCGTACTTTTGACAGATCCAAATCAGTACGTAAATTTTAAGCATGCGAAGTTTTAAATGTGTTCTGTATAAATTATTGAAAAAATTGGCACAAAAAATGTGCTGGGAACCTGTTTAATTAACCAAATTTGACAACATATTGAAGAATGTGAAGTTTCTAACCTCAATATTTTCATTTTTTGAATATTTGACCGAATTTTTGAACGTATTTTATTTGTACTGAGCCGATTTATACTCGTACTTTTGTCGTCCCGAATTTTTTCCGTTTGCCGAATTGCTAACAAGGGTCCCACACTCGGTTGAAGTCTGCCATAATGGATAGTAATGCATTGAGTCCACTATCTGATGGTTCAATGAAAACCAAAAGATCATCTGCGTATATTAAGTGCGAAATGCTAGGAGAGACACGATGATATAGTGGTCGGATAAGCCCCTGCATCACTACCAAATCCATCATGCACGTGAAATGCTCCATCACCGTAGTAAACAGGTACGGGGAGAGAGGATCTCCCTGACGTAACCCTCGGTTGCTATGGAAGTAGCATGTTGGTTGCCCATTGATGATGATCGAGAAGGAGGGCGTCGAGATGCACTCTGTGATCCTGTCGACCCACCAACGAGCAAAGCCCATGCTCTGTAGTACCTCGCAGACGAACTCCCTATTCACCATGTCATAAGCTTTCTGCAAATCTAATTTGATACACCCCTTGTTTCCTCCTGGCTTGTTGAACTCGCGAACCAATTCATGAGCTTGCAGGCAGTTTTCGGCAATAGATCTCCCCTTTATAAAAGCAGACTGGTTCATCGAGATGAGTTCCTGCATTAGACTTTGCATTCTGGACATCATAATGTTAGCAATAATTTTGTAAAGGAAATTACAGCAGGCTATTGGACGAAAATCACCCAAGGATATGGCCCTCTCCTTCTTAGGAATAAGCGTCAAAAAAGTGTGATTAATCTCCTTTAGTAGACGCCCTGTGAGAAAGAAATCCCGAACCATCTGTAGAAGAAGATGCTTAAGCTGAACCCAGTGTTGCTTGTAAAATCCCGCATTGAACCCATCTGGCCCCGGAGCTTTGTTGGAGTCAGTATTTTTAACTATGAGCTCGACCTCCTCCATCGTAACTTCTCTGTGTAGGATTGTATTTCCTTCGTCTGTAATAATTCTCTTACTGATGATCTCTGGGAAGGAATAAATATAATCATATTGATTATATAAATTAGTATAGAAATTAACAGCTTCTTCTTCCACTTTGGAAGCCTCTGATACCAGTTTACCATTAGCATCAATAAGCGATCCGATGTGATTTCTATTCTGCCGAGATCGTATGGTGGAGTGGAAGAATTTCGAATATCGATCGCCCTCTTTAAGCCATAAACACTTAGCTCGTTGTTGCAATTGTGGTTCCTTTTGGTACCGGAGTATACGAATTTCCTCCTGGAGCATATTTTCCTTCTCGGCTAGAGTAGAATCCATCGGATCTACTTGAAGTTGGTTCTGAATAAAGTTCAATTCAGTCTCCTTGTTTGCAAGTGTGTTGCTTGGCCGACCCTTATTCCACTTCTTCAAGTCTTTCTTTATTTGGTTCAGTTTTTGAGTTAGCTGAAACTGGATGTTGCCCATGAATTCGAGTTGGATACCTCGATCAACCACTTAATTGACTGTAACTCTCAACTTACGGCCACGCATTGCAGAATCTAAACGGACGTCTCCGTCTGGCATCATCTTCACATAATCGAACCAGGATAGGGGAGTGGTCACTTGTGCCGCTTTGTAGACCTTCTGCTCGAGCGGTCGGGAATATCGACAACCATCTATGATTGCACAATGATCTGTCTAAGTGGCAAACTACCCGAGCCGTTGATGAATTGTTGATCCATGACCAGATATGCCCCGTGCGATTGAGGCAGTGCAAACCCGAGTTGAGTATACAGGATTGGAAGTCATCGAGGATGGCCGCTGGAACCTGTCTGCCGCCTAACTTTTCATTATCATACATGATTGCATTAAAATCCCCACTCAGAATGAATGGTAGATTATCATCGACTTCGGTAGCAAGCCTGATTATATCCTTCCATAACTCGAAACGGCGTCTACGGTCATTATGCCCATAGACTGCTCCAACAACAATTCTGAGACCGCCTTTATTAGTGAAATTAATTATGATGAGTTGCTCGGATAAGAATCTAACCTGCCCTGTCCACTCCGAAGTGTTCCACATCACCCATATACGCGCCTTGTTGCAGCTGGCTAGATTATGCACAGAGGACCACCGATATGGCGTTCTTCTTGTGATTAGTGTCTCCGACTTGATCTTGCTCTCGAGAATAGAGACAATCGAACACCTATGCTTCTTCACCAAATTTTGTACTTCTCTCCACCTTCCTATGGAATTTGTCCCTCGGACATTCCATGTTACTATCGTCATCTAATGATTGGGGGGTAGATTGTCCTCTCTCTCTCTCTCTCTCTCTCTCTCTCTATATATATATATATATATATATATATATATATATATATATATATATATATATATATATATATATATATATAAAATGGTATATGATGATGAAGTTCAAAGCATATATTTACAGACATTCCAGCTATGTGACTTACCAGCTAGATAGCAAACCTAATAAATCTTATATATACCCTACCAATACACCACCCAAACTTCAGGAAAAAGGAAGATGACAATGAGGGCTTCTTCCTTATCTTTGCTTACAGTATGCTACTTCTTCTTTCTCCTGCCGAACTGCATCGAGGCCAAGCAGGCTGATCGACTAAGAAAGTTACTGAAGTCGAGTACGTCACCGCCTTCCGATCGGTACTATTCACGACTTCAGTCGGTTCCCAGGAACCCCTCTCTTCTCCCGAATGTCTATGTTAGTCCTCAGGAAGGGATGATGGAGGCTGATAAGATCGACAAGTTGCCCGGGCAGCCTACTGTCGATTTTGATCAGTACTCTGGGTACGTGACCGTTGACCCGAAGAACGGAAGGGCACTCTTCTACTACTTTGTCGAGGCGACTACCGACTCTTCTAGCAAACCTCTCGTTCTGTGGCTAAACGGAGGTAAATTTCTTCAATCTTAACCTTTTTTTTTTCAGGATATTGTAAGTATCTTCATTTTTGGATTTAATTATTAGTGTAACGCTGTTGATGAAAGAGAAGGCAGTTATTATACCCAGGGCCGTCCCAGAGGATTGGGTTGTCTATGTCGGAACTTATTTTGGTTGTCCATTGATCTTTATTGTGGGCTGGTACAGGAGAGGGGCTGTCACATGCGATCATAATTTCTTGCAGGTCAAGCTGGAACTGAGAGGTTATCCTAAACAGAGTGGAGGTTATCCAAGTCCGAAGTCTTGTCAGACTTAGCCCTAGAATAAGAGAGAGATTAATTTCTGACACTCAATCACACATATCTAGCAATTAATATGATGCCTACTTTACGTGGAAGTTAAATATTGTTAAATTCACAATCATTCTACATAATATTCCCATGACATGGCAAAAGGAATAAGAGAGACTGGACAGTAGGTTACAAGGAATATTATCAGGTGGAACGAGTAATTAATAAAACAGTTCACACTTCGATTTGTTGTTAATTGGGTTTATTTTTAATTTGTTAATGTTGTGATTAATCAAAGGACCCGGATGCTCGTCCATGGGTTATGGAGCCATGGAGGAACTTGGACCTTTCAGAGTAAATAGCGACGGCAAGACACTTAACAAGAATAACTATGCTTGGAACAATGGTGAGTTGGTCCCACTTGTCCTTATATATATATATATATATAGAGAGAGAGAGAGAGAGAGATCCCTCACTTTTTACATTCTCATGTTAAAAATCGTTGGATCTTGTTTAATTCATCTAATCTTAACCGTTGATTTGAACTCAAATCGACAGTTAAGATTTGATGACTTAAACAAGATACAACGTTTGTTAACATGGGGATGCTTGGGTGCTTTATAATCACAGTATAATTAAGTTTTGTTTCTAACCTTTTCTGTAACGAGCAGTGGCGAACGTACTTTTTTTGGAATCACCTGCTGGAGTTGGCTTCTCGTATTCAAACACAACTTCAGATTACGAGAAGAGTGGAGATTCGAGAACCTCCGAGGATTCCTACACTTTCCTGATAAATTGGCTGCAAAGATTCCCACATTACAAGAGCCGGGACTTCTACATCACAGGAGAGAGCTATGCAGGCCACTACGCACCCCAGCTCGCCCTGTCCATCCTCGAGAACAACAAAATCAGCAAAAACACAGTCATCAATCTCCGTGGCGTCGCGGTACGCAAGTTGTGGGATGTTGTTGCAAACAAGAATTAAAGAACCAGATGATGGTTTCCTAATTAACCTATCTATATGTTTCCTGATCACCATGTTCAGATCGGGAATGCTTATGTTGATAGACTATCCCAGCGGACCGGAGTACCTGCATATTACTGGAGCCACGCCCTCGTCTCTGACGAGACATATGCCGCGATTCGATCAAACTGCAACTTCTCCAGAAATTACACGAAGGAATGCATCAATGCTTTGGACAATGCTGGTGATGAATCTGGACACATCGACGACTACAACATTTATGCTCCACTTTGCCATAGTTCTACTCCATCGGTAACTAATATTTCATCAATTACTCCATTAGGGGGCGTTTGGTACGCGGTATTTTTTTTATTCCCGGAAAAATTTAAGATGGGAATCTATTACCACGTTTGTTTGGCTTATAAAAAATTTATTCCCGAAAATTATAAATATTCGGGTAAATAATTTACCCACAAAACATGGAAATTTTATCCCTTAAGAATATGTGGGTATTTTCTTTTGTCCGGGCAAAAAAAAAATTGTCTAAATTTTTTCTTCTTTTTTGATCAATTTTGATAAATTTTGAACATTTTTCTTTTTTTGTCGTTTTTATCGATTTTTTGTCATTTTTGTCGTTTTTACCATTTTTTGTCGTTTTATGCGTTTTTTTGTCGTTTTTACCCATTTTTTGTCGTTTTTACCCCAATTTTTGTCCTTTTTGTCGCTTTTTTGTCAATTTTTGTCGTTTTAAGCGATTTTTTTGTTTTGTTGCTTTTTTTGTTGTTTTTACCGATTTTTAGTCGTTTTTTTTCGTTTGTCGCTTTTTGGTCATTTTTACTGATTTTATGTCGTTTTTTGTCTTTTTGTCGCTTTTTTTTGTCGTTTTTACCAATTTTTTGTCGTTTTTGTCGTTTTTGTCTATTTTTTGTCGTTTTAACCGATTTTTTATCCTTTTTGTCGTTTTTATCGATTATTTTCGTTTTTGTCGTTTTTTTTGTTTATTTTTTGTCGTTTTAACCGATTTTTTGTCCTTTTTGTCATTTTTATCGATTATTTTTCGTTTTTGTCGCTTTTTGGTTATGTTTTGTTGTTTTTAACCGAACTTTTGTCAATTTTTGTCGTTTTAACCGATTTTTTTGTTGGTTTTTGTCGTTTTTGTCGTATTTTGGTTTTTTTGTCGTTTTTACCGATTTTATTTTTGTCGTGTTTTTTTTTTGTCATTTTTACCCTTTTTTGTTACTTTTTGTCGTTTATACATTTTTTTTGTCGCTTTTTGGTCATTTTTGTCGTTTTAACAGGTTTTTTGTCGTTTTCATCGTTTTTGTCGTTTTTTGTTATTTTGTCTTTTTATCGATTTTTTGTTGTTTTTACCAATTTTTTCGTTTTTACCGATTTTTTGTTGTTTTTACCCGTTTTTTTATATTCGTTCATTTTTTTCGTTATTATTATTTTTTATTTTTTTTTCGGGAATATTTATATTGTCACCAAACATGGGAATGTAATTTTTCAGGGAATTTAATTCCTTGGAATTTGATTCCCGAAAATATAGAATTTCCGGCTATATAGTATTCCGCATACCAAACGCCCCCTTAGGGTCTGCTTGGCAATTGTAAGGGTAGCGGTTATGTTGTGTTTTTAGAGTACCAGTTATGAGTGGTTCTGTTTTTGGTAGTTTTTAAGTAGAGCTTTTAAACCAGTCCAATTCAAGCTTGGTAATTCACTAACGAGCGGCTCTAAAAATTTTTACATGAATAAAATTAAATAGGGAAGGGTATTAGTAGCTACAATTATATATTTTTGGTGATGATATAAATGGAATAAAATAATAAAATCGCTCAAAATCTACCAATTTGGGGTGTTTATAAAGCCACCCAAAATTGCATAACACCGTTTTTGGAGGGTTTTTGAGCCGATCAAAACTAGTGGATCAAAAAAATAAACAAGCAAGGATTTTCATAAACGGTCGGTTCAAAAACACCCCATAACCGGTGAAAACACCGTTAGCAAGTAGACCCTATATGTTTTAACTTAATTTACATAACAATAAGATCTTGACAGTTTTTCATATTTACCTCGTGATCAGACTGAAGGTTTCGATCCTTGTTCGGATAACTACATATACACGTATCTGAATAGTCCCGATGTTCAAAAGGCACTCCATGCAAATGTTACAGCATTGCCCTATGATTGGGAAAGCTGCAGGTATGTAGATCAGTCTGAAAGTGCTGGTTAACTGATTGTACATGGTAAATATTCCAATGTTCGGATTTCTTATGTGTTGTTTCGGGTTGAACCGTGTCCAGCTCCTTAGTGTCTCCATGGCACGACACACCTGATTCGGTGCTGCCTACTATTAAGCAGCTAATCACGAGTGGCCTACGTTTTTGGTTGTACAGGTAAGCTTGTTATAGTAATACTTTAAAATGTATATTAGTTGCAACTTTTTTTTACCAGCACATGCGGGCTCAGTTAAATCGTGTCTCCCCGCACACAATTAGTTGCTACCTTGAGTAAAGCAGTATGCTCATACAGAGAACTCCAACTGTTTTTGCAGTGGCGATGTTGATGCGGTGGTTCCAATAACTTCTACAAGATACTCCATCAAGATGCTCGCGTTGCCTGTTAAGAGCTCGTGGCGTCCATGGTACATCAACAGTGAGGTACAATATCTATTCTACTATATAATGCCAAAAGTTGGCTTCACCGTAAATTTTTTTTTTTCCAAAAATAACCTTGCATATCTATTGCATACAAAAAATAATATATTTTACTAGGGGTAGTTAGGTACTTACAAGATATGTCTTTTGATATTTCAAATACATTAGTTTATTCTTTGAGTGCTTTTCGCTCTTTCCAAGTACATACAAAGTTAATTAAAAGATAACATCGAGTGTCTTTTGCCCTTTTCAAATACATACAAAGTTAATTAAAAAATAATTAAAATACCTGCAACGCACGTGCATATATAATAGTTCATCTTAATGCGAATTTTTTTTTTTAAAATAATTACATGTGAGCAGGTGGGTGGCTATGAAATTACATGTGAGCATATATACTAGTTCATCTTAATACTATCTTATTGATCTGATTAAACATTCATGAGATATTTAGAATGGTCCTAATTGTAATGAAATTACATGTGAGCAGGTGGGTGGCTATGTCGAGGAGTACGATGGACTGACATTAGCGACCGTCAGGGGAGCTGGACACGAGGTTCCTAGCTACCAGCCTGAAAGAGCATTGGTGATGATCTCTTCCTTCCTCGAAGGAAAACTTCCTCCGTCGTTAAGAGGACACAAGTGAACTTCTGCAATGTAACAGTCTGTCCCTTATGTACCTTATGCTGTAATGTTCATTGGGAAGTTAGTTTGAAGTTTCAAGGTATTGGTCCTTCAATATGTGCCAATGTCTAAAAGAAACTAGATACGTTACTATAGTTTAAAGTATCGGCCGATACCGATACGGTTTGACATATCCCGATCCGATACCAACCGATACCCAATACTGACCGACACCGACATTGGGGGTCTCTTTTTCGATCAATTTGACAAAGAAAATTGAAGGGAAAAAAAGACAAATCAACAAGGGTTTGAAGCATAATAAGGTTGTAAAAGCATATAAAAGAAGAAAATTGATCTGTTGCTTGTAAATCAAACAAGGGTGGCTACTATTTCATTTAATTTCAAAACTACTTAGAAATAACACTGGAAATAAGTAAAATTATGCCTAAATGTTAATAATACTACTGATATCTCTGAAACCGATACTCATAGGAATGGTTTGATACCGATACTGGGAACCTTGGTTACTACCTTTCATATTGATGAATTATGTTCTTAAGAGAAAAAAAAACTTGTATCGGCCCCCAATTTGTGTCAACGTCTCTACAAAGCAACGTACTTAGGTCTGGTTTGGAATTGATGTTGCTTTTTAAAAGGCTCCAGCAAAAAACAGCTTTTGACAACAGCCTCCCAATTGCTTTTAAACGTTATACCAAAATTGAACTTTTTTCAAAAGTTTTATGAGAAAAGTAAGCAGTAACAGCAAAATGTATAAAATGTATTTTCTAAAATTTTAATAATTTAATAATCATTTGCATCCCGATATGCAAAGTTTCGATATTGCCTATACTACCTGTACCTCCGATTCTGATACTCATAGGAAGGGTTCGATACTGATTCCAATACCAATACTGCAAGACTTGCCAAACATACGATTTCTGAGTTTTAATTACATCGTACTCAATTCAATAAATACTATCTATTCATTTTCATATAACGAAATATTTACTCATGGGTGGGGGGCAATCTCTTTTATTCCGGTTCATGGTTTCTCTTGGCGAACTTCAAGAAATAATGAATAGTTTCAATTTATGCACCAATGCCACCAAACAATTTCATTTTCATTTCCCTTTCATTATACTTAGTTTCAATTCCATCCATACATGGTACAAAGTTTTTTGAAGTGATAGACAAATATATCCATACATTGTCCAAAATTCTGAACAAGTAGACTAAATACGTATTACCAACGTGCCGTGCTAAATAACTAAATAATGAATGATGATTAAAGTTCAAAATCACACACTATAGTTATGGCAGCTACGTGACTCATCAGCTATCTAACGTACATGATCCTATATAAAGCCTTACCAATACACCACCCAAAGTATCAAGGAAAAAAGAAGAAGATGACAATGAGGGCTTCTTTCTTATCTTTACTTCTACTCTGCTACTTCATCTTTCTTCTGTCCAGCCCCATTGGGGCCAAGCAGGCTGACCGGCTACGAAAACTGGTGAAGTCGCGGCGTCGCTCGCCAGCATCTGGCCAATCACGAGTTCAGTCGGTTCTGAGGAAGGATTTCTCGAACGTCTATGTTAGTCCTCAAGAAGGGATGATGGAGGCGGATAAGATCGACAAGTTGCCCGGGCAGCCTAGTGTGGATTTTGACCAGTACGCCGGGTACGTGACTGTTGACCCGGAGAACGGTAGGGCGCTCTTCTACTACTTCGTCGAGGCGCCTGTCGACTCTTCCAGCAAACCTCTTGTCTTGTGGCTAAATGGAGGTAAATTGGTTATTCAACCTAAACCTTATGTTTTTATTAAGGTTAAATTAGCCTTCCTAACAATAGCGTTCGGTCGTTTTTTGGCACCTTAACTTTATACTGCACGATTTTGGTATCCCAAATTTATAAATTGCTCTTTAGTTTGAAGTATCTTTCGTCAACTTTTAAGTACAGTATCGAAACCACTTCAAAATCATATTTTGTAGTACAAAGTACAATTTAAATATTTGTATTGCCAGATATTCTTTTGAGGTGGTCCCGATGTGCTTAAAAATTGACAAAAGATATTTCAAAAGAGCGATTTGTAAACTTAGGGTGCCAAAATCGAGCAGTAAAAAAATTAAGGTATCAAAAACGTCTGAGCACAATAGTTGGAGTGCCATTATCAACATCAATTTTATCATTCTATATATCCGGGATTTTTTATAATCCACCAACACCTGTGAACACCAATATATATACTACTTATTATCCAATTATGTAGGCGGGTTAATTAGTTGTACCCCCTATGGTTTGTACGTATTTTGGTAACTGTTTCCGTTGTTTCAAAAATAAAGAACACCCCCCTGGCTGCTTAATTTTTCACTCATTTTCTTCTATGCACCAGGGGGTACAACTAATTAACTTTATAAAACAGGGGGGTGTTTTTTTTTTTAAAACAACAAGGACAGTTACCAAAATACGTACAAACCATAGGGAAATACAACTAATTAACCCTTATGTAGGCACATCTCAAACCCTAAGTAACATGGACACATGTTGAATATGATTTTTTTTTACGGAGAAATTAATTATCAATTATTCATGCGCCATTATTAGATATCTGGACTTCTGTCATCTTTATCAAGCATATCTACCAAATATGATGATTTCTTTACTTGGAAGTTAATTCGCACCCTATGTTGCAACATCACAATCATAATAAACATGTTCCCATGATGTGGGAAAAGACATACTTGAGAACACTAAAAGAAATCAAGTACTACTGAAAGAGTAGGTTATAAGGAATGTCAGGTGGAATAGAGTTATTAAGTAGGTCCAAGTCAGGTCTCGTTGGTGCTAGACGAGTGTCACACATGACATCGGTACTAAATACACTAGACATGCAAAAGTCAATGTGTCTGATTCTGTATCCGTGTCAGTGTAACATAGGTTATTACTAAAATTATATATTTACTGTATATATATATTTGAATTATTATTGGACATTTTTAATTTGTTCGTGTTGTGATTTGAAAGGACCCGGATGCTCGTCGTTGGGTTATGGAGCTATGGAGGAACTTGGACCCTTCAGAGTAAATAGCGACGGCAAAACACTTAGCATAAATAACTATGCATGGAACAATGGTAGGTATATACTTAGTTGCACTTGCACATGTTCTATAAAGAATTATGATAATAATAATAAGTTTCTATATATCAGTGGCAAATATACTTTTCCTGGAGTCACCTGCTGGAGTTGGCTTCTCGTACTCGAATACAACATCGGATTATGATAAGAGCGGAGATGAGAGAACAGCGGAAGATTCCTATACTTTTCTGATAAATTGGCTGAAAAGATTTCCACAATACAAGAGCCGTGACTTCTATATTACTGGAGAGAGCTACGCAGGCCATTATGCACCTGAGCTCGCCTACACCATCCTCGAGAACAACAAAAACAGCAACAATACTGTCATTAATCTTCGAGGTGTCGCGGTAAGTTTACGGTTTTTCAATTCTTCGAAAATAGATGACAGAGATTTTTAACATATTTAGATGTTTGATCTTGACCTTCAGATTGGCAATGCTTATGTTGATAAAATATCCAATGACATTGGAGGATATGCATACTATTGGAGCCATGCCCTAATCTCTGACGAGACATATGTTGCGATCCAATCCAACTGCAACTTGTCTAGTAACGTCGTCTCGGCTAAATGTATGAAGGCTATGGACGATGCTTCCGGTGAATCAGGAGATGTCGACGGCTACAACATTTATGCTCCGTTATGTCACAGTTCTAGTAGCTCAAGCCGATTTGGTGATGCCGTAATAAATTTCTACCAATTACTCTATTTTGCGTTTAACCTTTATAGCAATACCTTTCTTAATTAATATTCTTTTTATTTATCTTCTAATCAGATAAGAGATTTTGATCCTTGTTCGGATAACTACGTATACGCGTATCTGAACAGCCCTGATGTTCAGAAGGCACTCCACGCAAATGTTACAGGATTGCCCTATGATTGGGAAAGCTGCAGGTAGTTTCACTACTGGAATAAGTGATTTTAATGACATCAACATACGTCGCTAATTGGGCCAAAAACGTCGCTAAAAATAATTAGCGACGAATAAATGGTGCTGCTGTTTACATAGTCACAGATGGTTAAAACGTCGCAATGACGACGTAACTGACGTCGCTGAAACGGCGATGTATACCGACAGAGCAGAATAACGTATACCGACAGTGTTAAATATATTTTTGTTGTCAATAATTTGATGCCATCAAATAGTTACTTTCCTCGTATTATGTTAATTAAGTGATTGTAAGGTGATTCTACAGTTTGGTTTGAAACTATTTTCAGCAACTTTCTGCCGTGGACTGACGAACCTGATACGGTGTTGCCTACTATTAAACAGCTAATTTCGAGTGGCATAAGTTTCTGGTTGTACAGGTAATATTAAGACAATAAATTATGCGGTTGCCTAATTTGTTTCTACCTTGAGTAACACTGTATGGAGACTCCAAATTTTTTTACAGTGGCGACGTTGATGGCGTGGTTCCAATAACTTCTACTAGGTACTCCATCAAGATGCTCGGATTGCCCGTCAAGAACTCATGGCGTCCATGGTACATCAACAGTGAGGTAAATATGTTAACTTGTCTTAATCTTCATATGTGATCAAACAAGTTATATGTTCCTTATTTTCTTTTCTCAAATGGGAAACCTACATGTTTTTCATATTGATCAACATCTATATTCATGAAGAAATTTATTGTTTTGCTTCATATTGATCAACATCTACATGTTTTGTTTGATATTAATTCATGTCTATGAGATATAGGGGTGAGCAAATAACGGTTGAAAACCGAAAACCGAACCGAACCGCATCGAAATATGATAAAGGTTCGGTTTTCCGATTATCGGTTCGGTTTGGAAATTTGAAATAGCGGTTCGGTTTTCAGTTATTGATCCGAGTAACCGAACCGAAAACCGATTTAGATTTAGTAATTTATCAAACTACCCTCAATCTATATATACTAATATATATACTAATATTTTTAACCCCTAACTGAGGGTACTCTCTTCTCCTATTCTCTATCGGTGCTTCTTTGAGCACCCTCTCTCTCTATCCTCAATCTATATATACTAATATTTTTCACTCTATGTAATATAATAATTCATAAATACAATAATGCTATATTTAAATAGGCACATTTTGCTAATAATTTGAAGGTCCGGCACATTGGCCTATGAAATCGAACCGACCGAAAATCGAACCAAATTAATTCGGTTCGGTTTTCTTCGGTTTTTATAAAAACGGTTCGTTACAGTTATTTCGGTTTTCATATATTCGGTTCGGTTTGAACCGAACCGAACCGTTGCTCACCCCTAATGAGATATATAAAAACAGTTCTAACGGTAATAAAAATTTATGTTATTAGGTGGGAGGCTACGTCGAGGAGTACGATGGATTGACATTGGCAACTATCAGGGGAGCCG
Organism: Iris pallida; assembly: GCA_029216955.1. Classification (NCBI taxonomy): domain Eukaryota; kingdom Viridiplantae; phylum Streptophyta; class Magnoliopsida; order Asparagales; family Iridaceae; genus Iris; species Iris pallida. Next base: position 5,216,303 of record JANAVB010007199.1, read on the forward strand.
GACACGAAGTTCCTAGTTATCAGCCTGAAAGAGCATTGACGATGATCTCTTCTTTCCTTGAAGGAAAACTTCCGCCTTCTTCTTAAAAGCAAACATTAACAAAATTCAGTATGGTCTACCTCGAGCATATATGTAACTTATGAAGTAAAAATGTTCATAGGATATCATTCTGGTCTATATCGATCAAATGTGTACCCTTCTTTTTTTTTTTTTTTGGTGTTCATTTCTTGAGGCCGCCAGCTTGGGACAGTGGCCGTGCCGCGACCACCCAGCCATCTCATGTCCACGGGGGGATCGAACTTGGGACCTCCCCCAAGTGAGCCCCCCTCCCTAACCACTTGGGCTAGGAAGCTTGGACTTCAAAAATGTTCATATGAGAAGAAGTCGACTTCAAAATGTTTCATATATGTTTGTCTGTGTCTGCAGATTGATAATATAATGAGCGCAGCTATTTGGACCGCCGCGGGATGGCCCACGTTGGCTCGCGGCCACACGGCGCATTGGCATTGGCCCCACGAGCCGGGGTGGGCCCGCTTTAGCGGGGGTTTCGGGGGGGGGCAATGGCTGGCCGCCACATGGGTGCGGAACAGCCCCTCGGGCGTCGAGCAACTTCATCCCTGAGTGGTGCATGGGATAGCCTTGGGGATGTTGTTCGACTGAGGATTGGGGTGCAAATGAGTCTATCAGCACCCATTATGTGCCTATTACGTACCATAGATCGTGGCATACTTATCCTTGAACCAATCGTGGCTCGTGCCTTAAACCAATTTGTGTTCTGTGCGACACTATCGTCCAAGTCATACTTTATATGACGATCCTTGAGATTGTGAGACTATATGGCTATAACAACCGCAGAAATCTCGGGACAATACTTGCTATGACTTCGATAGCCCGACATAACTTTTGTCTAACTCAATCGTGCAACAACTTAACCCTTAAGACGAGCAAAGGTTGTGGGACACATTTTGTTATGCCAAGCATTAGACGGTGGAACAGTGCATGCTTTATCAAGCATTTAACGTGCGATGTCTATGACTTATGCTAAGTTCATAGCTTTGTGGCAGCATAGACCAACTTTCCTTCTCCCAAGCCACGGAATGAAGGACCGAGTGTCGATTTTGAAAGATTATTGATTCAAAACAAATTGCAAACCTTTTGGGCTTCACTATGGTGTTCCCACTTTTTTTTCCAAATAAAAATAAATATAAAATATAATATAATATAATTCTTGTAGGCAATCTCTGCATTGTTTCTGATTTTTTTTAGGACAAATATTTACAAAGATGACCGTCTTTATAATTGTAACAAATATTATGTTTACTCTCCAAACGTTGAGAATATGGACAATATTCCCAATGAATTTGGATATGGTCAAAGCACTTGTACACAACAAGAATCATTGACATTAGAAATCTATTTATAGTTTTGAAAAAAAATCCAAAAACCTAAAACAAAAATTTACCAAACATCCAACTATAATGGAAGCATATATGTCAACTGTGGCTTCCCAACTCATCAGTTGATCATAAAAAAATAAAAAAAATAAAAAACCTCCATAACTACCTAAATGACCAAGAAATCGATTCCAAAGGTCCTCGAGAGGAGGCTAGATCTCGCTAAGAGACCACCTCAACTCTATTCACTTACCAAAGATCTATGAACACCTACCATCCCAGGGACAAATTATTCAGTGGGACGGACTCACCACTGCACATGGTGAGCCCGTCCCACTGAATAATTTCTCTAGTCCGGGTTGGTACCAAACATCCAATCCAATGTAAACTACCTAGGCAGGAAAACTCCACAAAATTTCTACCATCCCCAAAGAACAATTGGGGTTTTGGTCTCCATTTTTTTTCCAGAGACGATCACAAGTGTGCTGAACACAAGTTTGGCATATCTCATCATCTTCCTTTTATATCATAAGCAACAATAAACTTTTCTTCTGAATCTCAACTAACAAGCAGCTCTACAGTAACAAAAAATAAATCAAATCACCAGCAAATGTAGTCCCAAAAAGAAAAAAAATAAAAATAAATAAATCATCCCTACACCAACGAGTTATACTAGATCAAACAAATTTAAATTAAAAAAATAATCTAGCTCTCTTAATGTTATCAGTCAAAATTTGTTCAGATTGTGCATAGGACCTCGAATTTAGCAGTCGAGGCCCCAGGCAAGTACCTCTAACATATTGTACACTACCAATAAATATAGGCCAACTTACCAGCAAGACCCAGCCTACTCGTAGCATTAGTCAATGCGTAGTACAACTAAAAGAGCTGAGTTCTGCGAGGGTTTTTTCCCGTTTAATTAGCTCACTTGTTGGCTTCCGTAGAGAGGATAAGTACCGTAGGCCGCAGCCGCAGCAGCAGCAGCGTACATGTTTGGGCTTTGAAGTGGCACAGCAGTATATCCGTATCCTCCATAGACTTGCCCTCCGTAGTATGCACCGTTATTCCACTGATTCACTTGATCGCCTCGCAACTGTCAAGCAATACAACCAACAATATAAGCACGTGATTCCGTTCTTGAATAAAAATTCAAAAATCCTAGAGTAACTCATGAGTTACTACTTTTTTTTTAAACTCATCAATGACAAACCATTGGATTGCATGCATCTCATTCCTTGAAAAAGGAGTCCACGTGTCATAACCATATTGTAAGTTCTTATTTTGAGTTTCTGTAGTCGAACTGATAATAATCCTGCTTATTGACTCAAAATGCATCCAGACACCCTAATCGTTACATGACACTACATACATATTTTCCCATATTGGCAAGGTGCAGATATATGATAATCTGCACCCACAAACTATGTAGCGTCTATTTCCACATGCTTGAAAGTAAATTCAATGGTCTTGAAACAACTTAAGAAAGAGAAGGGTAACCTTGTGAATACAACACCAAATGCTTACGACTTAAATGCATACCTGCTTGTTAGCAGGGCTTCGACCCCACGACAGACGAACTGTCTGTTTGCCGATGGCTTTTCCATTCAATCCCAATAATGCGTCTTCAGCATTGCTTCTGCAATGATGAGAAAAATCCGAAGATAAGAATTGGCACATAATACAACTTTTAGATAGATGATGAAAGTTCTATCACATAATTATAGATATATGATCGGCAAGGTGTTTACCTGTTAACAAACTGCACAAAACCACATTGTTTCCCGAGGGGAATCTTCACAGAGGCAATATCACCATATTGGGAAAATGCCTGCTTGAGTTCATCTTCAGTGACATTTGGGTCAAGACCTCCAACAAATACCTACAAGAGGTGGCAGTCATTGAGAATAACGTACAGATATTGAAGAAGCCCAAAAAAGAATCTCTTACTGTTGTGTTAGTTGATTCTCCATCTAACTGTAAACCTTGTGCAGATGCACCAGAAGATCCAAATCCACCTAAAATGAAAGTACCCGTTAAATAACTTCCCAAAACATTTGGTATTTCCGCAAGTTGTTCTTTTGTTTTGAAGGAAACAGTGAGTGCAAGTTGCAAGCACACAATAATTCTGTGTTCTTTGCACCAAATTGAGAGTCATTCTCTCCATAGGAAGACTAAATCTGGCACACCGTTCATATGATCTGAAAAATAGCAGGCATGTTTCAGGACATTGCATAGGGTTGAACAGCCATCAAACAGTGCATAGGGTTGAACAGTCATCAAACAGTCACATCCCTGTATTCTTTGCAAAGAGGGGATTTGGAATCTTGGATGGCTGTCATTAGGAAATTACCCAGCATACCATGTGTTGGGAACGCAGTGTGACCTGAACCAGAGTTGGCCAATGAGGTTGTGATATTGGACTGGACCATATGCCTTAAAAGGGAATTTCCATGTAAAGCATGAACCAATTCCAATTATCTACACCTCATGATCACACATTCTACCCGATGTGGGACTAAGTTACCAACTCCATTGTTACCCCCCTTTTGAGGGCACAACCGAAATGAGATACAATCCAATAATCTCCACCTTAGCTCGTTCCTGCCAGTCGAGAACAACCTTAGCACCCTGCTACCTTTGCTTGTTCCCGCCAACCGAGCACCCAGGAGATCCAAAATATTGTCATCTCGATCCATTCGACCACTGAACAAAGCTGACACATTCATTCACACCATCATTGTGTGCCAACCACAACGTCTTGCTCCACCTTTGACGTGTCGAACCCACCATTGAAGTCAATCTGTGTAGTTGCCTCCAACATTAGGTCTGATCTGCCTTCCGCCTGCAAATTTTTTGACACCCAGACCACCTTATGGAGAATGCTTCTAACTCCACATTGAGACGAGTCTGTATAATTCGATTATACGTATGAACTTTCAGCATCATCTATCTCGAACCAATTAGAGCCGTCCAAACCGGCACGTAACCTTGAGCTCTAATACCATTTGTTAGGAACGCGGTGTGACCTGAACCGGAGTTGGTCAATGAGGTGTGATATTGGACTGGGCACATATGCCTTAAAAGGGAATTCGCATGCAAGGCCTGAACCAATTCCAATTATCTACACCTCATGCTCCCACATCATATCCGATGTGGGACTAAATTATCAACTCCATTGTCACCCCCATTTTGAGGTCTCAACCGAAAACGAGATACAATCCAACGCCTTGTACACAATCTCACTCGAATTCCATGTTCCATACAGCTCACAACAAAGACTTGTCACAAAATCATTGGAGGGTTCCATATTTCATCTACCACCAGTATAACTATAATTCCCAACATAAAGTCTATACTATAGGTTATCTAGAGCATGGTTTGCAGTATAAGTCGATATCCATCCGATACAGCCGATACCAATACGGTTTGGCATATCCTAATTCGATACCGGCTGATACCGATATTGACCGATATAGACATTAGGGGTCTTTTTTCCACTCAACTCGGCAAAGAAATTTGAACGAAAAAAAGACTAATATGCAAGGATATAAAAGCATAGTAAAGTTGTAAAGGAAGAAATTTTATTTATTGCAGGTAAACCAATCAACAAGGGTGACTATTATTTCATTCAATTTCAAAATTAATATGAAACAACATAGAAAACACTTAAAATTATGCCTAAACGTCTAAAATATTTTTTTACTAAATTTATTAATAGTTATTTGTTTTCCGATACCAAAAAAATCTGAAACCGTCGATATTGCCGATACCGCCGATCCCGATACTCATAGGAAGGGTCCGATAGCAATTCTGATACCGATACCGCGAACCTTATTCTAGAGCAGGATCCCACCAATAAATTTGCCCAAATACCAAGTACAACCCCTGTAACAAGTTTCTCACTCAAAGTGTATCTATCACTCCAATTTGTACATATGCGGGCATGTGAAGATGGCTACTATAACACACAAATTAGGCTAATTGCCAATGCACACAACGTAGGCTAATTGCCAATATAATTGTGTTATTAGGTGAACAGGAATAATCGGGAATGGTGTCACTAAGGGGGAGTTTGGTACGTGGTATTTTTTTTATTCCTATGAAAATTTAGGATTGGAATAATATTCCCACGTTTGGTATTACCTAATAAAATTTATTCTCGAGAATAATGAATACCCGGGTAACTTATTTATCCATAAAATATGGGAAATCTATTCCCTAGTAGATAGGTGGGTATTTTTTTTGTTACTTGGGAATAAAATTAACTAAAAGTTTATATATTAACAATTTTTGCCATCCGATTTTTTTGATAAAACCATAATCTCTCTCTCCTGCGGTCTCTCTCTCTCTCTCTCTTTCTCTCTCACTCGCTGCTCTCTCCCTCTCTCTCTCTCGCTGCTCTCTCTCTCTCTCTGCTCTCTCTCGATGCTATCTCTCCTCTCTCTCTCTCTCTCTCTCTCTCTCTATCGTATCCTATGTTACCCGGACTCTCCACTTTAAGGAGAAGTACCCGTGTCGACCCTTTAGGACATGGATATGGGTATAGAATCCGTATCCGATCCTCCATGGTGACAATCGGATCCTTCATGGTGACAATCGAAAAACTGGTAGTGAAGTAGATAGTTTATTTTAATGTGGTAGTGATGTTAGTTTATTTAATGTGGTAATGATGTAGATAGTTTATTTTAATATGGTAGACTGATAGTTAAGTAGTAGGGGAGCTGAAGGGACGGTCCCTTAGGGACTTATTCAACTAGTTGAGTAAAGTTTACTAGTAATTTATAATTACTGGTTGTCTTTTTACGAAACCTTAGTCATATCCCCGTACCCGTACCCAAAATTTGGATCCTTTTTAGCCGAGTCTGTGTGTCCTTCAATTATGAGTTTGAAGGGCCCGACTCTTGGATATGTACCCGTACCCGACACCCGTACCCGAGTCCAGGTAACATAGATCGTATCTCTCTCCTATCTCTCTCTATCGTCTCTCTATCGTATCTCTCTCTCCTATCTCTCTCTATCGTATCTCTCTCTCTCTATCTC